>JAVIAB010000047.1:95655234-95733599 GCA_032433765.1 Megaustenia siamemsis | reverse complement strand
CACAAGGCGGAGTCTTGTCCCCAACACTCTTTTAATTTTCATAAATAACATCGTAAAAGGGACATCCCACCCAGAAACACTCAGGAATATACGCAGATGATCTGGCGTTATGGGCTCGTGAGGAAAAGTATTGCAGACAGCAATATTTTGAAAAGACTATACGTAGGAAGAGTCAGACCAGTTCTAGAGTATGGAGTCACAGCCTGGGCTATGTATTCCAAATCACACCTTAGAAAAATAAAGAGAATACAGAACCACGCTGCCCGTATCATCACTGGTGCTATGAAATCTACACCTATCAAGACTCTAGAAACAGTAACAGTTTACAACCCTTAAATGACAGACGGGTCACTAAGTAATGCAACAAGCGGAGAAATATAGAAGGCTCCTTAGCCACCCCATGCACCAAAGAATATCTGGTTTCGGAATTGTACGACAAAGAGGGAGCAAACTTCGCTGCAATTCCCAATGAACTAACTAATGGAGACCCAGTACTTCCCAAACAATATTGAAAACCCGGGGCCCATCTGATATGTCTCCTCATAATAAGTAAAAGTAAAGTACCCCCGTCACACAAAGTGGCGTATAGGGAAATATGATGTTAGTGACCCTATATTTTACAGACCTTCAGAACATGATTTTTGGGGTAATGTGGTCGGTATTACGCCCGTGATGCTTTACTGTCCCAGAAAAAAAAAATCCGGTACCCATTTAAGGCTGGGTGAACCCGGAAGCCGTCGGTTGGGATCGAACCCTGCCCCTTGTCCTTTGTAGACCAGTTCACTAACCACTGAGCTATCGCGGCTCATATTCCTCATGGGAAACATAAAATACCAGAACTTAAGAAAATAAAATATAGCAGGAATTATGAAAAAAAGGCAACCCAATCAGACACAGAAAGAAAACACGTAAGAGAAAAACACATACACGGTACCTCCCCACAGGACTCTTGGTCCCACATATACACGATGGCTCTGCTACAAATGCCACCAGAAAAGGAGGGGGAGGTGTGTTCTGACGCTGAATAACCAGGACGAGATCACCAAGGCAATAGCTACTGGAAAATTCTCAAACAACTTTAAAGCAGAAACTGAGGACCATCAGAGATGCTGCAACACTGGCTACTCAACACAAAAATAACATGCACAATAAATTGGTGATTCTGACTGATGCACTGTCAGTATTATCAGCTCTGAAAAGCCAGAAGAACAATGACCTAGATGATTGAGAACAACCCTGGACCAACTATGCAATAACTTTCAGAGAGTAGTCATTCAGTGGAATACCATAGTAGTATAGTAGGTCATTTGACCCGTAAATGAACCGTAATTTAACAAAGATATATAGTAGGCGCATTTTGCGCTAATGTACACGAGAGACAGGGGGAGTTAACCATGACTGCTCGTGTCCGGATGTTGACCTCTAGTCTCGGTGACCCCGGAAGTGACCTGTTTATGTCTGGTGTGTGCTGACTTTTAGAGTTCTTGATGTGCTTGATCGATAGTAATAGGTTAGTAGATTATACAAACCATCAATGAAAAAACGACAATATAAAACAGAAGACAAATATATATTGCATTCTTTTATTATCTCAGTAGATATATAGCAACAGTGGATATTATATATATTACAAAAATATTTAGTACACGAAGTAAAATATATAGTACAAGGATAACAATTATTTGTAGCTATGTGTGGGTCGCTGCTTAGCTCTATGTCATAAATGAAGCATAAGGGGTGAAACGTTAGAGATTCCTGGTTAGTCTAAGCTGGTAGTGTAAAGAGTTAAATATCAAGAGGTGTAGTCGAGACGTTATCATCGGCTACCTTCCTTTTGATATAGAAATAGGAAAGAGCATTCTTGTTTGATTGTAGGAAATATGGAATTATTTAAGAATTTTTTTTCTCTGTTTTTTTCTTATCTCATAACGATGTGGTAGGTTATCATTAAAGGAATTGCGGTTGTATTAATGGTGATGTGTATAAAGTACGATGGGTAGGAAAGAAGTCTAGTGGGGGTTAGAAGAGAGAGAGTGAGAGAGAGAGAGAGAGAGAGAGAGAGAGAGAGAGATACAGAGAAGTCTAGGAGAAGGAAGGCGAGGTGCTAGGCATAAAGGGTGAATATAATCAAGTGTTACAATAGGAGGGACGCTAAAAATATACGGGAGGGTGGAACGATGTGGGAGAGATAAAGAGAGAGGAGGAGGGTGCCTGATAGGTTAGACGTCTTAGAGAGGATAGGCGAGAAATATGGAGAGGGAGAGAGAGAACACGATGGAGAGGGAGAGAGATAGCAAGAGAGACAGAGATGGCGAGGGAGAGAGGACCGAGAGAGAATGAGCGAGAGCGAGAGAGACAGCAATTGAGAGGGAGAGATAGAGAGATACCGAGAGATAGATAGCGAGAGCGAAGAGACAGAGCTGGAGAGGGAGCGAGAGAGAGAGAGCGCGATGGAGAGGGAGAGAGATAGCGAGAGGCAGAGATGGAAAGGGAGAGAGAGAGATAGCGAGACCGAAAGAGACAGAGCTGGAGAGGGAGCGAGAGAGAGAGCGCGATGGAGAGGGAGGAGAGAGATAGCGAGAGATAGAAAACAGCAAAGGAGAGATAGCGAGAGCGAAAGAGACAGAGATGGAGAGGGAGAGAGAGAGCGATAAAGAGGGAGTGAGATAGCGAGAGAGACAGAGACGGAGAGGGAGAGAGAACGAGAGATGATGATAGGACATGAAGGGTACATGTTGATGATGCTGTGAGGGTGGCACATGAGAGAGAGAGAGAGAGAGAGAGAGAGAGAGAGAGTAGGTTTCCAAGTCTTAAATAATTCCATATTTTCCTACAATCAAACAAGAAATGCTCTTTCCTATTTCTATATCAAAAGGAAGGTAGCCGATGATAACGTCTCGACTACACCTCTGGATATTTAACTCTTTACACTACCAGCTTAGACTAACCAGGAATCTCTAACAGTTTCACCCCTTATGCTTCATTTATGACATAGAGCTAAGCAGACACCCAACTACATAGCTATAAATAATTGTTATCCTTGTACTATATATTTACTTCGTGTACTAAATATTTTTGTAAGTTATATAATATCCACTGTATGCTATATATCTACTGAGATAATAAAAGAATGCAATATATATTTGTCTCTGTTTTATATTGATCGTTTTTCATTGATGTTGTATAATCTACTAACCTATTACTATCGATCAAGCACATCAAGAACTCCAAAGTCAGCACACACCAGACATAAACAGGTCACTTCCGGTGTCACCGAGACTAGAGGCCAACATCCGGACACGAGCAGTCATGGTTAACTCCCCCTGTCTCTCGTGTACATTAGGCGCAAAATGCGCCTACTATATATCTTTGTTAAATTACGGGTAATTTACGGGTCAAATTGACCCTACTATACTACTTACCATCACACTGTAATATACACGGGAATGAACGCGCAGACAAATTAGATAAAGAGGGAGGGAGATTACCACAAGAGAACCATCCGCTCAGTTATGATGAAGCCAAATCCATCCTCAAGGATCAGTTCCATGAAAAATGGAAACGAGAACACCCAAAGCATAACGAGAGGACGGATACCACCAACTATCAAGGAGGATCAAGTCATCATACTTCGCCTACGCACTGGCCACAATAGAATGAGAAATCACGTTCACCAAATTCAAAATAGGTACAACCAGCCTATGCCACTGTACACTGGACAATATGACGACAAAACATGTTCTACAGAATTGCTTCCAGTACACAGACCTGAGAAGAGCAATGTGGTCCACGCCCACCTCCCTGGAAGACAAAACTATATGGGGCAATCGGTTCGCTTAAACAGACAGCTGACTTCATGAGAGAGTCCGGAATCCTACTCTGATTGAGTCTTGATCGCAGAGAGAGAGAGAGAGAGAGAGGAGAGAGAGAGAGAGAGAGAGAGAATTGTGTTAGTAGTTCTCTTTAAGATTAAAATTTAGAAACCAACAGAAGAGGTCAATTACACATAAAATTGATAGTCATAAACTGAAAGATGAAGCAATAAAGGAAAAGTTTAACATAGAGCTAAGTAATTGTTATTCAGCACTTGGTGAAATAGACTTAGATATCAATGAAATGTGGGACTCACAGAGCAAAATACTAATGACAGCAGCAGAAGCAAGTGCTGGACTGAAGAAAATGGAAAAACGAGCTTGGATCTCAGACACCACATGGAAATACATCAAAGAAAGAAGAGAAGCGAAGAGAGCCATGACTAATGTAAAGACAGATCTTGGAAAGGTTCTGGCAAAAGCAACATACAAAGAATTAGACAACAAAGTGAAAAGTTCGGCAAGAAGAGATACAAGAGCTTATATAGACAACTTGGCAGAGAAAGCAGAGACAGCTGCAATTACAGGAGACAGCAGAACTCTTTATACTGTACAAAAGATGCTGACAAACACCTATACATCCAGTGGAACACCAATTCTAGACAAATCTGGATTAATGCTAACAACAAGCGCAGACATAAAAGCCCGTTGGGCGGAACACTTCAAAGAAATTCTTAACCGTCCACTACCTCACAGTTTAATAGATTTTGAAGCTGAAACACCAGCAGCAGAATTAGATGTAAATTTAGATGACTTCACCTGAGTGAAATAGAAACCACCTTAAAGCTAATGACCAATAACAAGGCTGCTGGAGAGGATAAGTTAACAGCTGAGATCCTCAAGGCAATTGATAGCCATAATTTAATACATCTCCAAAAAATGTTCAACATCATTTGGAAAACAGAGAAGACGCCTCATAAATGGAAAAAAGGAATCATTGTTAAGATCCCAAAAAAGGGCAATCTTAGAGATTGTAACAATTGGAGAGGCGTGACACTTTTGTCAGTTGCCTCAAAATTATTCTGTAAAATCATCCTAAATAGAATAAAGGATTCAATAGATACAGTAATGCGTGAAGAACAGGCTGGTTTAGAAAAGGGAGAAGCTGTCTTGACCACATTTTCACTCTACGACTTATATTGGAGGAACACATTGAAAAGCAAAAACCTTTTGTACTTAACTTCATCGACTTCAAAAAAGCATTTGATAGTATTCATAGAGATTCTTTGTGGAAAATTCTGAAGCAATATGGCTTACCATCAAAAATCATAAATATTATCAAAGACATGTATGATGGTTACACATGTGCAGTTCGAACAGAGGAAGGACTGAGCGAATGTTTCCCAATAGAAACTGGGGTTAAACAAGGATGTATTTTATCGCCCTTGTTATTTGGAATTGTTATGGACTTCATAATGAAGAAATGCTGCACTGGTAATAAAGGCATCGAATGGATACAAGGAGACCATTTGGAGGACCTGGACTTTGCTGATGACATAGTTCTCATCAGCAATCAGATAAAAACGATGCAGGAAAACACAAATGAACTATCATCAATAGCCAGCAAAATTGGGCTTGAGGTCAATCATGAAAAGACTAAAGTCATGAAAAGTTTAATTCCAACAAGTGACAAAATATACATGGAAAACAAACCAGTAGAAGAGATCGATCACTTCATCTATCTTGGAAGTCACATTGATCGAGAAGGGGATACGAGCAAAGAAATTAGAATCAGACTGGCTAAAGCAGCAATGTCTTTCAGAAGCCTTGAAAAGTTGTGGAAATCAAAACTCATTAGCACAAACACAAAACTTAGGCTATTCAAATCAAATGTACTATCAACCCTTACATATGCGTGTGAAAGCTGAAAACAACAAGAGATATAGAAACAAAGTTGAACGCATTCGAAAATAAATGTCTAAGGAAAATACTTGGTATAGAATGGAACGAATTCAAAACAAACGAGGAAATTAGAGAAATCGCCAATCAACCACTAATATCTTCAGTAATAAAGAAAAGACGATGGTCATACGTTGGACATGTGATGAGAAGAGATAATAATCGAATAGCAAAGCAAGCCCTCATATGGGAAACAACAGGTAAAAGAAAAAGAGGAAGACCCAGGGAGACACTGAGAAGAACATTGATGAGAGAGGCAAGAGCAGCAGGAATCGGCTCCCTCAATGAGATAGAACTGCTTGCACAGAACAGAGACAGATGGCGAGATTTGATAAAATATCTTTAAAAGAAAACTGCTAGAACAAAAATTCATATAGGAGAAGGTGTATCTTGGTCTACGCCCTATGGGCGGTTACGGCTCGAAAGGTCAATAGAATAGATAGTTCTCTTTTAATTTGTAATTGTTTTAAGACTTCATAGTTTATTTTCTTTTGCTATTCTTAGTTTTGGTCCTGGTGTTATTTGTTTTGATGTTAGTATGCTCTTCATGACATTAAAATTACTTTTTGCCAATCCTATTCTTTTGTTTATTTCAGTTGTACATTTTCCATCACTGGTTATAGTATGTCCAAGGTAGTTGTAGCTCTGAACTCTCTCCAGGTCTATTCCTTCAACTTTGATATCCTCTTGTGGGTTTTGAGTGTTATCTTTGTTTATGATCATAGTTTTAGTCTTTTTGATATTCATATCTAATCCCTATTTTTGCTTGTCATGTTTATTTCATTAAGTAATTGTTGCAAATCTTTAGGATTTTCTGCTAGTAGAACAGTATCATCAGCACATCTTAGGTATTGATTATCTTTACGTTAATGTTTAGGTCTGGCTTCTCTGTGATGTTTTTAAAGATTTGCTCAGTGTATAGATTGAACAAGCTTTTGGTGATAGGATACACCCCTGTCTTACTCCTCTTTTTATATAAATGGATGTAGAGTTCTCTTTGTTATATTTTATTATTGCTGTTTGCTCCCTGTATAAATTGCATATTATTTGATTATTTATTAATTTATATTTTTTTTTCTTTATCGTAATGTATTGTCTTATGCTGCCATCCATCCATCTTATGTCTGTCCGTCCGTCCGTCCGTCCGTCCGTCCGTCCGAAATGACCATGCAACCCTTCATTTCGTCTACTAATTAAGACAAGAAGATGGGCACATGTCGGGCATATATTTAGAAGAAACTATCAGAGAATTAAGACAAGAAGATGGGCACATGTCGGGCATATATTTAGAAGAAACTATCAGAGAATTAAGACAAGAAGATGGGCACATGTCGGGCATATATTTAGAAGAAACTATCAGAGAATTAAGACAAGAAGATGGGCACATGTCGGGCATATATTTAGAAGAAACTATCAGAGAATTAAGACAAGAAGATGGGCACTTGTCGGGCATATATTTAGAAGAAACTATCAGAGAATTAAGACAAGAAGATGGGGCACATGTCGGGCATATATTTAGAAGAAACTATCAGAGAATTAAGACAAGAAGATGGGCACATGTCGGGCATATATTTAGAAGAAACTATCAGAGAATTAAGACAAGAAGATGGGCACATGTCGGGCATATATTTAGAAGAAACTATCAGAGAATTAAGACAAGAAGATGGGCACTTGTCGGGCATATATTTAGAAGAAACTATCAGAGAATTAAGACAAGAAGATGGGCACATGTCGGGCATATATTTAGAAGAAACTATCAGAGAATTAAGACAAGAAGATGGGCACATGTCGGGCATATATTTAGAAGAAACTATCAGAGAATTAAGACAAGAAGATGGGCACATGTCGGGCATATATTTAGAAGAAACTATCAGAGAATTACTAAGCAGCTCTCAAATGGGAAACATCAGACCAGAGGAAAAGAGGATCACCTTGAGAAACACTGGGAAAAACTAAGAAAAGAGGCAAGGTTGGTAGGCATGGACTCACTCTCTATAATCGAACAGCTCGCCCAGAATAGAAACAACTTGAGGAAGACTACAAACCTTGCTGCCGTCTGACGGCATTGGAAGTACCACAAATCAAGAGATGAGGAATTCAGAACATAAATATAGAACCCACCTAGGATATAACAACATAAGTATAGAACCCACCTATGATATAACAACATAAATATAGAACCCACCCATGATATAACAACATACATATAGAACCCACCCATGATATAACAACATAAATATAGAACCCACATATGATATAAATACATAAATATAGAACCCACCCATGATATAACAACATAAATATAGAACCCACCTATGATATAAATACATAAATATAGAACCCACCTATGATATAACAACATAAATATAGAACCCACTAGGATATAACAACATAAATATAGAACCCACCCATGATATAACAACATAAATATAGAACCCACCTAGGATATAACAACATAAGTATAGAACCCACCTATGATATAACAACATAAATATAGAACCCACCCATGATATAACAACATAAATATAGAACCCACCTATGATATAACAACATAAGTATAGAACCCACCTATGATATAACAACATAAGTATAGAACCCACCTATGATATAACAACATAAGTATAGAACCCACCTATGATATAACAACATAAATATAGAACCCACCTATGATATAACAACATAAATATAGAACCAACCCATGATATAACAACATAAATATAGAACCCACCTATGATATAACAACATAAATATAGAACCCACCCATGATTAACAAACAATCAACATTTTTTGGTCACATAATGAGAAGAGGAAATTTTGAATACTTGGTTACAACTGGCAAATACAAGGAAAGAGAGATTGCGGACGACAAACATAGAAAATACTAGATAGCTTGGTGTTATGGCATGGCAAACAGTCAACAACAGAACTGATACGATGTACTGTAGAGAGAAGTTTGTGGAAGGACATGATCGCCTACGTCAACTTGTATGGCACATGATGATGATGATATAACAACATAAATATAGAACCCACAAATGTTCTCACAACATAAATATAGAACCCACCCTTGTTCTCACAACATAAATATAGAACCCACCCTTGTTCTCACAACATAAATGTGGAACCCATCTATGATATAACAACATAAATATAGAACCCACCATGTTCTCACAACATAAATATAGAACCCACCCATGTTCTCACAACATAAATATAGAACCCACCCATGTTCTCACAACATAAATATAGAACCCACCCATGTTCTCACAACATAAATATGGAGCCCAGCTATAATCCTGGCTCAATACTCAGTAATGGCCAACTTTCATCCCACGCTATATCTACAGTTTTGAGTCCCCAAACCATTGCTTGCGTGCATTGCTCTCATATATTGAAATATCAGCGCATGTGTTGTTATTCAAATATCTTCTTCATGAATGACGTCATGGGACGCACCAAGATGGCACCTTATTTACATTCGAACCATGGTCTAAACAATGTTGACTTTGAACATCATATCTGTTATCACAGCGAGTTGGCAGATTTTTAGAAATGTAATCAAGGGTTTGAAATTAAATGTTTGTACACAGTTCGTTAACCTTCGCTGTAGATAAAGTCTCTATTTTGATGGCTGCGTTCGTGACTTTGGAAGCTACGGACCTAACTTGTGCAAACGGTTGTTTGGGGAAAATTGTACGTTACAATGTCACTGCCATAGAGTTTGTGACAAAACTACAGGGATATGCCCAAACAATGACAGTTGTCAGCACGAATATTTGGACCCCAGTGTCAGTACTTGGTTCTCGTGTACAAATACACCCAAAATCTGAACCTACTTTCGTGTTTGATAACAACGACACCACATATAATTCAGACACAAATTCTGCATCAGTTGAGGCAACTCTCAACCAATCTTTGCTGTTCTCCTGGTTTAGGATTTATGTGAATGACTTAACAGTTCCGAACAGTTTCACGGTAAAACTAAATGGTTCTGCCTCATGTAACAATGATTCAAGGTTTGTAGTTAGTCAGCACGAGATTGATGTCTTTTGCTCTGGGGTTGATCTGATCAACAAGTTATTGATTGCAGGGGCGATAATTGCAAATATCTGCTCCATCTACATAGGCGAGGGTAGGAATGTGGCTCTCAAACAGAACACAAACCAGGCCGACACATTTAATGCTTGTTATATATGAGACGGATGTGGACCAGAGGCCGCAGTAAATGGCAAAACAAAGACCAATCACAATGACTGCACACACACAAAACTGAGAAGTGGAACCAGTCCTGTTTACTGGTATCTGAACTTTGCCACGCCCCAGAAGATTCACATCATTCGAATCTATCATCGAGCTAGCTCTATGATTCGGGTAAAGAATGCCTCTCTAAAGGCTCTAAAGGCTTTCTTTGACAGTGGCGGCGTAGTGTTCCAGTGTAATGAAATATCATACCCTAAAGTTACTATGAACACTATTGTAGTCACCACACAAACGCCAATGGCATGCATTCAGATTGAGTACTCACCGACCATTTCGCAGGCGGCAGTGCACTGACGGTGTGTGAGGTGCAAACATTTACAGACACCTATTGTCTGAACGGGTATTCTTGGTCGTTTTGTGCAGTGTGTAGCGGGTGTTGCAAAAGCTGCGACGTCATCATCGGTACGTGTCACGGCAAATGTTCTCATGGGATCAATGGACACGACTGCTCTGGGTCTTGTCTCAGTGTCTGTCCTTTATGTGAGAAAAATCCGGAAAATGTCTACAATGTAAACATCCTGGCTATACCTGTAATAACACTTGTCCCGATGGTAATTTGGGCTACGGTGCAAACAGACGTGTTCTGATGGCTGTGACATCTTATGTGACCGGAAAGTGTTGACTGTACGTGCAAGGAAACGTACTGTGAACAGTCAACCGGGAACTGTGCATGTAAGGGGACGTTCTATAGGTCAGACTGCTCTCAAATCTCCGGACAACTGTTTGAACGAAACCTGTGAACAGTTATTCGGGGACTGCATCTTGTATGTCGATGACTCACACGTTAAGAAGGGTCTGCAGACTAACCCAAGCATATGGATACCTCAATGTGTTTATGTGCTAGACTTTGTTCATTTCTTGGTGTTTTTCCGTGAAGCCATGACTCATATCTTAATGTGTTTCTGTGCTAGTCATGACTCATCTCTTGATGTGTTTCTGTGCTAGCCATGGCTCAAATCTTAGCTTGTGTGTGTGTGCGTGCTATCAATGGCTGATATCTAGGTGTGTGTCATGTTAGTCATATCTCATATCTTGGTGTGTCCGTGTTAATCATGTCTCATATCTTTGTGTGCGTCTGAGTTTAGTAATATCTCATAACTTAATGTGTATCTGTGTTAGTCATGTGTCATATCTTTGTGTGTGCATGTCTGTGTTTGACACATCCCATATCCTTGTGTGTGCATGGCTATGTTAGTCATATCTTATATCTTTGTGTGTATGTCTATGTTAGGTATGTGTCATATTTTTGTGTGTGCATGTCTATGTCAGTCATATCTTTATGTGCATGTCTATGTTATTCATGTGTCATATATCTTGATGTGTGTCGGTGTTAGTCATATCTCGTATTGCTGTGTACATGCCTATGTTATTCACATCTCATATCTTTGTGTGTGAGTGTCTGTGTTAGTCACCTCCAGTGACTCGGGCAGATGGTGCTCGTAAACCTGGGAGGGCAGACCATCTAAGGGCAAAATCCCCCTACAGAAAAGACAATCTGCTGCCTTGCAGGAAGATTGGGGACAATCAAAGGCTAAGGAAAGCGAACCTGAATAAAATGCTGGTTGAAATCGGATGCACTGGGCCACTGGCGCAGAACACAGTGCAACGTATTAACGGGTGCTCAGTCAGAGTGGATCTGGCAGACTCTAAATGTGATGTTCTGTCTGTTCCTGACAGCTGACTTCACGTGGGAGTTTGGAATCCTACTCTGATTGAGTCCTGATCGCAGAGAGAGAGAGAGAGAGAGAGAGAGAGAGAGAGAGAGAGAGAGAAATATCTTCTTTTTTTCTTTACAAGGTAATCATGCGTATTTAAAAAAAAAAACTTCGCTGCTATTTCTTCTTCCTTTCTTATTTGCCTTGCAGCGTTGAGGGGAAATATTTTTTGCTGTTATTCGATCTTCTGTTAGCCCCTGGTGCTGTTATATTTAAGGTGACCATTCGTCCCGGATTGTCTGGGACAGTCCCGGAATTTGACATTTTTTGAACCTTTGTCACTTTGTCCCGGATTAGCTGCCGTACCGGTTTTGTCCCGATTTTGGTATATTTTTTAGCTTTCGTCCCGGATTTGATAAAAAATAATTTGGGACACAAACGTTTACCAATTTTGCCATTTTGGTATACGGCGTACATTTCTTCAATAAAAAAAAATATTATTCCGTTGCTGTGTAGACAATTTTGTTTAATATCAAAACAGTAGAATGCGCTCCTAGTTTTAAATCTCGTATATATTCGTTGTTTTACTAACTTTCACTTTCACTTTCGCAAAAAATGGCACGAAGCGTAATTGTAGTTTTAATCAAGATTTACAAAAGGAATACCCTTTATAAAAAAGTCTACATCGTCATCAGACTTCACTGTAAGAAGTAATATATGTTCATCCGGGTTTACTATTAACCATAGTGGACGTGGTGATATTAAGAGCCACATAAATAGTGATAAACATAAGAGAGCCGTCGCTACTGCTGCATCAAGCTCGTCGCTGACAAATTTTTTTCGAGCTGAACATTGGTGACAAAGAAGAACAGTTAGCTGCTACAGAAGGTGCCTTTGCATATCATACAGTGATGCCACAATCACACGTTTAGATCTATGGACTGCACATCAAAATTGCGTCAGGTAACTTTAGAACCAAAATTTGCTTGTGCACGTACGAAAACAGAAGCTATTATTCGGAATGTGTTCACACTCCATGCTCTAAACGAGTTGAGATGTGACCTAGAAAACGTAACATTTATCCCATACTGACAGATGCCTCCAACCACAAAGAAATCAAGATTTTTCCTTTGCTTGTCAGATACTTTGATCGCAATAAGGGACTGAAAGTTAAAATATTAGAGTTGAAGTCATTGCCGGGTGAAACATCTGATATAGTAAGTAGTTTTCTTATTGACTGTCTAACTGAAAATGGTTTAGAACTGAAAGTAGTTGGATTATGTGCAGACAACACAAATTCTAATTTTGGGGGCGCTGAAAGAAAAGGACAGAACAATGTTTTCACAAAACTGAAAGAAAACCTTGGACATAGTTTGATAGGTGTTGGGTGTGCTTGCCATATTTTCCACAACACTGTTCGAGCAGCTGCAGACGTATTGCTTGTTGATGTTGAAATGACTATTGCAAAATGTATCTGTACTACAAATCATACACAGTTAGAGTTGAAAGTCTCAAGGAGTTTTGTCAGTTTGTCGACACAGACTTCCAGATGATTTTAGGTTATGCACAAACTAAGTGGCTTGCGCTCTTGCCTGCTGTTGAAAGGGTTCTTTACATGTTCCTGCCTCTAAAATCATATTTTCAATCTCAAGACAGATGCCCAGTTTTTATACAGGAATTCTTTGAAAACCACTGTGTGAGGCATGGCTTATTTTGGTTCACAGTCAGGCATCCTCTTTCCACGAAGCAGTGCAGAAAGTAGAGGGACAGATGGTCACTGTATTTGAAGTCATTGACAACATCAATAGGTTGAAAGCTATCTTGGAGTCCAAGCTGGAAGACGGCTTCTTGCCATCAAGAGTTCAGATAATCCTTAAAAAGCTGGAAATGGAAGGATTTCCACGTGATGATGTGAAAAAGTTTAACGCCAGTGTTTCTTCATTTTATGAAACAGCTTTAAGTTATTTGAAGAAATGGGCTGCAAATAATTTTGAAAACCTAGAGTCTTACAGCTGGGTAATGCTGAACAGAACACCAAATTGGGAAGATATTGAGAAGTCTTCATCATTAGTGAGTCAAACAGTGCCTTCAGTCGACTTTCCAGAAAATGAAATGTATGACGAATATGTCTACATGAAACAGTTCGTTACTTCACTAAAAATTAGTGAGTGGAGTCTTAATAAAACATTACCAGGGCAGCGTTGGGTTGAACTAGCTTCCCACTTCAGAAACAATCATGTGCCCGTTTCACATATTCTGAAGTTGGCAGAGTTCTTTTGTGTCTACCTGGAACAAATGCTGCAACAGAACGAGTGTTTTCTCTGATGAACAGTTTGTGGACAAATGATAAAACACAACTAGGTGTTGAAACTTTAAAAGCCATGTTGATCACCAAAGTGAACTATGAGGGAACATGTGTCGAATTTTATAAGATGCTGCATACGAAGAAGGACATTTTACAGAAAATTCACTCATCTGAAAAGTACAGCATCTCTGTTTCACCTTCAATTTAAGTGAGTATCACTGTTTTTTTTTATCTCCTGGTTATCCTGATAGCGTATTGTAGGTCTATATTATTAGACGTTTTAAAATGTATGTATTATTCACTTGAAAATGACAGCAAGAAGAAATGTAATTTTATTGGTGGAAAATTGAAGTAAAATTATTCCGTCCCGGAATGGGATTTCAAAAATATGGTCACCTTAGTTATATTTCCTATTGTTTCTAATAATATCAATCTATTGGTTTCTTAGTCGGCCATTGAGTCTGGTGTTCTCGTAGCGTTTGTTAAACACTTGCTGTGTTATATTTTAGTCTCACTGTCTTATCGAATAAATAAGCATCACCATCATGCAATATAAAAATAAACGGGACAAATCTGAAACAAGTGCAACGCCTCATATACTTGGGCACAATAATAACAGCAGATGGAAAACACACCACAGGAAAAAAAAAAAAGCAGCAGAATAGCTCAGGCCACAGAATCATTTTAGAAAATGAAAAAAACCAAAACCAAAACATATTGTGCAACAAATCTATGTCATTTAAAAATGTAAAAGAGAGTTCAGCGGTGAGAGAGCCAATTCTGACCTATGGAAGCGAATTATGGACAGTAGACAAACAAATGTAAAGAGATTTCTCAGAAGACTATTGAGAGTTCACTGGACAGCTAAGAAGGCCAACGAGTAAATTCTCAGAGGCAAATACAAAAAGGGAGCTCTTTCAAAATATCAGAGAGAAATAATCGATATTTGTCGTGCACATCATAAGAAGAGAAAAGTGGAACACTTGGTTACAACCGGAAAAATACAGGGAAAGAGAGATCGCGGACGACAAAGAGAGAAGATACTGGATAACTTGGTGTTGTGGCATGGTAAACAGTCAACAACAGAATTGATACGATACACTGTGGATAGAATATTGTGGCAGGACATGATTGTTTGCGCCAACGAGAATGCCATATGATGATATCTTATCACGTGGCCAAACCATCTTAACTGTTTCTTTATATATTCTGTGGCCGGAGTTAGTACCAGCTTTTTTTTTCGTTCTTTACTTGTGATCTCTCAGGCTGATTCCCGTCATGCGTCTAACACATTTAATTATAGTAATTGTTATCTTTCTTTTTGTTCTTGAATCTTATGTTTGACGTTGATAGCATAACTTTGGAATGCGATGTTCATAACACCTGTCTTGTTGGTTTTGATTTTCATGTTGCATTGAGTGCCTGTGTGTTACCGGGGCCTCATTATGAGGGAAGTAAAGAATAGTGACACTGTGACCTTCCAGGCATGTCGTAAGAGGCGACTAAGGAGATTGATAGATGCTTGACAATCTGTCATTGTAAAAAGTTTTGTTATGGAAACAGCGCCATATATTTTAGAAGCAGTAAAGTAAGTAAAGTACCCCCGTCACGCCAAGTGGCGTATAGGGAAATATGGTGTTAGTGACCCTATATTTTACAGACCTTCAGCACATGATTTTTGGGGTAATGTGGTCGGTATTACGCCCGTGCTGTTTTACTTTCCCAGAAAAAATCCGGTACCCATTTAAGGCTGGGTGAACCCGGAGCCGTCGGTTGGGATCGAACCCTACCCCTTGTCCGTAGTAGTCCAGTTCACTAACCGAAGGGAATTTTAGGGAATTAGTAAAACCCAGGTGTCCTCGCCAGGGTACGAACCCGGCTGTTGCCGTGGTAAGCCAACCGCCTATCGATTGCGCTAACCGGACACCCTATTTTAGAAGCAGTGATCTCTGCAATATGTGCCATTTTGGCACGCAAGGTTTCTGTTTTTTTTAGATTGTGGTTCTGCCCTATGTGCCGTCTTCGGCTCGAAAGGACAATATAGCCTATAGATAGATTGAGTGCCTATGCTACTAAATTTGTGTGGGTGTTCATGATGTCTTCTATTTGTCCATGAATGAGTGCTTGTGCTATAG
Source organism: Megaustenia siamemsis (assembly GCA_032433765.1). Taxonomy (NCBI): domain Eukaryota; kingdom Metazoa; phylum Mollusca; class Gastropoda; order Stylommatophora; family Ariophantidae; genus Megaustenia; species Megaustenia siamemsis. The sequence goes on along the minus strand of JAVIAB010000047.1, from coordinate 95,717,473 downwards.
TCAGGTAAATCTAGCTGTTGATAAGGAAAAACCCGTATAAAACGTTTATGTTACACCTATATGGTATAGAAGTAGCACACCTTAGATATTGATTAGTAGAAAGCGGTATTCAAATGTTTAAAATGCTTTATCCAGATGGCATTGCCATAATACACTTCAAACATTGATTAGGAGCGAGCAAAATAAAACGTCTACATGGGTTCAGCCATGAGATACTATGAATACTGACATAGAACAATTTTATTAAGTTTAGTTTTCAAGAGGCTAGACTCATTATGTCAGAAAAATATTGGAACCTTTATAATTTTTCAGAGGGGATGATTTCCAATGAAGATATGCGTTTTTAAGAGAGATCTGTGTTTATTAGAGACAGGGTCAGGAGTATAACGATTTCATAGGAAAAAGGAATTGTTACTTACATGTTATCTATCTATCTATTGACCTTTCGAGCCGTTGCCGGCCCATAGGGCGTAGACCAAGATACACCTTCTCATATCTGAATTTTTGTTCTAGCAGTTTTCTTTTAAAGATATTTTTTCAAATCTCGCCATTTGTTTCTGTTCTGTGCAAGCAGCTCTATCTCATTGAGGGAGCCGGATCCTGATGCTCTTGCCTCTCTTATCAATGTCTCCCTGGGTCTTCCTCTTTTTCTCTTACCTGTTGTTTCCCGTATGAGGGCCTGCTTTGCTATTCGGTTATTATCTCTTCTCATCACATGTCCATCGTCTTTTCTTTATTACTGAAGATATTGTTACTGAAGACATGTTATATTATTGTATATGTGATTTTGTGTTAGCCAAGAAGCTGTGTTGATTTTCAGACAGGACATGTAATATCATACCATTGGCAGTTGCCTTAGACATAATAAAATTGACCACTAAATGTATATAGTTTGATAGATCCATAGATGGCCACAACCTCTATGTAACAAGAGACTTGCACACAACACATTTATCCAGATGAGTTTGTCAAGTGTAACTTTTTTTTAAAATTAATTATTTTTGCAATTTCTGATTGATGCAAATTGTTGGAACATTCATTGTCTGTTATAACTCCTTCCACTCTGTTTTTGCTGCGCTCACCCAAGAGGTTTATTTTAGATCACCTGTTACATTCCCAAGAGGTTTATTTTAGATCAACATTCCCAAGAGGTTTATTTTAGATCACCTGTTACATTCCCAAGAGGTTTATTTTAGATCACCTGTTACATTCCCAAGAAAGTGTTTTCATAATTAGGGGAATTTGAAAGCAGGAAAGTGTGTGGTACACAAGAGGCATATTCAGGGCACAAAAGACAAATATGGCTGACCACCGTGAAAGAGATTGGAGCCCATCACGTAGTATTCCAAAGAAAGCCATGGAGAGAAATTCTAACTTATGTCAGTAGAAATATCTAAAGAATAGCCAAAAAAATTATATCTTCTCAACGTTCCTGTATGTGCACAAACATGCACATTAGACAAGAAAACAGAAAAGTGAAGCCTTTGAAATGTGGATTTATAGAATAGAAAAAAAAAAGAAAGTCTTAAAACAACTAAAAATTAAGAGAACTACTAAACACAATTCAAACAAAACGAATTTTAGATTTTTGGGACATGTTAAAAGACACAACAGCCTACTAAAAATAATCTTGGAAGGGAAAATACAAGGTAAAAGAGGCAGACCAAGACTAACATGGATGAGTACATCGAAAGATGGACAAGTCAGCCTATGACAGCCTGCACCATCAAAGCAGGAGACAGCGGAATGGCGTTCTATGGTAGCCAACCTTCGATACAGAGATGGCACTCGATGATAATGATTAATTTTTGTAATTTAAATTTTATGATTTAACAATAAATATTGCATGCCCAAAACTTTCATATTTCCCAGTCTTTGATATTTTTTATGATGAACACTACCTACTAAGAAATGTGTGTTAGAATTTGTGCGTGGTATCACAAATTGAAACCACTATCCTATGCCGAAGACGGATCTGTCGGGCCGAAAAGCGCAGATATCGCGGCTATGCTGTAAAGCAGCGACACAACATATCCACTTAGTGCGAAGAGGAAACCACCTCCATCAAATATCAATGGTAAGAATGAGTTGAATGTTCTAGCCTCGGGACAATCTTTATCCATAACTGCTGCCAAATGTGCCAGACTGGACATTGCAACAAATCAAGCAGCTATCACTTGACCAGCACAAACAGTTCAATCAAGGCCCATTTACTATCTTCTTTCCTTCTTCATTTGCCTTTCAGCATCGTGAGGAGATAAATTTGCAGTCCTTTGCTCTTCTGCTGTTATGTTTCCTAGTGCTTCTAATATTCCATCGATCATCTTTTTTGTGGTTGACCCTTGGTCTGGTATTCTCGCAACATTTATTGAAGGCCCGTTGAATTGTATTTTGATCACTCTGCCTTGTCCAAACCATTTTATTGGTTGTTTCTTTATATAATTCTATGGCGGGGGCTATTCCCATTTACTATGGTGACACCTAATGGTCTTGTGCATTTGAACAAGAAATTAATTTATATTAAGATAATGATTTGTTTCAAGCAATTTCTTCATGTCACCAAAATGAGTTGACGGTGCACACTCTTCAACTTTTGCACACACAAAAAAAACGTTTGGGGGTAAAGTATATGGGCAAAACACTTAAATAATAACAGGTTATAAGATTTAAAAAAAAAACAATAAGAAAAGCAGCAAAATGGCAGAATATCAACATAAGAACGTGCAAGGACGGAAATAAGGGAAGCAAGTTAACAAGACAAGAAAAGGTGAACAATAATACACAGGTTGAAAGTTAACATAACGAAAACAGGTGAAAGCCAAAATAACAATAAATGAGAGGTTAACATAACAAAAACAAGTGAACATATCAGCAAAACAAATTAATAAAAGTCAACAAAGGGAGGAGGTTAACAAACAAAATAAAAAACGAATGGAGGATAAGAATTTCATCATTCAAGCCACATGAACCTGGCTCTTTTCCCTGTACCATAATGGAGCTGTGGGAACAGCATCATGACACAATGGCAAATCAAGAAAATGTCAGTGAAAACAAAACAAGAGGAGGTTATGAACTGCTTTATTTCAAGACTATTATTTGTTGTGTAAGTAGAAAATACATGAGAACTAACAACTTTCTTGATATACATTCTTGTCAGAAGTTGTGTTATGAAGGAGCAGGTGCCACTGATGCAAACTGAAGTGATTTGTTTTAAATGTTCCGGAAGCTAAAATGGCATCAGTATTTCTCAACCAGTCAAAGAGAGAATAAATAAAGAGTGTCACTATTACTGCAGGTTAAATGATTATGTGAATACATGCATATCTGTGAAATACTAACTGAAGTATAACAAATCCCAAAACCATTTCATGCATTCATACAATCTGTACAAACCCCAAGCAACTTCAGTCAAATCAGTTGGTTCCAAATCTAGTCTCATGTAGGTGTGGCCAGGTGACAATTTCTGGGACTGAAGGGCCCTGCAACAAAGACCACCATAAAATGTCAGACCATTTCTACAGATGGCTGCACAAGTTGGACCAACTCGAGAGAGACTTCCAGTTTTGCTTGTATGACTACGCTGGCATGCGCAAACAAAATTGTTCAAAAAAGCAATAATTATATATCATGCTAATTTGCTCTACTTTGATACAGGGAGCAGTGTTACAAGCTTAGTTTAGGAAACACTAAATATACTGCATATGACAAGAGAAGACTGTCACACAAGAGAATTATGAGGTAAAATGCTGACAGCATGAGCTCCTACTTCTTTATATTTTGTCCAACAAGCAGAGGGACTGCAAAAAGAGGTGTGTGTACACTAACGAAGTTTGAACTAAAAGCTCACAAAAATTGGCCTTCTAAAAATAATAATTGATCATTAAACTTGGTTACATAAGAGTTAATTATTATAGTTTAAACACAAATAAATATTAACAGACCTAATTATCATAAAGATTAACTTTGGAATTAAAAAAAAATAAGTTTATAAATAGAAGGTTGGCATAATGGTGCTAAAGCAAGGGACAATTATAAGTGAGGTTAGCCTAAAGGTAAAGTGCGAGACTTGAATCGGCATCTTAGCATGCACGTTTTTACCCATATGTGCCCGGCCGCCTATCTAGAAGTGTTAGAAGACTTCTGGATAGTGTCGCTTCAAGCATCGAATCTCACGATGCGAGGCGGCATTCCTCCCCTTCCCAGAGTACTACTCTGGTGTCTATTTCTGCCACCGGCTGGGTCGACTGCGGGGGTATTTTTCTTCGCAACCACGAGTACAGTTCACACTGCTTCCAGCGGGAATCGAACACAGGTTGTCCAAACATCAGTAGCCAAGTCGGATGGTTTTCCCAATTATGCTACCGAGGCCCCCAAAGGTTAACCTGCCAACTATCAGTGTGACCAAAAGTGTCTAGATGTCAGTGACCTCACACTTGGTCTGCTCAAGTTCAAGAGAACAGCAATGAGCAGACAATCAACTTGAGCAAAGCATTTGTGAGCAGCTCGTTGCCTTCAAACTTGTCTGCCTAGACTGGATAATGTGTGGTGTGAAGGAGCAGCAGTAAGGTCTTCAACAACTCTCTTGTTCATCAGTCTTGACACACACACTCAGCACTAACTGTCTTCAGCCAAGTCTTTCTATTAAGAGGCAAAAACTTATTGGCATCAAAATGCCACATGTGTAACTATTATTGTACTACAGCTGTACAGGTTTGGTGTGTCACACATCTCATATATCAGTATTCCATTCACACAAGAATATATCTTACAAATCCCTTGAGATATGAAATCTGTGTTGTTCTTTGTTAAACCTTTAGAGCTGAAACATTGACTTGTGGAGTTAGGTGGTTTGTGACACCAGTTTTGTCACTACTTCACATGAATCTAACAGAACAACTAACTGCTCCATGATAATCCAATTTCAATCTGATGCACAAATGAACTTACCAAATGTCAGGTCAAAGAAATCATGCAACATGAATCCCACAAAAAGCATTCCACTGGCAATATGACTAGATGACATCACTGATAATTACTTGAGATAATGTGAAAATTATCACCTTTCCAAATATCCACTTGCAGGAAGGTGACTATAGAGAAAGTGTTGTCAAAAACTGTCAGTAAAATATTTGACAAGTGAATACTTCTGGCAAGTTCTAATCTTGTTTATTTTCTAAGCTATTTACTTATCTGGGATATATACAGCAGGAGCAGAATCAGGACAAAGTACAATGATACCAACCAACTAAATATCAATATGTGCAATATATAAAAATCTGGTCTTGTATCCTGTACTGTAGAGTATGTACACTGTCTAGCTCCCTAATTTTTTTGTTATCTTAACTGACCAATGTAGACTGAAGGTCCACCATATGCTACAAGACTCCTCTACATTTTACTGATGATTGTATCTGCTACACTTACACCCCTCTACATTTTTGCTAGCAGACATTCAAAAACCCTGCACATATACACGCCTTCAACAGCGTCTTCCCATATAAAAGTTTGATTTTTAAAGCCCTGACATAGTAATATCTGTAATAAATGACAAATTCTAAAATTCAGAAAAGCAACTTGCCAAACTGGAGCAGGATTCACACAGGAAATAGAAAGTTCCAGTATCAAATAATACAAATGAAACATGAGTGACAAGAACCCACACAAATGTTAAAAAAAAAAAAAAAATTATATATATATATATATCAATCATGCACAATAATGTACAAAGAAAAGTGAGGGGGGAAAAAATCCATCAGAATAACTCTAAAATAGATACTTAGGTTCTGTTCATACAAGTCATGTATATTCTGCACATTAGACAAATGTGGCAGATATTTACAGGTTTATATGTTAATTTGTTTGTTTCTTTTGATATGGTTGATTAAAATACCATTGTCTGCAAGCTCTTACAAAATGACCTGTTAACATGCTTGAAGAAGAAAATAGCAGCACAAGTTATCTAGAAATCAGGGAGAGAAACACAGGATAGTCAAAACTACATTGGCAGTTCAATTCAATATGGACACGTTTATTGCTATTGATTATATTTGTTTAAGTAGTGATATTTATAAACATTTGCTATAAATAAGCCACAAACAGAGTAGACAGAATATAAGATGAATTCATTTATGAGGAATGCTTCACAATGTGCTGAGTATACAGTATCAAAAGCTGACAGCATGGTATAAGATGAAAATAATTCCTGATAGAAAACAGAAGATATTGGTAATAAGTGTACAAATAATGGCAACAAATCGGTACAACAAGCTTGTATCAATTTATATAGATAGAGCTATTGAAAATCTTCTCAATACAACAACAGGACATGCAAGAAATGTTAACATTTCTTACAAACATAGTTTAAAAGTGGTCATTTATATTCTTCAGGTATAAATTGTAATCTACTGTCTCCCAATTAAAGAATACTTTTCTTCCAGGAAAATATTCAGCCCCTCCTTAATGATGGCCTGAGCTGATGTACTGTCAAGCAGAAACAGAAAAAATAGACATGCAAATACAAGTGTTTTTTTTTGTCCAACCTATCTACATAATGCTTTAAAAACTGACAGAGCAAGCCTGCAGTTAAAGGCTGAAAGAATCAGTGCTGTTGGAGTAGTGAACAGACAGAAATCTGGGTAACTACATACACAAATTGAACATGCAATCACACAAAGGTTTATCATACAGTCCCCTGACTGTTTATTGTTTAAAAGATTTGAATGTCAAAAACATGCAGATGTAACAATAGTTTATTAATCACACAAACAAATCTAGCAGACGACAACATTTGGTGCACACGACCACGATGCTAATCAGCTCTACAGCAAACTCAGTGAAATTATTGAATTCCTATTTATTTGTTCTTGTATTATATTTTTATTCTCTCATTTGAAAATAAAGGGTTGCAGAGGTGGTGTCTTTATTAAAACTTGAAGAACATTTGAACTCTTTGTCTTCATTCATGTTTGGTATCCACTTGTAGTCTACAACAATATGATCACACGTAATTGATACTTTTGAAAAAAATTAATTACTGAACTAATTCTCATAATAAAGAGATCTGATTTGTTACAATTTATATGAAATCTGCTGCATGTGCATAATACAGGTAGACAGCAATGTGTCTTTTGCGTTATAAATATAATAGTAATATTGCCTGAAATAATTCAAGATACATACAACCCTAACTTACAAAACTTGACAATGGACTTTACAAGTGGACTCATTTGTAATAATATATCAAACATCTGAATGACAGCACGGCAATGACATCAGCAAGAAATGCTACACAATATTTCAGCTTGATAGATGCAACTAAAAATAAATAATGATTTACATAGATTCAAATTCATCCACTCTCTGTTTAGTGTTGCCTTGTCTGATCTGTCGAAGAGTTTTGTACTTGTCCTTTCCCTGTTGCTTGTTCAGTTGGTGCTTTAAGTCTTCGCCAGTTATGCAATGCACGATTTTTTCATTTTTAAGTTCCAGCTCAAGAGTCTAGTAACAAAAAACAGATGTGAATATTAAACAGTTTGCATGAAGACTTGACATTAGATATGAAGTACTTTCATTAACTCTTCAAACATATGGTACAATCTGATGGAAGTATACGTTAAACATTAATTTCTGCTGTACTTCTGTATTGTTTAGCATGTTATATAGTGTATGCCGTGTGTATTTCTTCAAGCCTAACATATATGTTGTACCCGCATTATTTATATTTGTTTTTCCTCAGTTCCTTTCTTATCACTGAGTGTCGTCTCCGCATCGAAGGTTGTTGTCTACCATGGTGCACCATTCTGCTCTGTCTCTTGCTTTGATGGTGCAGGTTGTCATAGGCTGACTAATGGTGCTGACTTATCTTTTGATGCTACTTGTCCATGTTGGTCTTGCTCTGCCACTTTTACCTTGTATTTTCCCTTCCAAGATGACTTTTAGTAGGCAAAGTAGTTCTTTCCTTAACAAGAGCTTAATTATTTGATCCTGTAGGTAAAAAAAAACCTATACACACTTAACCTCTTTAAAACTGATACACCCTGATTGTTTACTTCTTGCTACTGATAGGCCTGGAAAACGCTTTTTAAGACTTGTTTCATTACCGATAGAGCTCCGTCCTTTTCCTCATGAAATTCAAACAATTAAGAAATGTATGTATAATAGGAAAAACAAGTTTCATTTCTTTTTTGCCTCATTTAGATCAAAGTATTTACTGATTTTTGAAGAATTTTAAACCTGATTAGACATATAAAAAAAAAAGTCAAATCATTGGACAGTTATCACCACTATTGTCCAACAAGGAAATAACTCTAGAGGCAAAACGAGCACTATATAATACAATCTTCATCCCAACATTGTGCTACCAATGTCAGATCTGGATCCTAGATGCAAGAACAATAAGAACAATAAGCAAAATAACATCTACTGAGATGAAATGTGTCAAACGTATGAAAGGAAACAGTCTGAGAAATAAGATCAGAATTGAAGAACTGAGAAAAAAGCTAGGAATAGCCCAGGCCATAGAATATATAAAGTAACAACAGATAAAATGGTTTGGCGCCACGTGACAAGGCAGAAAGATAAAAACACAACACAATGAACTTCAATAAATGTGAGAATACCAGACCCAATGGTCGACCACGAAAAAGATGGGTCGATGGAATATTAGAAGCACTAGAAAACATAGTAGCAGCAGAGGCGAACAGAAGACCTCAAATTATATCTCCCTCGAAATTTAATCTATTTACCCTTGTAATATTTTTAAGTTTACTACCACCCCTCCCTACTTAAGTGCATACAAAAATGTCCCATAAAAATTATATACCACGAAGAATTGTGTATGTATGTAGTGCAAACTAGTCTTCACAGGATAGTGAAAATTTTCTAATTTGTTCACAAGTGGATATATTTACTTGGAAACACATTTCCAGCACTGTCGGATTAACCTGGACACCAAATTTGAGTAGGTCATCATATTGTGCCATACCGGTTGGCGTAGGCGATCATGCCCTTCCACAATCTTCTATCTACAGTGCTTCGTATCAGTTCTGTTGTTGACTGTTTTCCATGCCATAACACTAAGCTATCCAGTATTTGCTTTCCTTGTCGTCTGCGATCTCTCTTTCCTTTGATTTTGCCAGTTGTAACCAAGTATTCCAACATTCCTCTTCTCATGATGTGCCCGAAAAATGTTGATTGTTTCTTTCTGGTGTTTATTTTAAGAGCTCCCTTTTTGTGTTGGCCTCTTTGAGAATTTCCTCACTGGTCTTTTTAGCTGTCCAGGGAACTATCAACATTCTTCTGAGAAATCCAATCTTGTGGCCTCTAATTGTCTTTTCATTTGTTTGTCTACTGTCCATGATTCACTTCCATAGGTTAGAATCGGTTCTATACAGCACAGATGAACTCTCTCATGTCTATTGACATAGATTTGTTGCATAATTCAGACTGAGACCTTTCTTGATGCTTTCTTTTACTATTATGTCTATCATTTCTTGTAGTTCATTCTCTGTCTATGCTATTAAGACTGTGTCATCTGCACATCACAAATTATTTATGTTGTGACCGTTGACTTCCAATTCCTTTTTTGTTTACTATTGATCTCATATGTTCGCTGTAAAATGAAAACAATTCCGGCGACAGAACACAGCCTTTTCTGACCCCTTGTTTTATAAAATTGGAATTGTCCTGTTTGGTTGTTAATTCGTATAGCTGCTGTTTGTTGCCAATACATGTTTTTATGATTCACAGATCCTTGCCATCAATGTTTAATTTCTCCAGCATATTGATTATTTCCACGTGCTTTACTTTGTCAAATGCTTTCGTGTAGTCTATAAAGCACATACATAGATCTTTCTTTACCTATATAGATCTTTCTATCAATGTTCTTAAGATGTATATTGCATTATTGGTGCCCTTTCCTTCCACAAATCCACATTGTTCCTCACGTATTTCTGGTTTTATTTTTTCCTTACATGTCTCATGATGATTCTTAGTTATATCTTCGTCGTATGGCTCATGAGACTAATAGTGCGATGGTCCTCACAATCAGTGGCACCTGACTTCTTCGGTATGGCTACAAAGATAGATTTTAGTAGATCTTCGGGTCTGTGCCCAGTGTTATACATGTCATTGAGTAGTTTTGTTATGACTTTACTCTCAGCTCTCCTAATGCATTTATCTCTTCGATTGTTATATTGTTGGGACCTCTTTTCATGTGTTTAATTGCCTTCTCCACTCCACTCTGCATTATTGGTGGTCCTGTGTCTTTGTTTGAATTGTTTAGCTCTGGTCTTTCATCCTCATAGGGTTGACTGATATATTCTGTCCATCTTCCCATTGTTTTCTTTTATCCCATTATTATATTTGGGTAGGTAAGTATCATTTATATATATATATATATATATATATATATATATATATATATATATATTTAATATATATATATTTAATTATATATATATATTTATAATTGTGATTCTTAATTTCTGAAATTCTTTTCCTTCAAAATATTGTTGCTGATTATGAATCTGTGTCCTTTTCCCTTTAATTTAATGCCTAATACATATGTCTATGACTTGTTAGTTATAGTGAAAATATGAAAGATGTAGTGCAAGAAGCATTTTTCAGGAAGAAAAAATGACGGCTCAACACTTTTGAAAATGATAATAAACATGGACAGGAAGAGTTAATATTACTTGTTAACAATCATTATGCTGTTATTTATGTAGTTCTTTTTCTTATCTTTGTCTGAGGACTGCAGGAATGAAAATAGTACAGTGGCTCATAATAAAAGGATTACAATTTTAAAAATTCATATGCTTACAAGCATCTTAGATTGCATTTTCTCGTCTTTGAATCCGTGAGGTTCTCTGTATTCTTCATGTCTCTGCTCACAAACTGTTGGATTTACCTCAACTGCACCTCCTAAATGTGTTAGCATAAAAATATAAATATCTTGAATTAATTAAAAAATAAACAGACACACACTGTTATTCAGAATCTACATTATATAATTCAGCGAGTTAGTATAGATATAATCCGGTGCGTTTGTATAGCCAAGCCCCACAGTACCAGTGGCACACATTTTTCTCAACAAAAATGTGTACATCTCTCAAACTCAAACACTACTCTCTGCGAAGTTACAAACTGCAGAAATATATTCACCAATTATCTTTTCTGTAACTTAACACTACTCTCTACAAAGTAACTAGATTGCAGAAAAAAGATTTTTCAATAAAGATTCAACATATCAAGCTGACAATTTAGAATAATCTTTTGTAATCAACAACACATTCTCTTATAAAATCAGTATATGCATCTAGCCCAAGCCTCTCCCATTTCTTATTTGAAACCTATCACAGCCTTCTGAAACAGCGCCATGCTTGCTTTATTGACATACTTGATATTCTCCTGTATATAGAGAATATAAACTATTGGTCACTTCCTGTAATAATGGTGTTTGCACGTAGCCGAACCTGTGCAAAACTTTGTGTACAGCTCTCATCGAGGTGTAATATGTCAATACCATGTGTATATTGACAGCCACAGTTGTTAAAACAACAAAAATATGAACACATTACATTTAATGGAGAATGGTTTTTTGTTCTTTGTACACGTGCAAAGGGTGATTAAAAATATTTGCATTACACAATAAGCTAAGGAATGCAGTGTGAAAACTATGAAAATATGTGGTTACGAAAAATAAGTAATAACCAAATATTACAACAAATAAATAACAATAATAAAAGACAATTTTCTAGTATGTGACTACTACAACATACACTTTACAGCTATGACAATTTTCTAGTATGTGACTACTACAACATGCACTTTACAGCTATGACAATTTTCTAGTATGTGACTACTACAACATGCACTTTACAGCTATGACAATTTTCTAGTATTTGACTACTACAACATGCACTTTACAGCTATGGTGTAAGGAACATACTATCAAAATTTGTAATAATATAAACAACCAATCCATTTTCATCTCCTTAGGGAACAAATAAAAAAAAAAAAAACCATTATTTACAGCATGCATCACCATCATCAAGTATCATGCCTGCTGACATAGGTGATCCAGTGTCTCCACAACTTTTGATCTTGACAGTAATTTATCATTTCTGTTGTTGACCTTCTGCCAAGCCATTCTCTTAGGGCATCTGGTATCTCTTCGTCCCTCAATTTTCCCAGTTATCACAATATATTCCAGCTGTTCCCTTCTCATTACATGGCCAAAAAAATATGTTTCTTCTTAGTATTGGAAATTAGCTCTCTTTTTGCTTTGGCCTCTTTCATAACGTTTTCATTAGCTTTCTTATCTGTCCATAGTATTCTCAATATTCTTCAGTAAAACCACATTTCTACAGTTTCCAGTGATTGTCTTGTCTGTTGTCCCATTGTCCATGATTCACATCCATTTGTGAAGACTGACTCTACATAACATTTAAGGACTCCTTTTCGGCGCATTATCCTCTTGTCTGATTTTAGTAGATCTAAATTTAACTTGATATTAACTGAGGCTCTTTTTGCTGCTTTTAATTTTACTCTAAGCTTTCCCACAACTGGCACATGATCACTACTGCAATCTGCCCATGGTCTAGTTTTCTCACATATCAAACTGTTTCTAAATATATTATTTATCATAATGTAATCAATTTGATTACCTGCATTATCAATTGGGCATTTCCCCTCTCGACTGTCTGCTGTTGTGCATAAATTTGTATGAGATTAATATCTATTGGCTTTCCATTCAATTGCAATAAAAGGACTCAGATAATGCCCATAAGCTTTTCACTGTCTTGTTCTTTCTGCATCCAAGATGACACCTACTCCTCTTTGGTGTTCAGTGCCTCCAGAATAATTTTATGTTTATCAGAATACATCTCCCCTGATCCAGTGTTATCTCATTTCACAGTCCCAATAAATGTAAACCTATTCTTTTCATTTCCTGTTTGATTTTTTCCAGTCTTCCCTTTTGCATGAGTGTTCTAACATTAAATTTTCTATTCTGTGTTTGCTTTATCTTTAACTTGCTTACCGTAGCTTGATGACTAACGGGTTATCAACTGTAGCACATGATGTGCCCTACTGAATGAGAGCATTCCACTGTAATTCCCATTAATATTGTCATGAATTCTAAAATTGTGACGACCCATGACTATACAAAGTTATGACAGTGGTCTTCTATTGCCTTCCCTCGGTTTGTTTACGGTTGACTCCGCTAGTCTTTGAATAAAAAGTCTCACCCACAAGGCAGTGGGTTTCATAAAGTAAATGAGCTTTCTCCTTGAAAAACCATGACTTGATCTTCCATTTTGTTGACCTAGATTTGTCTAGGAGGTGCTTATGAGGTACACATATTTAAAAGAACATCTTTGTTTTATTCTCTCAGTGATATTAATTCACCTCAAAATTAATATGCAATATAATTTGTTTATAATTGTAGTACTGACATATTTCAATTTGAAACTTCTAGGGCTATCTGGCCATCATTCTCTTAAATTACAAAAAACTATTATGAAAATTATATCAAACTTCACGGGGGGGGGGGGGGGGGGGGGGGGGGCTGGGCTGGTCTAGAAGTAAGATGTCGGCCTCTCGACAAGAAGGACATGGGTTTGATTATCACCACAAGCAGTTTTGGGTGTGTGTGAAAACAGGTCACGTCCCTATGCACATTAGAGAACCCTTGGAAGTTGGAAATCGAAAAAAGTAAGCCAAAATGGCTGCTGCACAGGCAAAATTGGTAGGAAAAGAATATACCAAAAAAATATAAAAATGAGACTACCCCAGACGTTGGCGCCTGTATGGCAAGGGACACCTGAGCACATGGCTGCCATTGTAAAAATAGAGAGAGAAAAAGTGATATTCACACAAAGTTCAGTTCTTTGGGACATTGCTAGAGATATAAAGCTTCAAGTATAAAGTAAGGATCAACAACTCTGAACTGACTGCATGTGTCAGAGACAGTGAATAACAGTTGATCCAGGCCCCATTTCACTTTCCAGCGGTGTCGTAGAAAGAGACTAACTAGAGTCTTGCCAAAGAAGTAGGGAAGACAACCCAGTACAGCAGCAATGCCTCTTGTAACCATAACACGACGACCGCGCTTCACACCTTCACAGCCCTCCCAAGGCAGGGTACTCGTCTTATGCCGCCTACTGCTGTCGATACGCTGCCATCACATGGTCCTGTCGGACACACTGACTCTGACATGTCCTCTGGATCGTTGCTCTGCTTCTATCTATGCGTCACTGCGATGATGATGATTAAGGAAAGGAAAGGCCATTGACCTCTCAGATTACTTGAGTTGCGTGACTGAACTTGATTCAGAATTGATTAACTGTCCTGAGATTCACCATAACAGCAGCATGATGCTGTCATAAAGATTGTGCGCTGAGCTTAGCCACGACAGTGCTGACTGGCCCACACCACTGGTACTGACTGGCTGATGGCTTGACAGACAGGTTAATGATCACCAGTAGGCTCCCAGCCTCTTGGATATGAGTACAGCCTTTCCTACCAGACTGCTGTTGCCTTGATTCTTTAATTACTTCACGTTGTGACTTCTTGCCTCTTCCTGCCCTCTCCGTTGATCGCTTCTCGAGTTACTTCGCTTTGTGCTTTCCTGAGTAGTAGCTACTTCCACCATTCGTTCATCACTAGGGATCCATACAGCTGGCATTCCGCAAATCATGACCAAAACCAATGCATGGTAACATATAACAATTTAATACACACACAAGGACCATTTCCTGTACACCGTCAGTACTACACAACAACAGTCTCTTGAGAGCCTCTCATGCAGTGCTCTGCCAACACGACGTTACTCATTCAATCCACATTACTACACATGAAGCCCAGCACTACTAAGATTCATTAAGACTTCCTTGAAGTCTTATCGTAGGATGTTCATATCAGATTTACTACAGTCTCTTTAATAGTTGGATGATCACACAGGATCTACACGTCTCTTTAAAATAGTTGGAGCTCTAATAGCTCTGCGAAGTTTCATTCAAGACTTACTCAAAGTCTTCTCATAGGATGATCACACCGATCTACTACGTCTCTGAATAGTTGGAGCTCTAATAGCTCTGCGAAGTTTCATTCAAGACTTACTCAAAGTCTTCTCATAGGATGATCACACCGGATCTACTAACGTCTCTTGAAATAGTTGGAGCTCTCACAGCTCTGCAAAGGTTCATCCAAAACTTACTCGAAGTCTTTTCGTAGGACGATCCCTCAGGATCTAACAAGGTCTCTATTAACAGTTGGAGACCTAACAGTTCAGCAAATGTTCATTCAAGACTTACTCGAAGTCTTTTCATAGGATGATCCCTCAGGAACCAATAACGCCTCTTTGAAATAGTTGGAGCTCTCACAGCTTTGCAAAGGTTCATTCAAGACTTGCACCCAGTCTTATCATGTTACGATCACACATGATTCACCACAGTCTCTGCAAATAGTTGTAACGTTAACTTCTAAATGCTACTGCTGACTAGCTCACTCTAGTATCACAATAACTACTGCTAGAATCACATCTCCTGGAATTCCTAACACAGACCAGTTAACAGGTCTCACCCTAACTCACTAAACTAAGCCAATTGTCCTACTAACTTTTTGACTACTCTTCTGAGTTTACGGTACCGATCTGTCTCACACTACAGACGGCTGCATAGAGTCACTGCCAGTTTGCAACTCACAACCTCTTCCCTCGACACCACTGTCTCAACTTAATCCTTTGTTCACCAACCTCTGGTTTTTCTCCTGCCCCCGTGATTCTTGCTTATTCACCATCTTCTCGAGCACTTGAACACATGTCAGCCCTCCTTCCTAATTATCCCCCCTTTGTTTACATCTAACCCTTCTCTCACTAACTTACCTATCGCTGCTATCTCCTGTTTCAAACTTAATATTGCAATAGTCTGTTTCAACCTATACCCCCGCTATACACTGTTTCATCTGCACACACTACTTTTTTAATGGCGGATGATGAATAGAGGTAGTCATCTGGTGAACACAAAAGAAGAATGTTAGAAATGCAACTATTTTCACCTTAGCATTCACGTTTTAAAAATCCCTTCCCAATGGAAGCCAATGCTACAGAATATGCTAGTCTGTATTCTGTCTACTAGTTTGGAAATAAACATAAGTGACCCAATGATAAAGTTAAAATAACACCAAATCATAACAAAAAAATATAGCATGCAGCTTGAAAGATCAAAATGAAATAGACATGCACTCACCATGCTCTCTTGAATAATCACACTCATTTTCCTCGCCCTCATCATGCTGGTCTTCAATCTCTGAGCGGACCAGAACTTTGGCCTGCAACTCCTGCTCTCTCTGGTACTTCACTTGATTTAGCTCAAAATCCTTAGCTTCTACATGTTTCTTGGTACTTTCCAACTCTTGTTGGAGTTCATTAACTTCTCTCTCTTTGATTTCAATATCAGAAATCCTTTCATCTAGGGAACATTGGGCAAGTCTAAGCGCCTCTTCCTGGTTGTGACAAAATAAAAAGAGTGCCAATAAAAAAAAAAACAATGAGATTATAAAATAGCAATTTGATAATGTTTTTATTAGCCTCATTTCCCACCCTCCCTACAGGACTGCAAGACTCTGCTGTAAAATTTCTGTGTTGTAAACTGAGCCTGCTTATTAAATGTCTATAACCAAGATTTTATGCACACACACAAAATACTGAATCGTTTTTTTTCCACAAAGAATGGCATTAACATTTATGTCTGGATATTAATAATAATTTAAAAAAATAGTTACATAACTGAGCAACCAAAAGAAGGGTTTTGAAAGATAAATGCTAATTTGACACACTTCTTTATTTATCTAACTTGTATTGGCTAATTGGAAAGTTTGCTCAATTGTTAACAAGGGAAAAAAATGATATGTTGTGGAGATGGTGTGATGGCACAGATAAACGAGGATACAGTGCAGTTAATAAAAGGTCTACAATGAAAATGTCTTTGACATCGCAAAGATTGCCAGACCCACCATTCTCAGTCTTTCTTCTTCATCCTTATGCTTGGAGTTTTCATATTCCTCCTGCAGCGCATCTGCACGCTGTCTTGTCAAGAGCAGGTTCTCTCTAAGTGCATTAAGCTCAGCGACTCTCTCACTTTGTTCTTGCATAGTTGCCTGCAACTTGGCTATTTCTGTCAAGAGCATAAATCAAATCATCAAACAGAACCCAGACAAAACATATAAAAATACAAGTCAAATCCAAGAAATCTCTTTCAGTGTGATATACCATCAATTATTAAGTCTTTCCATCTAAGACATCAAAGCAAAGACATCTAGCATTTTGCAATGTAAATAAGAACTAATGCTAACCAAACAAAGACCTGACAATATTCTCTGGAATATAACAAGAATTCTGTCTATCACCACTATCACTGATTGATTATAAATATAAATCAATAACATTATCAGTCTATGCTGATAGCAACATTGTGAAAAAGAACCAAAAAATCAAATTGTAATTTTTTTTTATAGATAACTCATGATCAGAAGCTGAAAACAAAACAAAAGTGGAAATCTTGTCAAATCAACAAATTCAAACATGTTTCAAATAAAGTTTAGCAACATCAAATGGGAAAAATTGTGACTGCAAATAGTACTAACAAGGTGAACCAAATAATTGAAGTAACACATGTTTAAAAAGAAAGAAAAAAATTGATATAAAAATATTATACATTAGTCTTACTACAACACTGTGACTGTCAACCATGAATAGCAATAGCTAAAACAAAAAAGATCATAAATATTGTAGACGTTTTGAAGGAAACTGAATAAAATAAAATGAAGGACAAAGGGTAATTGTGAGTTATATAAAGAATCAATGATTTCAATGAGTGGACAAATGTCATACATTCCTGTTAAAAAGGTTTCTCAATTGATAACTAAATGCAGCTAAATTTGAGCAAATTTCAAATGAGATACAATTGCTGAGCATGGAGCCTGTGTTGCTGCTGGCAGTGTTAATTTGAAATGCCAGTGCAAGAGGGCAGCAAGTGGGACAAAAGAAAAAACTGAGCCACATGCAGGAGTTGGTTAGAACACTATAGATTAGGTTAGTCCTGATGTTTTGGGGGAACACTGCTTATAAAGGCACAGCAGGATTACTGTGGCTGTAGTCATTTATCATTTTTTTTTTTAAATGCACCCCCCAGAAGTGATTCCCTTGCAAATCTTATTTTAAAATATGTTCACTGAAAAATCACTGCTTAAGATATCCATGCTCTCACTGCAGACATTCCAGGACTTACATTGGCTGCATCAACATTTATGAAGGAACTAAAGGATTAGTGACTGTGTGTGCA
Source organism: Megaustenia siamemsis (assembly GCA_032433765.1). Lineage (NCBI taxonomy): Eukaryota > Metazoa > Mollusca > Gastropoda > Stylommatophora > Ariophantidae > Megaustenia > Megaustenia siamemsis. Next base: position 95,699,129 of record JAVIAB010000047.1, on the reverse strand, counting down.
ACAGGGAATAGATGAGGGTGTGTGAAACGGGTGTGTAGCGGGGCAACAAGAGAAACAGAGTATTGATGAGAGTTGATTGAAACAGACGATATTAGTAGAGAAATAATAAACATCTAGGGAGACAAGCAGAAGTGGTCAGGTGTGAGTGAGTGAACTGTATTATAGAGAAAAGCGAAATAAGCGTGAATGGGTGAGATGTTTTCAGGGGAAGTGGGGAGTTGAGAATAGACGTAGATTTTAATGTCAGTGTGCATTTGAGCCGGGTCCAGTGCGGACGTCTAGAGAAATCTAGTTAGCATACCCTGGACTAGAAAGGAGATGTAAATAGATGAAAGTTAAGACAGCTATAGGGCGACAGCCAATTAGTTTTAGTTATCCTATTTCCAGGAGTTGTGATTGTTAGTTACTAAATGTTGTGTTAGATATGGCAAGATAGAATAGGAGTGATTGTTACTGTTAAGGTTAGGGTTACCTTAGCGGCACTGAAACTGATTGTGAATCAGTGAAATTGATACACTAGAACATTGTTGGAAACTTGTTAAGTGTCCAGCGCTCGCCGACCCTGAGGGAGTCGTAGAGCAAGACTTATGAAGAGCATAGAATCAGTGGGATTGTCACTGTTAAGGTTAGGGTTACCTTACTGGCAAAGAAACTGATTGGGCATCAACGAAATTGACACAGTAGAACATTGTTGGAAACTTGTTAAGTGTCCAGCGCTCGCCGACTTTGAGGAAGTCGTGGGGCAAGACTTATGTAGAATTTAGAATAAGTGTGATTGTAGCTGTCAAGGTTAGCGTTACCTTCTCGGCATAGAAGCTGATTGCGAATCAGTGCAATCAACACGTTGTTGGATAATCTCGCTGACTTCGAGGAAGTCGTGGCGGGAAAGTTTAGGAAGCTTATGACTAAGCTTCTACCATGAAAAGAGACTTTCATCGATCGTGTAGATCGTCCACACCATTGGGAAACTTCAAGTAAGGGTCCTCAGAGACTTGGGAGCTTATGACTAGCTTCTATGACACACAATTGAACTTGTTAGTCAAGTAGATTACATAGAGTTGGGAACTCGACAAGAGAGTTCTACCGAGTTTGGGCTAAAGTAGCAGTCCATGAGAAGTGCACCTGAGGGTGGCACTAATGTTAGTTCAGGGAGGGAATTATCACTGTGAATATATGTACTGTTAATTTGTGAAATGTGTTTACATGATCCGGACATGTGCCTTGTCAAATAAAGATGTTTGTGTGTAGTCAGGACTTGAGTTGAGTCATTAAAACATCTTTAAAGTTACAACCATCTAGCGAGTGAACGGGCTGGGAGAATCGCGGGGGAATTGATAAGTTACAACGTGAAGTACTACACTATAGATCATAACGGTCCAAGGAGAGTCGCAACAGAATGACGTGAAGTACGAGGCATCAATCATGGCGGTCCAAAAGACTGGCATGGCAGCTTGAGCAAGGGGCAGATCATCAGGGTGGCGAGCAAACTCGTCATTCAGCAATCCGGCCATAAGCAGCATCACGAGCCCTCGCTCATCGTGCTAAAGCACCTCTGGTACTCGGGCTCGTGGTGAAGAGGAGTGATCTCAGTCTCAAGGGTGACGAGCGGTCAATCGATCGTCATTTCATCGGTCACGACAGTCGATCAGTCAAGTTGATCATCAAGGTTATAAGAAGTTGAGCGTCAAGTTTAGGATTATTATCAAGTATTAGTATTTTTCTATTAGCACTTGGTGAAATAGACTTAGATATCAATGAAATGTGGGACTCACAGAGCAAAATACTAATGACAGCAGCAGAAGCAAGTGCTGGACTGAAGAAAATGGAAAAACGAGCTTGGATCTCAGACACCACATGAAATACATCAAAGAAAGAAGAGAAGCGAAGAGAGCCATGACTAATGTAAAGACAGATCTTGGAAAGGTTCTGGCAAAAGCAACATACAAAGAATTAGACAACAAAGTGAAAAGTTCGGCAAGAAGAGATACAAGAGCTTATATAGACAACTTGGCAGAGAAAGCAGAGACAGCTGCAATTACAGGAGACAGCAGAACTCTTATACTGTACAAAAGATGCTGACAAACACCTATACATCCAGTGGAACACCAATTCTAGACAAATCTGGATTAATGCTAACAACAAGCGCAGACATAAAAGCCCGTTGGGCGGAACACTTCAAAGAAATTCTTAACCGTCCACTACCTCACAGTTTAATAGATTTTGAAGCTGAAACACCAGCAGCAGAATTAGATGTAAATTTAGATGACTTCACCTTGAGTGAAATAGAAACCACCTTAAAGCTAATGATCAATAACAAGGCTGCTGGAGAGGATAAGTTAACAGCTGAGATCCTCAAGGCAATTGATAGCCATAATTTAATACATCTCCAAAAAATGTTCAACATCATTTGGAAAACAGAGAAGACGCCTCATAAATGGAAAAAAGGAATCATTGTTAAGATCCCAAAAAAGGGCAATCTTAGAGATTGTAACAATTGGAGAGGCGTGACACTTTTGTCAGTTGCCTCAAAATTATTCTGTAAAATCATCCTAAATAGAATAAAGGATTCAATAGATACAGTAATGCGTGAAGAACAGCTGGGTTTAGAAAAGGGAGAAGCTGTCTTGACCACATTTTCACTCTACGACTTATATTGGAGGAACACATTGAAAAGCAAAAACCTTTGTACTTAACTTCATCGACTTCAAAAAAGCATTTGATAGTATTCATAGAGATTCTTTGTGGAAAATTCTGAAGCAATATGGCTTACCATCAAAAATCATAAATATTATCAAAGACATGTATGATGGTTACACATGTGCAGTTCGAACAGAGGAAGGACTGAGCGAATGTTTCCCAATAGAAACTGGGGTTAAACAAGGATGTATTTTATCGCCCTTGTTATTTGGAATTGTTATGGACTTCATAATGAAGAAATGCTGCACTGGTAATAAAGGCATCGAATGGATACAAGGAGACCATTTGGAGGACCTCGACTTTGCTGATGACATAGTTCTCATCAGCAGTCAGATAAAAACGATGCAGGAAAACACAAATGAACTATCATCAATAGCCAGCAAAATTGGGCTTGAGGTCAATCATGAAAAGACTAAAGTCATGAAAAGTTTAATTCCAACAAGTGACAAAATATACATGGAAAACAAACCAGTAGAAGAGATCGATCACTTTATCTATCTTGGAAGTCACATTGATCGAGAAGGGGATACGAGCAAAGAAATTAGAATCAGACTGGCTAAAGCAGCAATGTCTTTCAGAAGCCTTGAAAAGTTGTGGAAATCAAAACTCATTAGCACAAACACAAAACTTAGGCTATTCAAATCAAATGTACTATCAACCCTTACGTATGCGTGTGAAAGCTGGAAAACAACAAGAGATATAGAAACAAAGTTGAACGCATTCGAAAATAAATGTCTAAGGAAAATACTTGGTATAGAATGGAACGAATTCAAAACAAACGAGGAAATTAGAGAAATCGCCAATCAACCACTAATATCTTCAGTAATAAAGAAAAGACGATGGTCATACGTTGGACATGTGATGAGAAGAGATAATAATCGAATAGCAAAGCAAGCCCTCATATGGGAAACAACAGGTAAAAGAAAAAGAGGAAGACCCAGGGAGACACTGAGAAGAACATTGATGAGAGAGGCAAGAGCAGCAGGAATCGGCTCCCTCAATGAGATAGAACTGCTTGCACAGAACAGAGACAGATGGCGGGATTGATAAAATATCTTTAAAAGAAAACTGCTAGAACAAAAATTCATATAGGAGAAGGTGTATCTTGGTCTACGCCCTATGGGCCGGTTACGGCTCGAAAGGTCAATAGATAGATAGATAGATTAGTATTTGATCTCTCTCCCAAGAAATATTACATCATTCTCTCGAGCGCTCTCAGTTTACATTATTACATGTGATCTTCATCATTATAGATGGACAAACAACAAACTGACATTTTTATATACTCTTATCAAGTAACTACTGATTAACTATACTACAGTCTTACTTACTCTCTAGTGCCTCCTGGTTCTTTGCCTTTGCACTTTCTAGTTCCTCTTGCAAAGTCTTTCGCACCTTTTCTGATTCCTCTTGCTCAGCACACAAGCGGGCAAAAGTGGCTCTTAAGAAACAATTTTTAAATAATAAATGAGAACAATCTGAATGCTCCATGCTTCTCTAAGATGCCACTACCAAAAAGCAATTATTTGTAGGTGTCATTATGGAATTAGTTACATGTAAAACATTGATTTCCGTGTCATGGCGGCTTCGTGTAGTCGTTTATTATATTATGTGTTACTATTCCCCGTTTGGTGTATGTTTTACTTCTGACGTGTGGATGAACTGTGATTACCGATATTTAAGTGGAATATGATTTATTCTTCTTTGTGTCGTGTGTTCGCGGTTTGATAGGCAAGCACATGGTTCGACAAAAATGTCGCGGGCAAAACGGGTATGTTCAACCCCTATTTGAAAAGTCTGTGACGGTCGATGGGGCGGAGGAATCAGGAATGATCAACGGCCCAGAAAGCGAAAAACAGCAACATGTGTGGTACACAAGAGGCATGTTCAGAACACTAAAGACGAATATGGCTAACCACCGTGAAAGAGATTGGAGCCTCATCACGTACTAGTCCAGAGGAAGGAAGATACTCAAAACCCACAAGTGGATATCAAAATGGAATAGACCTGAAGACAGTTCAGAACTACAACTACCTTGGACATACTATAACCAGTGATGGAAAATGTACAACTGAAATAAACAAAAGAATAGGAATGGCAAAAAGTAATTTTAATGCCATGAAGAACATACTAACATCAAAACAAATAACAGGGCTAAAACTAAGAATAGCAAAATGTTACATCTTCTCAATATTCCTATATGGTGCAGAAAACATGGACATTAGACAAGGAAACAGAACAGAGAATTGAAGCCTTTGAAATGTGGATATATAGAAGAATAGGTAGAATTGGATGGAAGGAAAGAAAACAAACGATGAAGTTTTAAAACAGCTAAAAATGGAGAACTACTAAGCACAATTCAAACAAGACAAATGCGATTTTTGGGCCAACAGCCTACTAAAAGTAATCCTGGAGGAGAAAATACAAGGTAAAAGAGGCAGAGGCAGACCAGGACTAACATGGACGAGTAACATCAAAAGATGGACAAAACAGCCTATGACAACCTGCACCACCAAAGCAAGAGACAGAGCAGAATGGCGCTCCATGGTAGCCAACCTTCGTTACGGAGAAGGCACTCGATGATGATGAAAACATTAAATGTCATCATGTCATGGGGGACTGGTTGGTCTCGAGACAGAGAGGCTGTCAGTTGAACAAGCTAGTTTCAGAGCAGGCAATAACACAGAAGAGCAAATCCTCAGGTTAAGTCCAAGTCTAATTTCAGAAGAGACAACATACTCTAGCCATCCTAGTGGACCTGCAGCAGACTTATGATAGAGTCTGGCGTAAGGAGCTTTTATTGAAGATGAGAGATGCCGGAATACCTGGGAAACTGTACAAATGGGTCAAATATTTCCTAGTTGACAGAACAATACAAACTAAATTAAATGAATCCATTTCAGACAAAGAGGTGCTAGAAGAAGGATCACCACTTAGTTGTTCCCTTATATATATCAATGATCTGACCAAACCCCTGATAAATAAAAAAAGCTCTCTATACGGATGATCTGGTCATGTGGAGTACAAATAAAAATATTAGAACAGCTGAAGCACAACTAAACAAAGACACCTAGAAGAATACTGTAATACCTGGAAAACAAACAAAATAAATATACAGAAAACAGTATGTACAGTATTTACTAGAAGTAACAAAATAGCTACGGCAAACATCAAACACAACAGTCTACATAAAGAGGAACACCCTACATATTTAGGAATACAACTAGACCGACAACTTAACCTGATGAAACACGTAGGAAATCTCACTAAAAAAAAGTAAAATGAAGACTCCAACTAATGAAAAGGCTTTCCAGTACCTTATGGGGAGCAGGCAAGAAACACTTAGAAATCTCTATCTGAGATATGTTCACTCTGTTTTGGAACAAGGTAGCTCGCTTCTAGTAATATATAGCAAAACAACTAACATGTCACTGGACAAGATACAAATAATGCATTACGACTTATCAGTGGTGCAATGAGGTCCACTCCAGTTGCAGCCTGCAACATTCACTGCAATGTGGAACCATTAGAGATGAGGAGAAACAAGGCCGCTATAGTGCTCTATGAAAGAAAAAAAAATGAATGGAGAAAGACCACCCTAACAGAAAATTAGTAGATACATGGACTCCAAAACAAAGAATTAAGCAGAAGTCAGTATTACAACATGTTAGAAATATACAAGAAAAATACCATCTACCTGAAAATGACTACAATAAAGAAATGCCACCAAGTACGAATTATAAAAATCCAGAAATAAATGTAGAGATATGTGATAGAACAAATAAAAATGCAGACCCAGTATCAGTAACACTAGCAGCAAGGAAAACAATAGATACTTATCCAGAAGATTGGATACATGTATACAAAGACGGTGTAGCCACCAATGCTACTTCAAAAGCTGGATATAGAATATTAATACATTATCCAGATGGAACAGAAGAAAAAATGTGGCTCTTGTGGTGAAGTCTGTAACAATTATGAAGCAGAAATAGCTATAGAAACAGCAATTTATCATTTAAATACAATTTATGATACCACACCATTGAAGAAAAGAAACAGTCAAATTAAAGGATACCAAATCGGCTCTGCAAGCACTGGGAAACAATACGAACAAACCAGAACTCACACAGCTTAAGATAGATACAAACTCATTGAAACACATAACATAAGATTGGTAATGCAATGAATCCCAGAACACTCAAACATACCAGGAAATGAAGGCAGATAAATTAGCTAAGAGAGGATCCAGACAGACACATACATATATGGCCCTTTTCGTCTTGTCAGACGGTCTAGTGGAGGCTATTGCGTATTTTTTTGAGGTATTGTTTTTGCCGAACAGCTTCTCTCGTGGCTAATTCTACCAATGTTTGACAAACACACGCGGTCACATAATGAACAGGTCAGGCTAGCTGATCCACAGGGTTTACCATCCTTTTTCATGAGTCTCTTCTCTTCTAAGTCCTGTCTTAGCACAGTCTCAAATGTTGTTATACCGTTCCTTATACATGCTCTCCATGATGTGCGATCACTTGCCAGATGTTGCCAGTCGGTTTCACAGATGGAGAAGTCTTTCAGAGATGATTTGCAGATATCTCTATATCGTAGTTTAGGTCTGCCGATTTGTCTTTTTCCGTGTTTTAGCTCACCATATAGTATTTGCCTAGGAATGCGTTTTTCTTCCATCCGTTGGACATGCCCAGCCATTTTAGCCTTCGACTTCTGAGCATCGACATGATTGTTAGGGTCTTAGCACGTTGCAGGACAGTTAAGTTGGTTATTTTGTCTTGCCATTTGATGTGCATTATTTGCGGAGACATCGCATGTGGAAGACATTTAGTCTTTTTTCCTGGTTTGAGTATGTTGTCCAGGTTTCGGATCCATATAGTAGTGTGCTAAGCACGCATGTTTGATATATTATGAGTTTAGTCTTTCGAGTTAGTTTTGTGTTGTTCCATGCCCTTTTTGTGAGTTTGCCGAAGGTCGTAGCTGCCTTACCAATTCGACAGTTTATTTCTTCATCAAGAGAGATGGTTTGCTAAATACATACATTCATCACATTAGACAAGCCACACAAACAAGTCATAAACTCCAACAGTAGAGAGGAATGGCTGAATTGATGGGCCTTAGGGAAAACAGGGAGAGAGCTTTTTAAATATATCATCATCAAGTACCAAGCCTGCTGGCATAGGTGATCATGTCTCTCCAAACTTTCGATCTCGACAGCTATTTATCATTTCTGTTGTTGACCTTCTGCCAAGCCATTCTCTTAAGCTGTCTGGTATTTTTTCTCTTGCTTCCCTCTATCTCTTTCGTCCCTCAATTTTTCCAGTTGTTACAATATATTCCAACTGTTCCCATTACATGGCCAAAAATTATAACTGTTTCTTCCTAACATTGGAAATTAGCTCTCTTTTGCTCTGACCTCTTTCAGAACATTTCATTACTCTTCTTAGCTGTCCATGGTATTCTCAACATTCTTTTGTAAAACCACATTTCTACAGACTCCAGTGATTTATGGCAAATAAATATATGGCAAGACCAAATCCACTAGACAACATGAATAGCCTAACAAGAAGAGACCAAACCACCATCTTTAGACTGAGAACAGGACATGTTATGCTGAATAACCACATTAATAGAATACGACGACACCATACCTCAGTATGTCCACTCTGTAATCACCCACAAGAAACTGTAGAACACCACCTGTTTCAATGCACAAAACTCACAGGCAATAGAACACTATTTCCTCAAAGATCCTCCAAATGGAACACTGTACGGAACCACAGCAGAACTTAAAAATACCTGCAGATACTACATGGCATTGGGCCGAAGGACAGCAGCTCAAAGGTTGCTGGGTCCATAACAACAACAAGGCTGTGAAAGAAAGTGAAGAAATACCTTTCTTGCTGCTTTTGCTGCTTATCTTCTCTGGCCTGAGCTTTCATCTGTTGAACCTCAATGGTGTCTGGTTTTCTTCTCCTCATGTACAACTCATGGTTACCCATACAAAGGGCCAGGATACGCTTGTTAATTCGCAAGCGAGGAGCATAGAAGACAAAGTCCTGAAATATCCAAGACATTACTTCTTAAATAAGAAGACACAAGACACTTCAATATTATAAATGAAGTAATTATAATGTGTGTTTCCATCTAGCTAGGTCTGTGAGGTGTCTTGTTTTACTCTCTTTTCATGTCGCGTTTACACACATCTACAAATCGAAGTTTTGGCGCAGTTCTTTTAACATCTGCCAGTAGAGTATATCTTTTGGTATGTGGCCATCTTTCACACGGTGTACATGGCCAAGCCAGCATAACTATTGTTTGAGCAGCATGTAGATATTCGGGAGGCCTATGCACGTTATGACCTCCACATTTGTCACTTTATCCTTCCCGGTGATAGCAAGAACACAGCGCAGACATCACATATGGAATCCATTTAGCCTTCTCTCCTGCTTTACATTGGTTTGTCCAAGATTCGCTGCCATACAGGAGGATACTAATTATGCAGACACTGCTGCCTTTGTTTTAATTGTCAGTTTGCTGTTGTCAGAAACGCATAGAAAGACGGGCAAAGGTGGTAGCAGCTTTACCAATGCGGATGTCAATTTCTGTATCTAAGATAGTCTGTCGCTGATGATGGACCACAGGTAGTTATACTGCCGCATGATATCAAATTTATAGTTATTGATAGAGATTGCAGGTATTGAAAATGATGACAAATATACCAAAAATATGCAATTAAGCCCCCAATTTGGTCAAAATATGACCTAAATCTAAACTATGTACAAAATATGCATTTTTGACCAATAAAAACAGCGCCAGATTGTTAAGGAAAGCATGAAACTTGGAACTAATTTGGATTTCAAAAATACATGTCAGGAAAAAATATGACATGGCATAGAAATCTGAGTCCTTGTTATGTAAGAACTTCAATATCTATCTCTAGCATTCAACCACTAAGTGAGAACAGATGTGTTGTGCCACTAGTCTACAGCAAAGCTACATTATCTGCACCTTTAGACCCTATGCACCCTCTTCAGCAAGGGTAGATTTGCTTCACTTTTTGCCTGGCCAGCAGCCATTACTGACCTACCCTTTTGTTTTTACCTGTCAATGGTTCTTTATTAAGAGAACACACAGGCCGTGTTTTTCACCATTTTCCAAGAACTAAATATTGGATCTCACTAAGCATAGATAAGGGGAGGATAACATTTAAAAAACCATGAATTAAGTATGAAAAATTCCCAGTGCTTATGCCAAAGGTCATATACAATCTGCTATAAGATTTCTGACACACTGCAGCTAACACTCTTTGGAAGAGAAAAACAAAGAAGAATATACTACTTCTTTCAAAGGATCTGCCCATAGCTATAAATTGAGGAGTCGCATAAATACAGACCTGAATGATCTCAGAAACATCACCATGCAGTAGGATATACTTGTGTGGTTACCTATGATCAGGAGAGGAGCATATAACTTATAAAGAGTGCAAGATAAGGTAAAAATACATCAACACAAAACATACAACACTAAGGTTAAATGAAAAATGCATCCTTCCAGATCAGCAGAAAAATAGAAGTAACATTTGTTAGACTTTGAAAAGGCCTTAAAAAGAAACAAGGATAATCTTTTCTACAAGGACAGGAATCTCTGATAAAAGTAACTGTGCCACAGGCAATCATTCCCAATCATCTGCTACAGAGGTGCCCAACATATAACGAGGAGAGAAGGTAAATGGTAGACAAGCTATATGGATATAAATGTGAACTGAGCAAAGCTTACTAGGAAGAGGTCAACATTGACATTTAGAACCAAGCTGTAACTTACAGGAGCCTTCTTGTCAATGGGCTTGATGACAAACTTTTTATCATTGAAAGATATATTCCTAATTTCACTCCATGGGAAGCCTATTCTTGGGGTTAATCTGAAACAACAAATGTGCACAATAAAATTTATAACAAATTAGAAATGTGGCAAAACATCAACTTATCTTTGAAGTCATTTTGTATATAACAAGGCAGTGCTTCACTTCAGTACTAAGAGCCACAAAATGCTACTCTAGTTAGCAATGTGTGAAACTCAAGGAGCCATGTTTTATGGCCCTTAATTTTATACATTCATTGTATGCAGTCTCCACATCAAAGGCTGGCTACCATGGAGCACCGTTCATTCACTGGATGCAGTCTCCTCATCAAAGGTTGGCTACCATTGAGACCATTTTACTCAGTCTCTTGTTTTGGTGGCGCATGTTGTCATAGGTTCACTTGTCCATCTTTTGATGTTATCAGTCCACTTTAGTCTTGGTTTACCTCTACCTGGTTTAACTTGTACCTACCTTTCCAAGATGACTTTTACAAAAGTATTATGTCCCTTCACATGTCCAAACAAATTTAGTTGTCATTTTCTGATTGTGTTTTAAAGTAGTTCTTTTCACATTTTCAACTGATTCGGAACTTGTTTTGTTTGTCTTCTTTCCTTCCTCCCAATTCTCCTGTGTTCCTATAGACCCACATTTCAAAGGCTTCAATTTTCTTCTGTTATCTTATTTGATGTTCATGTTTCTGCACCATACAGGAATGTTGATTAAATATAGCATTTTGCCATTTGTAGTTTTAGTTTGTAATTCCAACAAGTGACAAAATATACATGGAAAACAAACCAGTAGAAGAGATCGATCACTTTATCTATCTTGGAAGTCACATTGATCGAGAAGGGGATACGAGCAAAGAAATTAGAATCAGACTGGCTAAAGCAGCAATGTCTTTCAGAAGCCTTGAAAAGTTGTGGAAATCAAAACTCATTAGCACAAACACAAAACTTAGGCTATTCAAATCAATGTACTATCAACCCTTACGTATGCGCGTGAAAGCTGGAAAACAACAAGAGATATAGAAACAAAGTTGAACGCATTCGAAAATAAATGTCTAAGGAAAATACTTGGTATAGAATGGAACGAATTCAAAACAAACGAGGAAATTAGAGAAATCGCCAATCAACCACTAATATCTTCAGTAATAAAGAAAAGACGATGGTCATACGTTGGACATGTGATGAGAAGAGATAATAATCGAATAGCAAAGCAAGCCCTCATATGGGAAACAACAGGTAAAAGAAAAAGAGGAAGACCAGGGAGACACTGAGAAGAACATTGATGAGAGAGGCAAGAGCAGCAGGAATCGGCTCCCTCAATGAGATAGAACTGCTTGCACAGAACAGAGACAGATGGCGAGATTTGATAAAATATCTTTAAAAGAAAACTGCTAGAACAAAAATTCATATAGGAGAAGGTGTATCTTGGTCTACGCCCTATGGGCCGGTTACGGCTCGAAAGGTCAATAGATAGATAGAGATAGTTTTAGTTTGTTGTTATTTGCTTTGATGCGAGTATATTTTTCATGTTGTTGAAATTCCTTTATTGCCACTCTTATTCTTTTGCTTACTTCTGTCTTACATTTAATTTTATACATGTTTACGCAACTATTTCAAATCCAACTTTAAAGGAAAAAATTGAAACTCTCATATTTAACCCTCTTTTACTATAAGTTCCAGAGCAAATCTTTCCCTTCTGGAAAACAGTTGAGTAAAATGTTTGTTTCCCTAGGTCAGGCCACTTGTAGTAGGGAGAGAGAAAGAAAGAAAACAGTTGAGTAAAATGTTTGTTTCCCTAGGTCAGGCCACTTGTAGTAGGGAGAGAGAAAGAAAGAAAACAGTTGAGTAAAATGTTTGTTTCCCTAGGTCAGGCCACTTGTAGTAGGGAGAGAGAAAGAAAGAAAACAGTTGAGTAAAATGTTTGTTTCCCTAGGTCAGGCCACTTGTAGTAGGGAGAGAGAAAAAGAAAGAAAACATTGAGTAAAATGTTTGTTTCCCTAGGTCAGGCCACTTGTAGTAGGGAGAGAGAAAAAGAAAGAAAACATTGAGTAAAATGTTTGTTTCCCTAGGTCAGGCCACTTGTAGTAGGGAGAGAGAAAGAAAGAAAGGGAACAGATGAGAGAAAAGGAAGACAAAGAAAATAGAGGGAAGGAGTGGGGGAAAATAACGTGAAAGGGGTAGAGAACAAATCAGGTAGAGAGAGTGAATGGGGGATTAGAGAAAGATGTGAAAATCGGGGGACAGTAAACATGAAATCACAAAAGAAAAAAGGACTAAGTGGGTTTCTCGTGAGTTTCGGGAATTGTGGGAGAGTCAGGGAGAATTGAGTGGCTGATGGGAGAGAGTGGGGGAGATCGTTTTTGATATATCAGAGTTGATCAGGCGGTGGACTGGGAAGGTCTCGCCGAAAGGCGTTAGCCTCGTAGGGCTAGCAACTTTTAAAGTAGTTAATGTACGTACATAGTTGCTGTGTAAGCCAGCTGGCTTCAAGTTCGTGACCAGGAAGGTTGTAACTTCCAGTTAGGGAGCCAGTTGGTTACCGCTTGTACAGTTAGTCTAGTACATAGTGTTAAGGGTCTAGGGGTTGGACAGTTGCCCACAAACTGGTGAACAGTGTTAGTGGTTAGTCAACATATGAGCAGTGGTCTCACAGTGCATTAATTCTTGGCAAGTCACCAATGTTCCTGGAAAGCCGTTTAACTTGGCGAGGAACAAGGGAATAGAGCACGACGAACACGCTGATTTTTCTGACAGTTGAGTAAGAGACTCACGAACCAAGAGCAGTTAGTTGTATTTGAATTGCAACTGTAGGACAAGAAGAATTCCTTAACAATTTTCACAATATTGATGTGCAAAATAGGCAGACACGACGCTGCTGATAATGTAACATTTTTTGTGTGCACTTAACAAGGCCTGTCCATGTGTGGAGCGTGAGAGGGGACATAGTTTATTATGAATAAGTTTATAATATAAGTTTATTAAGAGTGAGTTGTGTTATAATTTGAACAGGAAGGTACTCGTCAGTGAGTTGCGACGAACGAACCAAGGGATTGTACGCGGCATTCAAGGCAGAGCCGATGCGGTGGTGTGTTATGGTAGCTGAACAAGTAGCTGGTCTGGGTGCAACTGGGGTCACTGAGGAATAGACGCAGCAGTCAAGATTCGTGTGTGTGTTCATGTACATACCGACCCCAGGTGCCACGGTGTTTATATTACAAAGTGAAGAATATAAAGACGTGTACACACTGATATGGTAAATGAATGGATAATAAATATGGAAGATGATAAACTGCCTAGTTTATCATCAGACAAGAAGTATCAGTATAATTAAGACGTCCTCAAAAGTGAAGATGATATTGGTTGGTATGGTCATAATTTCTGAGTGACTTTTTTATATTGCTGCACTGAGAATTGTGTACATAACTTTTTACATTTTAAAGTCATTTTGAATTAGGCAATAGGGAAACCTATGAATGTTACTATCTGAATCCATATAGTCAAGTGAACAATTATCTTCAACTCATGCACCCCACTTACTTGTCATCCTTCTCGTAGATGTTCAGCCCTAAGGCATCTACACCTAGAAGTAAATCTGTCCCCTTTTTGTTCTTGATTTCAAAATAATTCACACCATACATTTCCAAATCTTGGGAAATTTTGAGGTACTCCATCCCTGCATCTTCCCTGTAAAGGATAGCATAGTTATAAATCCTGTTTAAAGATTGGAGGAGGTGGATAGGGGTGTGTGTGATGTTATTTTTTTAAAATTAAGGATACTGTTCTTTTTTTTATTTTGTCAATATTCATCAGGAAGTTCTTAACTCTCAAATGTACAGTGTATATGACTTTAGTATAAATTGTTACGATCGGCAGTCCGGTGTTTGCCAAGAATTTTACAAGATACCTTGGGGCAAAATAATTGAGAAATCACATATCAACATTAATATGTAACACTTCAAATAAAATGTAAAAAAAAATTTAACATTTTTCAATTTTAGTTTATAAAATTTAATCTGAATACCACGCTAAATTTCTGTCAGGCGTAACATTTTGGGAGTGTCTAATGTTGAGTGTTTTACTAATAACATGGCATTGTCATCTAATTATTCTGACTATATCCCTATAAGTAGCGATAGTAATGATATCACAGATGGGGAATTGTTAACAGAGGATAACGAAGATATTGAACTTGTTTTTACAAACTCAATACTACAATAGAGTGAGGCATGTTAACATCTCGAGTGAATGTGTGTCTCAAATGCAAGTGTGGTTTTTTTTTGTCCTGTTAGGTTTCTAAAAGCAGTTTCTGTGTGCTTTTATTGATATAACAGTAGCATTTAATAATTCAAACCAAAAATGTAGATTGACATGATCACCATCTTAAGTCACACACCCTGCTATTAGGAGATAAGATATCTTGTGACGTAAGCTAACTATTGCAAATAATAACAAATAATGAGGTCATTTTAAAAAAAATATGACAGAAGCAATTTCCTTGAAATTTACCACACTTATGTAAAAGGGGACACCAAATCGAAATAGTCTTTCTATTTTACCCTTTTTATGACTTATGCTAAATTCTACACACTTACTCCTAACGCCATTTGAAACGGATTGAAATGTAAGACCACATCAATTTATGTGTTGATCATGAGCAGGAATGTGGCAGAATCGATTTCCATGAAATTGACCACACATATGTAAAAATGGATGCCTACTTTTATTAGGAGCAAGATGAAGAAAATCAACTGACTCAGCAGAAAATATTGAATAGAAAAAAAACACTGACAAGAATTCTCGCGGTCCCCAATTTTATGATGAGAATTAACCTCTCCTTGGTTGAAAATAATTTCTGGTATCCTTATAATCATATAATGTCCTGTTCAAATAAAATAAAACATGGACGCACTATAATTATTTCTAAAAGTCTTGACGTCAAAGAGAATACTCTGCTTGATGCAAAAGTTGCGTAGTGTAAAATACCTAAATCTAATGAAAAGTAGAAGCCAAGGGGGACAAGCCTTCACTTCAAAGAAGTGACATTTGTAAAAAGAAATCAATAAATTTTTACTATAAGAAGATAATTCTGTTTACTGCAGTGGGCTAGTTTGGAAATGTCTAACTGCCAATATTGTTGTGTTTTAATTGTAGATATGATGGCAAAGGATTGATTACAAGATTGCATGAATAACATAATCTCTTACCTAAGCATTCCTCTGTGTTCTGCATACCATGTCCTAATCCTTTCCACCCACTGCTCTTTGGTTATTTTATGTTGATCATATACTCTGAAATATTCCAAACACAATATTTTTTAATTAACTTAATACAAATATAATTACATTATGGCTATAGTCATGAGGTTCCAGTGAAATATTTTTACTTCAAGAATTTGAAGATTATATAAATTATAGAAAATTTCAAAGGATAATCCTAATCTACATAAATAAAGAATAAACTGGTGTGACTCTATCTAGAAAGAACATAGTGTGATTCCTTACCATACAAAGCATATATTAAAAGAAGAGCAGGGAGAATAGTGACAGGCAGACCCAGAGTATGATGGACAGACAATTAAAAAAAAAAAACGTGACATCAATTGACAATGAATGAAGCCACCAAAAGGATGAGAACCAATGAGAAACAACAATGTTATAATTATAGATTTACACTTCACCCATTTATCAGCAACTAAAATACTGAACATATCAACCTGAAATGAAAAGATAAAAGTAAATGATTCCCTCCATGCCTGAAGGCAAATGGAATATATAGTGTTCTGAATCTGTTTCCACAAGTCCATGATGTAATATGTATTTACTAGTCCATGCAGTGACATGTATCCACAAGTCCATGATGTGATTTGGTAATCATTTTCTGAGGCAGGCTGAGCTCTGAAGCCATGAAGGTAGAGGGAAAAGAAACAATACACCTGCAGCTGATCCTTCAGGTCAGTTGCACCTGAAATATTCAAAATCCATTTTGTCCAGCCTTTATTGTGCTGCACCCAAAATACCCACACCAATACAAATTTGTCTAGCCGTTATTGTGTTGTACCCAAAATACCCAACTCAATAAGAATTTGTCCCGCCTATATTGTGGGACAGTAAAAGCAAGCGTACTGTACTAACTACTGAGTAACTGCCTGATCATTAACCAATCTGAAATATGATTTTAAAATGTCTCAACATGAAGTAACGGACACCTGTATAAGATGACAGCTCTCAACAATACAAATGTAATAATATATTTACTAATGAGTGCTATAAGTTGTTTACTATGTGATCTTAATAATGAGAGAAGTTGCTGCCAACCTTTGAGGAAGCAAACGGTCACTTTCCAGAGCCCCTTCTTTGGGGTTGAAATCAGTAAGGTCACCATACTTGGCTTGACAGGCATAGGAAGCCAGCAGGACAGCTGTTTCAGGAGGACAGTAGATTTCATCTGAGAGGATAGCCTCTTTCACTTGCAGGAAGAACATTTTCTGTGGAGAGAAGCAAACCTGATTACATCACAAAAGATTAATATACATCATTCAAGACAGCTAATATCTATTGCACGATTCTCTCATAAACGCATGGGGGTTATATCTTATCCTCTGCAATCATGGCTCATACAGACCAGATGATTTTCTTATGAAGTATTATTTAAGGTTTCAGCCAGCCAAATAGTTTATTTTACAAATTAGCAGGATTGGGCCAAGTTTTTTGGTTAATGCAAGCAAACAAAGTCTATTCACCTGAGTAATATCTTGGATAAGTTCTTCAGAAACATCTTCAGGGAAAAATTTGGCACGGAATTTAAATTGAAATGGGACTTCCTTCTTGACATCCTGGCTCATGACCTAAAATTGAAAAAGGAAGAATAAGCACACAAACAAAATATATATTCATGATAATTTGTAGTTGATAAAAGATATCTTCACTTTATTCTTTTTAGTGGTAGGATGCTATAATTTTCAGAGACAATGGATTGAACGCGTTTATGATCTTATGGGTTTGCTTTTTCCTTCTTTGTGCTCATCTAGTTACCAGCAATTCTGTCTTTTGAGTTCTGCTTTCAGACTACAGCAACACCTCTAACAATGGAAAAAGGTGAAAAGACTTAAAATATTTTGATTCAAATTATATGCTCTTGACCATTAAACATTTTATAAACATATGAATCAAAGTTCAGCCATTTATTGATATTTCATTTTCGGCCAGTCTATTATCAAGTTTTGCACTCTTCTTAGGTATTTTATTTACATTATGATTTAATTTTTTTCCTTTCACTGCCTGGTTCCATGTCTACTCTCTTTATATATATTTGTTCTGTAACATTAGAATCAAATACTCAATTACTTAGTTTGCTTGGCAAATATTTAAAATAGAAAGACAAAAAAAATTAAAATGTTATCAAGGTAAAGAAATTATCTGCTTCACACAACTTTAATATTTTCTTCAAATTCCTAATTCGTTTCTACAATCATTTAACTTTTTTTTTGCATAATCTTGCATTGACATTACTTGTGTAAGTATTATTTCTGAGTAATGTCCTGTTAGTCTGCACTCAGTACAGTTACTGTTTGTTTTTAAAACTGCACTTTTCATTTTATTTTACTTCTGGTTTAACTTGCTCATTCTACCATGCCAAACTTTTATTCTAAAATTTTGTATCTTTAACAATTCTGTGTCTTTTTGGCTGCGTTTCATTATGCTGAACTTAAACACATTTGACTCCCTTTTCAGCTCTGTTTCTCCTCTTGTATGCTCAAGAAAAGTTTGCCCCATATCCCTACAAAATATATTTTGCTTTGTTCCTGAAATATATAATACAGAAGATGATGGAGGCGAATGCGCGCCTCACAGCACCAGAGCTGGAAGTTGTCAGCAACCCACAGCTGATGGCTTGCGCCAGGATCAGTGAACCAGAACAATCCAGACCCTGCTCCACCTCTCTGTTGTGCCTCTAGTAACAGACTAATCTGTCTAGTCTGGCAAAGCGAATAGAGATCAAAGAGGGAAGGCAACCCGATACACAAAAATGTTATGCTGAAGTAGGATATTTTGGGCCAAAAGGCACAAATATCACAGTTATATTGCAAACCACAACACAACGCAGACACGCCCACTTAACGTCCTTTTAAGGGCGGATGACAAAGATGTGTACTCATTTAGTCACTGGGTGAACGCAAGCAAGCATAGAAGATATTTTTTAAAGTGGTTAATTCAGATTAATCTTGAATAAAAATGGTTAAACAAAATGGTTTTTCCTCTCTTTCAATCTCATTCACAAACACATGAACATTTTTAAAATGTATTTATTCAAAGTCACATTAATTTCACACTACAAAAAGTAAGCTCCTTACCTTCTTGTTCAATTTAAGCCATGTGGTGTAGCCTTTGCTGTCAGTGTACTGAAGTCCAAAAAACCAGATTTCTCGCAGGCCGATAGTTTTAACCACCTGCAATACAATAATGTAAACCAATGCTAGTAAGAAAAACATTTTAAATAAATGAAATCTGTGAAATGATGACTCATCAAATTATGTACACCGGTGTTGTTGTTATGGATCCAGAAGCCTGTGAGCTGAAGCCTTTCGGCCCAATGCGATAAGATATAAGCATGTATTTCTGGGTCCTTGTAGTTGTGTACAAGGTGTTCAATTTATCAGGACTTTGAGGAAGAAGAGTTGCTCTGATGTCAGTGAGCTTTGGGCAGTCAAAGAGGTGATGTTCTACTGTTTCATGTGGGTATTATGTGCATTGGTTCATTTGATGAAAATAACTTCACTAAAATGTGTAATTTGACAAACCATACTGCAAAAACTAATACAGAAATGTAGAAGGTTAATTTATTTGATTACTTACAAAAATGGTAGATAAAATAATTATTTGCATTTATAAAAGTATAAATTGAAATCCACCCACCCACTCATATATCTATCTATTGTTCTTTCGAGCTCAAGACAGCCCAAAGGTCAGGAGTTCTAGACTATGTCAAACAATCTTTGTTATCGAGTGTCAGACCTTGCACAGGATCCAAATAATATCACGCCACACATTCATGTTGGACTCTCAATCTCAACAAAGGAGCTGATACCTGCTGATATTGCCTCTCGCCTCTATGCTCGTTTGAGCGTTTTCCAAAAGCAGGCTCTATATCCGCTGATTCCCATTTGATGGCTTGCTTTGAGGTTATCTTCTTGTCTCTTCTTATCAAATACATTATATAAACTGAAGAAAAAAATATAATTTAGAAAGCTGAACATGCTATCAGCAGCCATACCATGTTAAACAAACTGTTACTGGTGCTTTCAAAATAGAAGATGGACCAAGTGTTTTTGCACTAACCTGATCAAATAGCTGTTTGCCAGTCGTGCTTTGCTGGATGGCAAACTCCAGCTCAGCGTCCATGGTGGTGACACGGACATTGTGCGGCTAATAAAATTAAAACAAGAATAAATTTATAAAAATCATAAATAAAATTTAACAACCAGAAGAGCACATACACATAATTTGTTTTTGTTTAAAAAAATAATAATTTGAAAGGAAAAGGGTGTCCTTTAACATTTAATGTAGAGGAGTTAAGTACAAATTCTATTGAAACAATATTGAATTTAGTAGCATGCCAATATCTCTGTCCAACAACCGTCTTAAATAAGTATCAGAATCAATTTCTTTTCTTCCTCTTTTACAGCTTTGGGTGTCTAGGAGATACCTAGGTTTTCAGGCAGTCCCAGTCATAGACACTTGAAGCTGTAGTAAAGTTTTCTGATGGTGTCATTCAAATGTAGTCTTAGAGACCACAGAGATGGGATTTCTCAGAAAAATGTTGAGAATTCTTGAACAGCTAAAAAGACCAACGAGGACATTCTCAAAGAGGCCAACACAAAAAGGGAGCTCCTAAAAAAAAAAAACAGAAAAAAACACCAACATTCTTCGGGCACATCATGAGAAGAGGATAGTTTGAATACTTGGTTACAACTGGAAAAAACAGACAAAGTGAGAAGATACTAGATAGCTTGGTATCATGATATGAAAAAACAGTCAACAACAGAATTGATACGATGCAATGAGGGTACAAAAAATGTGGAAGGACATGATCGCCTACGTCAGCCAGTATGGCACATGATACCTCAGGTTGTTTATATTATGAGGGATGTTACAGCAAGCCGTTTATGGATTTAGGAATAATCTCACTATAAGGATTAAATCTGGTGATGGTACACAACCCTGCAAAACATCTTGATTTATCTTTTGATTTGCTCACGCTTCTGTTTTACTAAAACAGAAACGAGGCCCTGTGATTACTGAGTCCCATTATGTACAGCATGCACAAAAGATTATTCACACGAACACATACTCCTTGACAAGGAAGTTATTTTCTAGTTCACCAAAACTACACGCTGTGTTATCTGACAACTAAATGAAAAGTTATATAGGAAAAATTGTATCAATGTGATAATTACACACAAGTTGTAGTGATTCTATAACTTATCTACAAATCTGTTTCAACTACATTTTTATTTCTTTCTTTGTGCATATTTTATATTACAATTACTGCCTTTAGATAATCATATTATAAAATCTTACTGCTTTCGGCATTGTGGAGGATTAGACAAGTTCAGAGGCGAAACCAAAAACTTGTCGGAATCTCTCAATAATCCACTAAATACAGCTCTTTTGTGTCTGCAAATATAAAATACAACTATGACAATATATTTCTAGTTTGTTATGTCAATCATCAAACATATAACACAAAAAAGATGATGAAGCACTAATCGATCTTCCATTAAAACATAATTTAAAAAATAATAGGAGGGAGAATTATCTTACCCACCACACAAATCAAATACTCATTCATCAGTCTTGTAATTTTGGGGCCAGAACACTTTAGATGACTTCACAAGTTCCTTCAAACCATGATTAAGAGTCAATTCTCTGACGTCTTTCCACTACAACCTGTTTTGTATTATTTTGCCTGGCACTGTTTCCTGTAGAATGGCCTTCGCATGGCTTATGGATCTATCTTCATATTCAATTATTTAACATGGACATATTTAACTGGTCCTAATTCGATGCAGTTCCTCATAACTAACAATGGAGACAGCCAGAAGAAAATCAAATAAGACACGCAATAGCAATACAAAAATTAAATACCATGAAGAGCATATGATACAAGATACAAGGAATAGCAGAAAGTGGTTATGAAATACAGACCATCTTGCACACAAAAATGAAACAAATTTAATTCAAAACAAATGAGCAGCAAAATTCTTAGAATACTTGTGGATAATGAATAAAGAAATGAAGATCTTAAAAAAACCTAAAAGTTGAAGAGAACTAGCTTAAATAACATATTTCAGAAGAGAATTAAATATTATAGCCACATCAAAAGTCACAGTGGTCTGGAGAGATCAAACAATGGAAGGCACTGGTTAAAGCAATACAAGACTGGTAGACCACGAAGAAGGTGGTTTCAAGACATCAAAGAAACCTTAGACTTGACAACAGAGGGTGTGGAAAATCAGGCTAGAGACATAGATTATTTCTTATGAGATATGAGAGCAAAGTTCTGCAAAGGACATGCAAATATACTTCCTCGTTGGTGATATGGTTTATATAAGATATGAGGCAGGTCATGTTTTCCATCCCAACTCCACAGTAGTATTCTTTTTTCAAGATCAACAGTGAATATCCATATTCCTCAATTATGTAGAGAAACAAAAGCCATTGCTCAAAATTACTGCTCGTAATAATCTGATCTTTGCTCTTAGGGAGATGCTTCTCTATAATTTAGTCTCATGTCAGACACTTCCTGTACAGAGCCAAAGTGGCTTTTCAAACAAAATGAAATAGATTTTACTCATTCATACTTGCAACAAATAGGATAAATCAATATGTATCATACAGTAACTGGTTTTTTAAATATTTGTTTAGTGTTGATGAAAGACCTACAATTGCAAGGCTATGAAAAATAATGAAGGTTATACCAGTTAGTAGTAAGAGATTTTAAATATAATTGTGCCTAAAAATGCGGCAAATTTTTGCTTAATGGCATAAAAAAGTGAACAAAATGAACAGAAGGTTGCAAATAAATTAAGATTACCTATCCATGGTGTCTGGGAGCCTAGTGCTTACAACAGGAATCAACTTTATAGAAACCATTTCTTCTCTCTTCTGTGGTAATTAAATAACTAAAATTATTAAAGAATACCAATGGGCACAATTATAGCTCCCATAAGTTTTGTTCTATTGGAGATTAAGAAGGGGCATACAAATAGGGAAAATACAAAATCATTTCAACATACACACAGCAAAAACTGCCATGAGATCAGTTAAATGAGCAGCATAGATGAGGATTCTCTGTATCCATGAAGTTGGTATACAATTAGTTCTAGCAGCATAAAATGAAAGAATAAAATGACAAATAAATAATCATGTAGACAGAAGCAACAATAAACTGTATGACATAGCGTAGATATAAGACAAATATACAAAAACTTTAAAAAAAATTTTTTTGAGTAAATTTCAATAAATATTTCACATAAAGATATTCTGTAAATGGCAATGTAAGAACAAGTTCAATGTAATGTATAGTCTGATGGATATGAAACATAGCATCATAGAATACAAGAAAATTATCAATATTGATATTCCATAACAAAATGTTTAAAGAAATTTGAATTAATTTAACTATAATGGAGAAAAATATAACAGTAAAAATGTTATATTGGTTATAAATAAAGCACATTATTAGTGTCATGTGAATGTTACACTCCTTTCCATAGTGAAAACGCACATGGCCTAAGACAAATGTAATATTTTAATAATATTGAAGATCATGTGGTTACTTCACTGCTGGTAGCAACTAATAAAATAAGATCATCACCACACGGTATCCAATACTTAGGATTATGCACAAATGGATACTGAATCTAAATATCCAAATCATGGAACTAAGGATCATAAATTTATAGACAAAATGAAGAAAACTCACTAATGAATCTGGAAAACCTGTTTGAAAAATAAGTGACCTGGAACTCTCACAATCACCATTCATCATAAGTAAAAAAGTGAACAATGAACCTCACATCTACCAAAAGCACATTTGGTATCCAATAATCATGTAATAGTGGTCATAATCAAAGAAATATGGACATATTCTTTAGCGCTTGTGTAGAAAGTACACCACTTTTTTAAACCACCATACTGACCATAAAAACCTGGATGTGAACTATGTTTTGATTAATTATCAAGTTAAGTACCTACATAAATAAGTTAATTCTGAATTCATGTTATCTTGTTAAAAAATAATCCTAGTTTTACTAACTCAAATCAGGAGAACCATATGCCATATGGCTAGACAAAAAAGTAATTAAATTCCTAACTTGTGCAACTTTCAATTAATTCTAACTTTACATTTAATATCATCAGCTTGAACACACTCTCACTTTTACTATCTCTGTAGACTGTAGAAGAAAATTAAACTAGACACTACTCTTGTAACTCTACTGTGTATTTAATAAGGCAGGCAGAGTGCTAAACGCCCAGTACTACATTAGTAATTACAAATACACAAGTCAATTTCAGCTACTCCCCCAACCAAGTCACTGAAGTCCGAACTGAGAATAGGCTTGTAATTAGTTCTATTACAGAACTTACTTAGATTATTATAGAACAGTCTGAGTCTCTCATTCTGATTCAGATTCTCATAAGACTCAAAACTCAATATGATATGAATATGATGGGCAAATATATATATAATATATAGTGAAAAAAAAATAGCAATTGCAGACTTACGAGCTTTGGGTGTGCCACAAACGAAGTGTGTACGCCTGGTTTTAATTATTCATCACCCCCAACACGGACGTTTTAAATAACAAAAAATTCTTTATCTACAGACACTACACCGTGCCGTGAGTCACTCTGGGCGGTTTCGGCAGGCAGCCCAGCTAATCATCTCCAATTTTCCTTTCCTTTCGTACGCCGGAAAAAATCAACGAGTCTAAAACTTACCGTCCAGAAAGTTCGCATTGAGAAAACTACCTCTCACAAAAAATATTACAAGTCAAAGTGAACCAATCCTAAACTATTGCATTGAAATATTGTCTATAACGGTATAATCTTAATAAATTAACCTAGTGGGCGTGGCTCAGGAAACTTTGCCTTCTTGTCAATGTCTGTGCTTCTGACTTTTACAAGATAAAACCCACGATATTCTGTATTCTCGTGATTTTCAACTTGTGTAGTTTTTAATAATTCAATTAAATAACTTACATGTCATTAATATTTACACCAAATTATCAACTACTGAATAAAACGTACTTAAAAGTAAACATATAAGACTAAGGTGTACGTAACTTACCAGTCCTATAATTACAATGATTGTACGAGCTATTGACCGTCAAAGAGAGACCAATGTACGAAGATGGCCGCCACTGGTGTGGATTTGATTGCTGGGACCCCTCTAGGCGCAATAATCTTTGACTAGCCAGGTCAAAGTTGGGCAAACAAGACCTTATTTAGATTACGTTCACAATGTAATATGTGATGGAACCATTACTGCCTGGCTGATAATGTCTCCTGAGAAATATTTATAAAATTATGCATTATCACGAGAAATGAGTAGCTATAGCTTAAAATAGTGTGGAGTTGTTTGCATTTCCAAATTATCAAGCAGCCACACTGGCATTTAATTGTGAGTCACGTTTTAAAACATTCCTTTATTCATGCCCACAATGAACGCCCAGAGATGTAGAAAAGGAGGGAAATTTATTGCTTTACAAAGAGGTTCTGATATTTTATGTAATTTTTTTTTACACTAAATTATAATGAATAATATACACGATATTTCCCTAATTTTTTATTTAAAAAATAAATACAAACCCGAACCAATTTGCAAATTACATCTAACCTCCTATAGGTTAATTTACGAAACCTGAGTAGTGATGGCAGATCGGCAGATTGCTAAAACAGATCGATGAGATCACATTTCTGTTTATTCAGAACGTCTAGTATAGAGGTGAAAAGGTCGCATGGTCGGACAGAGTCTGTAAAATCTATAAATGCTTGTTAATTAATTCCCACCCTCTCCTCTCATTTAATACTAGTATGTGTAGATCTGTATTTATACGAATTGCTGAAAGAAACAAAAGTTTTCGATGTTCGTACGTGTTCTTCCTTTCTTTCTTAAATACACACTACCACTCTTTTCTCATTTTGTTTCGGCTTAGAGTAAGGGTAAGACAGTTTGCCGATCTTTTGCTTCTTGATTGGCCCCTTCTGACTAAAAAAAAAAAACCAGTATAGTTGTTTTTGGGTGGGGAGATATATTGGGATGTGTGTTCTATTTATAAATACCGACCGTAAAGACGATCTAGCGATGTTCAAATGCTCCTTAGTTTTGTCTGCTGCCAGTTTTGTTTTATATTAATCTATTATTAGACTGTGGTACTCTCTCTCTCTTTGTGGGGTGTATGTGTGATTGTCAGTCTCCTTTTCTATGAAACATACATCGTCGCGTTAATGAACTCCTAATACACACAAAGTCAGAGGATGAACGATCTTATTATCGCCAACTAAAGTATTCATTTTGCTGTTTTTTGTTTTTGTGTGTTAGTGACGAGAACACACCAAAGGTTTAATGATGGCACTTGTCGCCACCACTTAGGAGATTAATCAAAGACAGTCTGGAGTCTGGAGAGGGTTCACGTCCCTGGCTACAGGTCAAACTTATGTGACGAACTTCGTTCTCCAATCTAAGTCTCTCACACTAGACAGAAGTAAATTATAATGATCGTCTCTAATAAGGTGCTATAAGAAGTGGTGACCTTCAACACAACTTCTATCAATTGTTTAAAATAGAAATCTCGAGCTGAATGCTCTTAAGTTATGTGTTATTTGCTGGTCATCATCATTGCACTCCGAACATGTCCATAGGTGCTCAGATCCCCTCCTCAGCAAATCCCGCAGCGTCCAGCGACTGATTACTCCAGTTCTGTGTTGGTTGATTATCTCCTTACACTCCCACTAAGTTTCTCATTTCTGGCTGCGCCCATCTTAACTCCCATCTCTCTCATCCGAAGGAGTGACATGGATTTGTGGTGGTTGAAGTCCTGGGCTCTTACCACATCTCGGAGGGCATTGATGGTGTCCGCCCGATCCATTGGTTGACCGTCCTCAACGACAGCGCAGCTAGCCAACCTGTCCGCTCTTTCATTTCCCTGTACTCCCGAATGTCCTGGGACATAGACAAAGGTGATCTTACGTATTTTGGACGTCTGCAATAACTCTAACCATTGCATGCGTACAGAGCCCGCCTCCACTTTTTTTGTATCATGCTCATCGAATCACTCAGTATACATGCGTGGGTGTAGTCTTGTGACTCTGACCATTTGAATGCCTTGGTCACTGCCATCACCTCCATCGTCATGCTAATCGTGGTCATGACGTATGCACCACTGTCTTCTTTGATTACTTTATCGCAGGAAGTCGATGCTGTGGATGGTCTAGACTCACGTGCACTCACTCAGTCGCACGGTCAAGAACCGTTTCCACGTTATAGACTGGCAAATGAATGCTCTAGTTGTCCGCAACTAATTACAGTGTTTTATCAAACCTATCTGTGATCACAAGAAAAGATTAATTTACTTGAGTTTTTCTTCTTCATCTCTTCTGTTTGCTTGTCCGATTATATCTGGTTTTTGTTTGTTTCAGTCGACACTGTTGCATGGTCAATGTCTTTTTTCAGATCGGACACGATATGAATCTCTCAGTCCATGTGAGGGTCTTGAACGTTCACAACTCGTATTAGTTTACTGTAACTGATTGATGGTGTGAAGGTCTTACAGTTCACAACTCGTATTAGTCTATTGTAGTTGATTGATGGTGTGGAAGGTCTTGACAGTTCACAACTCGTATTAGTTTACTGTAACTGATTGATGGTGTGAGGGTCTTGAACGTTCACAACTCGTATAGTTTACTGTAACTGATTGATGGTGTGAAGGTCTTGACAGTTCACAACTCGTATTAGTCTGTTGTAGTTGATTGATGGTGTGGAGGTCTTGACAGTTCACAACTCGTATTAGTCTGTTGTAGTTGATGATGGTGTGGAGGTCTTGACAGTTCACAACTCGTATTAGTCTGTTGTATTTATTGATGGTGTGGAGGTCTTGACAGTTCACAACTCGTATTAGTCTATTGTAGTTGATTGATGGTGTGGAGGTCTTGACAGTTCACAACTCGTATTAGTTACTGTAACTGATTGATGGTGTGAGGGTCTTGAACGTTCACAACTCGTATTAGTTTACTGTAACTGATTGATGGTGTGGAGGTCTTGACAGTTCACAACTCGTATTAGTCTGTTGTAGTTGATTGATGGTGTGGAGGTCTTGACAGTTCACAACTCGTATTAGTCTGTTGTAGTTGATTGATGGTGTGGAGGTCTTGACAGTTCACAACTCGTATTAGTCTGTTGTAGTTTATTGATGGTGTGGAGGTCTTGACAGTTCACAACTCGTATTAGTCTATTGTAGTTGATTGATGGTGTGGAGGTCTTGACAGTTCACAACTCGTATTAGTCTATTGTAGTTGATTGATGGTGTGGAGGTCTTGACAGTTCACAACTCGTATTAGTCTACTGTAATTGATTGATGGTGTGGAGGTCTTGACAGTTCACAACTCGTATTAGTCTATTGTAGCTGATTGATGGTGTGGAGGTCTTGACAGTTCACAACTCGTATTAGTCTATTGTAGCTGATTGATGGTGTGGAGGTCTTGACAGTTCACAACTCGTATTAGTCTATTGTAGCTGATTGATGGTGTGGAGGTCTTGACAGTTCACAACTCGTATTAGTCTATTGTAGCTGATTGATGGTGTGGAGGTCTTGACAGTTCACAACTCGTATTAGTCTATTGTAGCTGATTGATGGTGTGGAGGTCTTGACAGTTCACAACTCGTATTAGTCTATTGTAGCTGATTGATGGTGTAGAGGTCTTGACAGTTCACAACTCGTATTAGTCTATTGTAGCTGATTGATGGTGTGGAGGTCTTGACAGTTCACACTCGTATTAGTCTATTGTAGCTGATGATGGTGTGGAGGTCTTGACAGTTCACAACTCGTATTAGTCTGTTGTAGTAGATTGACATGCGTGGACGAACCCAGTTTATTTCAAAATGGCAATATGGGGGAACGGAAAGGTGAAATGATAAGATAGCAAGTAGCGAGCATAATCTGGGACTGTGATTTGTCAAGGCTACGATAACTACATACTAGCGATCTCACGAATTTGTTATCAGACATATATGGAACTGTAGTAGGTTATATATTGTGACATATAGAGAGAGGCGTGAGTAAACATCGAGCTGTGTATGCCCCAGTTTGAATCGCCTTCGTCACTTCCTGAAATTGTTGAGCACATTCCCGACCCTACAACCCTTCCCACATACCCCCTCCCACATACGCCCTCCCGTCTTTCAACCACTTCGATAACCAAGAAATCGATGAAGTCGGTTCAGTTACCGAAATAACGATGACACTTATTACACCCAGAGCAGACCAGCGTCTGCTGGCTCCACTCCAACTGATAATGTGTAATATGATGATCGCTCCTGCAGCTCGCTGGTTGTGCACATCCCTTGCCAGTCATCTCCACACTTACCATACTATAAATATGTCAGCCTTGACTCTTGATTTTCGGAGCTCACTGACGTCATTTCATTAATCCACACGCTGCTCTTCAATCAACGCCAACTATATCTCAAGCCCGCGGGCTGAAAAGGATCACCAAAGGCTGTGACGTTTTCAGCATTGCGAGCAGGGGCGGTTGTTGGTAAAATGACGTCAATCGTCTATAGCCTGCTTAGCTGAAGTCGTCACACGCTTTGGGTGTTTTATGGAAAACCCTCCCAGCCTGCGGGCTTGAGATAAAGTTGGCGTTGCTTCAGTAACAGAAAATAGCGCGCCGCTTATCTTGTATACTATGTGTGCACTTGATGCCAGCTTGTCCTAGTTGTTGTGCAATAATGAACGCCCATGACTGTCAAATGTAAGTTCACAAACCAGATTTTGAAGACTCGAAACGTTCAAATATCCCAGGGCTCTTGTTAGCAAGCCACAATTTCTAGATCTCAATAGGAATGGAATTTGTTGGCTTGAACAAGTCTCACAACATAGAGGGTCACTATTGCGGATCTGATACATTGCCACCTATATTGAATGACTGCCAGGGGACCACCCAAAGGCTGTGACGTTTTCAGCATTGCGTGCAGGGGTTGTTGTGGGTAAAATGACGTCAGTTATCTATAGTTAACATAGTTGAAGACGTCACAAGTTTGGGCTGCTTTCAGGAAATTAATCTCAGACCATCGACTTTCAATATCTGTGGCAATGGCCTGACCATAGTAATCTATAGATTTAAGAAGGCCTACGGGCTGACAGGAAATGCCCGGACAACCCTCAATTAACGTGACGTCTTCAGCATTGCGTGCAGAGGTGGTTATGGGTAGACGTCGGCCGTTTATAGCTCTTATAGCTGATAGCGTCACGCTAGTTGGGGGTTTTCAGGTTTTATTTTCTGTCCGCGGGCCCTTAGTATATCTATAGATTAAGGAAATTATAAATCTATAGATGACTATGCTGATCGTAGCCGTCTATAAATTATAAATCTATAGATGACTATGCTGATTGTAGCCGTCTATAAATTATAATCTATAGATGACTATGCTGATCGTAGCCACATATAAATTATAAATCTATAGATGACTATGCTGATTGTGCCGTCTATAATTATAAATCTATAGATGACTATGCCGACCGTATCCGTCTATACATTATAAATCTATAGATGACTATGCTGACCGTAGCCACCTATAAATATAAATATATAGAGACTATGCTAACCGTACCTGTCTATAAATTATAAATCTATAGTCTGTGATATATAATCTGTCAGATTAAGGTCTGACACAATTTATTGTAAGGGGTTTCTCAGCACATAGCGTCATTAAATTACTGTTGGTCTGACCACAGTCGTCTAACGTATTTACTGTAAACTATAGTTGGGTAACTATAGATGGCTAACTGTAGATGACTAACTCTAGTTGGGTAACTATAGATGGCTAACTATAGATTGAGCTCTGGCATCATTTTATGAAAGAGTTCTTTGAACGCAGAGCATTGGTAGCTGCCTCAAATCCCATAGGTAGTTCACACATTATAGTCGGTACCACACTACTTAAAAAGATAGTCCCATAGCAATTGAAGTTGGGTAATCAAGTGTTAGTCACGTCATTGTACTAAGCTAATGAGATGGATGTGGCCTTATCTTTCAGGAGAATTTGTCTGATACACATTTGACGTGGCTGGGTGAACTTCCGAGATTTAATTTCTTGCTTCAACTGGAATTTGATTTCTTCTTTCTTACAGTCACTAGTTATATATACTACAAACAATGTAGTTAGATTCTATTACATGTATCTTGTTTTATTTTTGTTGTTGTTCTCTGAGAAAGGTTGCCAGTAGAAGACGTCAATGTTTTGTTGTTGTTCTCTGTGAAAGGCTGCCAGTAGAGACGTCAATGTTTTGTTGTTGTTCTCTGTGAAAGGTTGCCAGTAGGAGACGTCAATGTTTTGTTGTTGTTCTCTGAGAAAGTTGCCAGTAGAAGACGTCAATGTTTTGTTGTTGTTCTCTGTGAAAGGTTGCCAGTAGAGACGTCAATGTTTTGTTGTTGTTCTCTGTGAAAGGTTGCCAGTAGGAGACGTCAATGTTTTGTTGTTGTTCTCTGTGAAAGGCTGCCAGTAGAAGACGTCAATGTTTTGTTGTTGTTCTCTGAGAAAGGCTGCCAGTAGAAGGCGTCAATGTTTTGTTGTTGTTCTCTGTGAAAGGTTGACAGTAGGAGACGTCAATGTTTTGTTGTTATTCTCTGAGAAAGGCTGCCAGTAGGAGACGTCAATGTTTGTATTGTTCTCCCGTGTAAATCATCATTAAGTGCCGTCTCCACATCGAAGGTTGGCTACCATGGAGCGCAATTCCACTCTGTCTCTTGCTTTGATGGTGCAGATTGTCATGAGGCTTACATGTCCATCTTTTGATGTTATTCGTCCATGTTAGTCTTGGTCTGTCTCTTTTACCTTGTATTTTCCCTTCCAATATTACTTTTAGTAGGTTGTTGTGTCTGTTAACATGCCCCAAACATTTCATTTGTCTTGTTCTAATTGTGTTTAGTAGTTCTCTTTTCATTTCTAGTTCTTTGAAACTTCATCGTTTGTTTTATTTTCTTTCTTTCCATCCAATTCAACATTTTCTATAAATCCACATTTCAAAGGCTTCAATTTTTTGTTCTGTTTTTCCAATGTCCACGTTTCTGCACCCTACATGAACATTGAGAAGATGTAACATTTTGCTATTCTTAGTTTTAGCCCTGGTGTTATTTGTTTTGATGTTAGTATATTTTTCATGGCATTAAAATACTTTTTGCCATGCACATTGTTTTGTTTATTTCATTTTTACATTTTCCATCACTGGTTGTAGTATGTCCTAGGTAGTTGTAGCTCTGAACTGTCTCCAGGTGTATTCCTTCAACTTTGATATTTAATTGTAGGTCTTGAGAATTTTCTTTCCTTGTGATCATAGTTTTAGTCTTTTTGATATTCATATCTAATCAATATTTTTTTGCTTGTCACGTTTATTTCATTAAGTAATTGTTGTGTATCTTTATAATTTTCTGCTAGTAGTACTGTATCATCAGCATATCTCAGGTTATGATTATCATTCCATTAATGTTTAAGCCTGGCATCTTTGTGATGTTTTTTTAAGATTTACTCGGTGTATAGATTGAATAAACTTGGTCCTGTGTGAAGCTGTCGTTATAAAATGTGTTCTACGCGTTCCCAGGCATTTGAACCTCGAACCTCCAGAGGTGAGTACATAAACCACAAAACCCGCCGACAAGTTCACACAAATGCTGCATTTTATTCAGAGATAATTTTGCTTGACATTCTCACGGAAGCCCCCACCACCGTTCCCTGCGTCTGCCTACACGGACAGCATACACAACACCATACACTGAGTGAGTCTAACCAGCATGAACCAACTGGCCAGATTTTACAACTGTACCCATCTAATGCTGATTTCTACATGCTCTTCCTACTTACACAACAGAGAACACGAGCAATGTCTTGTCTTCCCCTTGCGTCGTTGCGCGTTTGTCCTCATTGTTTATAGGTTAAGTTTGAAAAACAAAAAGTGGAGGGTCTCCCCACGCCTTCTAGGCATATGGGGAATACAATGTTAGTGACCAGATTTTTCATACACAATAAACGCATACTTTTGGCCCGGTGACGTCAACGTTACCACTGTAAGTTGCCTTTCTTCTTCTTCTTCTTATTCTTCTTCTTCATAATATTTGTTTCTTCTACCTGTTATCTCCCTGTGGAGCATAGGTCTTCAGCAAATACTTTCCAAGCCGTTCTGTTTCTTGCCACTTTGTAAAGATCATTCAATGTCTTACCCCATCATCTTCATCTCTGCTTCCATCTGTTTTTCTCCAACAATATTTTGATATTCCTCTTTATCTCTTCCCTTGGTGATTCCAAAAAAGGGGCCTGTCGTGTAAAACTCTCAGTTGGCTTTCGCAGTGTGTCCAATCCAGCGCCGTCGTCTTTGTTGTATCTCTTTATCCACTGGCATTAGACTGGTACTTTTCCATAATTCTATGTTAGTGATATTGTCCTGCTATTTCCATCCTTTTATTCTGCGTAAGCATCCATTGATGAAAGTCCGTATCTTCGTGATTTCCATTTTTGCTGTTCTCCATGTTTCATGGCCATAGGACTGAAGTAACATTGGAGTTGAACATTTATATTTTTGTGTTTAACCTAATTTATATAGGGTTTCCAAATGTCTCATAAAGTAACGAAGGCACCTATTGCTTTTTGTATGCTTATTTTGCTATCATTCTCTGTTACTCCTTCTTTGTCTATCTTCTTCTGCGGGTTGCTTTTACTCTTCAGAACAAAATATCTCTGGTACCCATTTTTAGAGGCTTCGTAGATACTCATGTTTTTTTTCGTGGATGAGTAATTGACGCTTCAAGCCGGGCCTAGCTGCTAAGACCAATGGTGTTTGCCACAGAGAGAAATCACAAATAAAAATCCCAACTGGTGGTATTCCTAATTTCCTTACAACAACCAACGAGTCTTTTTTTATTCAAATTCGACTCTTGGACACGCTAATATTTGAGATGAAAATACATGCACCCACCAGTTACTCATCGTACATGATGTGGGGACGGGAGGAGGGGGGGGGCTAGTCTGTCGGCCTCATGACAGAAAAGAACCGTGTTCAAATACCACCAGAAGAGTGTTTTTGTTTCAAAATTATGAAAAGTTACATGCGGAGTTACGACACCAGAGGAGTGAATGGGCATTTACTGCACGCTCGGAAGGCAGAATAGTCAAGGAAGACAGTGCATACGTTATGACTACGAGTAGCATGACGATGGAGGTGATGGCAGTGACCAGGGCATTCAAATGGTTAGAGTCACAAGACTACACCCACGTCTGTATACTGAGTGATTCGATGAGCATGATAAAAAAAAGTGGAGGCGGGCTCTGAACTCAGGCAATGGGTATAGTCATTGTAGAAGTCAAAAGTACGAAAGGCCACCTTTGTCTATGTCCCATGACATGCGGGAGTGCGGGATGTTGAAAGAGCGGTCAGGTTGGCTGAGTTATCGTTGAGGACGGTCAACCAATGGATCGGACGGACATATCAATGTCCTTCAAGATGTTGGAAGAGCACAGGACACATCCTTCGGATGAAAGAGATGGGAGTTAAGATGGGCACGGCCCGAAACGTGAAACTCAGTGGGCGTGTAAGAAGACTAATTAACAGTTTAACCGAAACAGAATTGGAGTCGTCAGTCGCTGGACACTGCAGGACTTGCTGAGGAGGGGATCTGAGCACCTATGGACATGTTCGGAGTGCAGCGATGATGCCCCGCAAATAACTCAATTATGAAAAGTTCATCCGTGGTTTCTTTATGGCGTAATCCCCCCCCACCCCCCCACCGATCTCTTGGGTAGTGAGATCCGACGCCTAACCCTCTCGGATGACGGCAATAAACAGGAAGTCACGTGTGCACACGGCAACATCAAACAACTCTTGGCTGTTAACATCGACACCTGTCAACCATTAACATGGCCGCTTACTGGGTAATATTGTCTGCAGAAACCTACCCATACCATGGATCCCATGTCGTGCTATGGAGTCCGTGCACAAGGGCCAAGATTCTCCTAGCATTTCCTCGAGATTCTCGAAAGGGATATCGAAGCACCTATGGGTTCGGCCGGAGTGCAGTGATGATGGTTCCAATAACAAACATGTTGCGATAACCAAGTCCGCCATCTTTCTTACCTTTACTTCTACAAATATTATTCTCCCCGTTCAAAAATCGATTCCTCTCATTCTACTTTAATTACTTCTCCTTGTGTCCGTTGATTGCTCTAATGAGAGAGCACGATCACCGCAGTTCTCGCCATCTCATTCATGATCGTAATGGTAACTTATCAGAAGCGTGTATATTTTGTATTATACTACCACTACGGTTATGGATACCAAATGTCATTAACACACTCTAGCGTGTCGGGAACACTAGACTGTGTGTAGCAAGTGTGTAGATGTACAGTACGTATATTAACGTTCCACTGTTGAGCTCAAGTGACGCAGACGCATATCCTGTTTCAATGTCCGCGCCACCTGTAAGGCTTGTCAAGGGGAACAGGAAGTGTTACGCACTCAGGGGCGTGACGGGAAGAAAACAAGAATTAAAAATGGGGAACGGAGAGGGAGAGGGCTGTCAAAGGGAAACGATAACGTTTTCCCATATAAAAGGAATTAAAACATAAACTATATTCGAAACAAATGTTTGAATTTTGTTGGACTTTACAACACAGACGATCATGTGCTTCCACACTCTTCTATCCACCGTGCATCGTATCAATTCTGCTGTTGACTGTTTCCCCATGCTATTACACCAAACTTTCTAGTATTTTCTCTCTTTGTAGCCCGCTTCCTCTCTCTCTCTGTATTTTGCCAGTTGTAACCAAGTATTCCAACTTTCCTATTCTAATGATATATCCGAAAAATGTTGATTGTCTATGAAGCACATATATAGATCTGTCTTTACCTCTACAGCTCTTTCTTTCAATATTCTCACGATGTATATAAATGTTGATTGTCTATGAAGCACATATATAGATCTGTCTTTACCTCTCCAGCTCTTTCTATCAATATTCTCATGATGTATAAAAATGTTGATTGTCTATGAAGCACATATATAGATCTGTCTTTACCTCAACAGCTCTTTCTATCAATATTCTCACGATGTATAAAAATGTTGATTGTCTATGAAGCACATATATAGATCTGTCTTTACCTCTACAGCTCTTTCTATCAATATTCTCATGATGTATATAAATGTTGATTGTCTATAAAACACATATATAGATCTGTCTTTACATCTACAGCTCTTTCTATCAATATTCTCATGATGTATATAAATGTTGATTGTCTATAAAACACATATAGATCTGTCTTTACCTCTACAGCTCTTTCTATCAATTTTCTCATGATGTATATAAATGTTGATTGTCTATAAAACACATATATAGATCTGTCTTTACCTCAACAGCTCTTTCTATCAATATTCTCATGATGTATATAAATGTTGATTGTCTATAAAACACATATATAGATCTGTCTTTACCTCAACAGCTCTTTCTATCAATATTCTCATGATGTATATAAATGTTGATTGTCTATAAAACACATATATAGATCTGTCTTTACCTCTACAGCTCTTTCTATCAATTTTCTCATGATGTATATAAATGTTGATTGTCTATAAAACACATATATAGATCTGTCTTTACCTCAACAGCTCTTTCTATCAATTTTCTCATGATGTATATAAATGTTGATTGTCTATAAAACACATATATAGATCTGTCTTTACCTCAACAGCTCTTTCTATCAATTTTCTCATGATGTATATAAATGTTGATTGTCTATAAAACACATATATAGATCTGTCTTTACCTCAACAGCTCTTTCTATCAATTTTCTCATGATGTATATAAATGTTGATTGTCTATAAAACACATATATAGATCTGTCTTTACCTCAACAGCTCTTTCTATCAATATTCTCATGATGTATATAAATGTTGATTGTCTATAAAACACATATATAGATCTGTCTTTACCTCAACAGCTCTTTCTATCAATTTTCTCATGATGTATATAAATGTTGATTGTCTATAAAACACATATAGATCTGTCTTTACCTCTACAGCTCTTTCTATCAATTTTCTCATGATGTATATAAATGTTGATTGTCTATAAAACACATATATAGATCTGTCTTTACCTCAACAGCTCTTTCTATCAATATTCTCATGATGTATATAAATGTTGATTGTCTATAAAACACATATATAGATCTGTCTTTACCTCAACAGCTCTTTCTATCAATATTCTCATGATGTATATAAATGTTGATTGTCTATAAAACACATATATAGATCTGTCTTTACCTCAACAGCTCTTTCTATCAATTTTCTCATGATGTATATTGCATTATTGTTGCCCTTTCCTTCCACATATTCACATTATTTCTCACTTATTACTATATTTTTTTTTCCTTATACGTTTCATGATGATTATTAGTAATATTTTTGTCATATAGTGCGATAACTAATAGTACGATGGTCTTCACAAACAGTGGCACCTGATTTCTTCGGTATGGTTACAAAGATATATTTTAGTACATCTTCGGCTATGTGTCCAGTGTTATATATATCATTGAGAGAACATTACACACTCGTAAACAGAACATTACACACTCGTAAAATCTGAACTAAAATTAAACAAGGAAGTGTTTTTACTGTAAAAAGATGAACTAGAGGACGTACTAGAAAGATAACCCAGCCATAATGGTGATCAAATAGCACGGGTTGATGCAAGCTTCTCGCTTTTATACCCTAGAAGTGAATGATGTCATTGCGATCGACAGATTTCCTGATTTCCAAGTTCTGCTAAGTTTTTAGTTTGTCCATGTTTGTAGCTTGCCCATGTTTGTAGTTTGTCCATGTTTGTAGCTTGTCCATGTTTGTAGCTTGCCCATGTTTGTAGCTTGCCCATGTTTGTAGCTTGTCCATGTTTGTAGCTTGTCCATGTTTGTAGTTTGTTCATGTTTGTAGCTTGTCCATGTTTGTAGCTTGTCCATGTTTATAGCTTGTCCATGTTTGTAGTTTGTCCATGTTTGTAGCTTGCACATGTTTGTAGCTTGTCCATGTTTGTAGCTTATCCATGTTTGTAGCTTGTCCATGTTTGTAGTTTGTCCATGTTTGTAGCTTGTCCATGTTTGTAGCTTGTCCATGTTTGTAGCTTGCCCATGTTTGTAGCTTGTCCATGTTTGTAGCTTGTCCATGTTTGTAGCTTGCCCATGTTTGTAGTTTGTCCATGTTTGTAGCTTGTACATGTTTGTAGCTTGCCCATGTTTGTAGTTTGTCCATATTTGTAGCTTGTCCATGTTTGTAGCTTGCCCATGTTTGTAGCTTGTCCATGTTTGTAGCTTGTCCATATTTGTAGCTTGTCCATGTTTGTAGCTTGCCCATGTTTGTAGCTTGTCCATGTTTGTAGTTTGTCCATGATGTAATACTAGACCTTCTAAATCAACAGGCCATTATCACTGCGGCGATCGTTAACAGGTTTGATTTGACGCTGACTGTTGCCAAGAAATCTAAATGTGAGATGAAGTGAGGTCTTGATCAAATATAGGTCGCTGAACTTACCATGACGTCATCTACCTCGTGCTACCCACAATCCCGTGCTACTGTTTACGTCACATCAACATCAAGTCTGAACCAACATTAATAGAACATCATTATCTTCATCATCAAGCAACGTTCCCGCTGGCCTAGATGACCATGTCCATCCACAACCTTCTAGGGCTACAGCTGTTTACAAATCCTCCTGTTGTCTTCATACAAAACCACTCTAATAAAATGCCTTGTTTTTTTTTTCTCTGCATTCCTCTGCCATGTTTTCCCTAAGTTTTCCAGCTGTTAAAAGCATATTCCAGCCGTTCTCATCTTATAACACGGCAGCCATAATAATAATTGGTCATTGAAATTAACTTTCTTTTTTTTTTGTTTGCTTTGGCCTCTTCTTGAAGATCTAATGAATCTTCTTCGCTGTCCACGTCATCCTCAACATTCTCTTGTAAAAACATTCTGTAGTCTTCGGTGATTTTCGTGAATGTTCTATTGTCCATATTTTGCACCCATATCTCATTATTGGCTCCACATAACATTGAAGAACTTTTTCTCTTATTTTCATTAACAAAAATTTAATTTTTTTTTACTTCTTTGGAATACAGTCTTTGTCTGGAGTAATTACCTCTACTTGGGAGCCGCGATAGCTCAGTGGTTATTGAACTGGACTACAAAGGACAAGGGGTAGGGTTTGATCCCAATCGACGGCTTCCGGATTCACCCAGCCTCAAATGGGTACCGGATTTTTCTGGGAAAGTAAAGCGGCACGGGCGTAATACCGACCACATTACCCTGAAAATCATGTGCCGAAGGTCTGTAAAATTTATGGTCACTAACACCATATTCCCTATACGTCACTTGGCGTGACGGGGGTACTTTACTTTACTTTTTCTTACCTCTACTATTATCTTCGTTTTTATGTATTTTAAATAACTGGCCTGTTTATATACTGTTCCAACTTGTTTAAGTATGCATTTAGGTGATGTATTTTTCTTCGTTACAACCATCATAATTAGTGAGTCGGTGGCGTGTAGAGAATATCATGTTAGTGCTCATATTTTTTAGATTATCGGAGCATTAATTTCGGGTCTTGTGGTCAAATTTAGCGCCGGTGCTGCTTTATTTTCTCAGGAAAAAAAAATCAGGTATCTGTTTAAGACTGGATGAATCTGGAAGGCGTCGATTGTGATCAAACCAAAACTCTTGTCTTAAGTAGTCCAGATTACTAACACCCCCCCCCCGCCCCCCCCCAACTATTACCACCACTTCTGTCTTGTTTGCTGTTGAGAATAAGGCATTTATTATTTACTTTCCATCACTGTAATGGAGAACAAACAAAAACCAAAAAAACAGCACAACAACATTTGAAGCAGCGTTGAAATCAAATTCAGAAGAAAAAAAACGCTAGAGAAATGAGACGAGGTCAGACACCATGAATACATCTTGTTCATTCTGCGCTCGAATCTGTCTATCCAATATTGGCAATTCAGCGACGAGAGAAGCTACTCAATAAAGCAGCATAATACACTCATATTTGACTAAAATAGCAGACGTTTCATGATTGCTTGCTACCAAGCGTATGTCAAGTCGTCGAAGACCACACATATGCTGTAATGTCAGTCATTTTCTGTAACTCATGGTCACTATTAGCAAGACTGTGTCTTCAGCATACCTCAGGTTTATATTACGAACACCGACTAATATTTCATATGTGGATGCACGTAGAATGAATAACTCAGATATAATGATTGTATGGAGAATGAATAACTCAGATATAATGATTGTATGGAGAATGAATAACTCAGATATAATGATTGTATGGAGAATGAATAACTCAGATATAATGATTGTATGGAGAATGAATAACTCAGATATAATGATTGTATGGAGAATGAATAACTTAGATATAATGATTGTATGGAGAATGAATAACTCAGATATAATGATTGTATGGAGAATGAATAACTCAGATATAATGATTGTATGGAGAATGAATAACTTAGATATAATGATTGTATGGAGAATGAATAACTCAGATATAATGATTGTATGGAGAATGAATATGACTATGGTTATGGTTAATCGACGGTCCCGGTATCACTGCAAACAAAATTCATAATTCCTCAACCGCCCGATCCAGTCGAATCATCCGAAATAAAACTCATATTATTGAAGGAGCCAAACAATGAAATCAGTTACATAACCCATTATCGCAGTTACAGCACACGCCAAAAGACATAAGGCCAAGCGGCACCGAAAGTGAACGCAGCTGAACTGTCCTTCGTCATACGATATCATCATTCATCGTAAACAATTGGAATATCTAAACACGATGTGAAAAACACAGCTCACGGTGCGCACAGAACACTAAACTCAGTAGCTCCGGCAGCAAGTCGGACTTGGAATATGAGGAAACTGCAACAAGAAACATTTTTCAGACTGAGCCTCAATGGTTCCTGCCGCCTATCCGCAATATTGACCGGAAGAACGGAGAATGAATAACCCCGCTACAATGATTGTATGGATCTTAGTTAAACATCACTATACGTTTGGAGTAAATCTGCAGATAGTATACAGCCATGGCTAACATCCTGTTTTATTTGTTGAAACATTCCCAATTATTCTCCAGTTCTTATGGCTGCATTTTTGTCGGCAATACATGTTCTATTGGTCGTTTCAAAATATTTTGAAGGTGTTTAAAATTCCATATCTCTGCAACCAATTGATTGATAATGCTGAAATTTTGCATATGGTCTTGTGATTTTTTGGTCCCAAGAAGTACATTCATTTCCTCACCAACAAACGTATAGTTTTAAATATTCTTTATTTGAAGTATACAAATTTAAGGCATTTTGGTCAAACCATATATTTGGAGGAATTACCGCTTCATATGAGTGAGCACCCACGGACCTGTCATCTTGAACGTAATGCGCGCCAATTTCCCTGTTTTAAGCACTAAAAAACACATAAAACGCGTCATAGTTATAATTTTATATCCGGTGCATCCCATTTCCTGTCGTTTTGTTGTGATTTATGTGCAACGGCGTATCCTAATTATTGGGTAATTTCGTTAAATTTGTGATCTGTTAGTCAATGGGTATAAAAGTAAAGTTCCTTACATTGCAATCAGTGGCAATAAAGGTGTATAAATATTTTTGCATAGAAGCTAAGCGTGGAAAACTGTATCGAAGCATCTCAAAGCCAGAAAAGAGAACTATTCACGCATTGGGTATAAGCAAACGCTTTTTCAAACAAGTGCTTAAAGCTAACGGAGTGCCCAGTTCAATCAAGACTAGGACGCTAGGAAGAAAGAAAGTAGTAGATAGTTTTGACAAGGAAGTGATTAGAAGAGCAATTTGTAAAATGTTCGATTCCAAAGAAACTGTGACTTTAAGAAAACTGAAAATTCGAATGAAAGCAGAAAATGACATTGTTGTGTCGAAAACAACATTATGGAGAACTGTTAGAAGCATCGGTTTTACGTTTAGAAAGTACGATAGTGGTAGAAATGTCATCTGCGAGAAGCCGCACTTAGTTTCTATGAGGAGTAAATATTTACGTGAAGTACGGGAAATGCGTAACCAAGGTTATGATATTGTATTTCTAGATGAATCTTGGATAAATTCTCACCACACAAGTGCCAAGGAATGGCAGTTATCAGATGGAAGTATTAAAAGATGTGTACCCACTGGAAAAGGACAGCGTATTATAATGGCACATGCAGGCAGCCGAAAAGAAGGGTTGGTGAAAAATGCAGAACTTATATTCACCTCTAATTATACTGACAACAGGGACTATCACACCGAGATGAATGGCCATATATTTAGAGAGTGGATTGAAAATACTCTTCTTCCAATTCTAGACAGACCATCCTGTCTGGTAATGGACAACGCGTCGTACCACAACGCTGTGGCAGAAGAAGACCAGTACAAAAGATGTTATAAAGATTTGGCTAAGAAAGGAAGGAATTCCATTTAACGAGGGATTTTTGAAACCTGAATTACTGTCACTTGTTAAGAAATCGCAAAAGACCAAAGTATTCCAAATAGACAAAATCATTCAACAGCATGGTCATACGTGCTTGAGACTGCCCCCTTATCATCCACAATTAAACCCCATTGAACTCGTTTGGGCAAAAATTAAAGGGCAGGTGGCAGCTGAGAATACAAGTTTTAAACTATGCGATATAAAAGGACTGACATATGCTGCTCTATCACAGATTGACAAAGATTTTTGGTGCAAATGTGAAGATCATGTCTTAAAAGAAGAAAATGACTATTGGAAAAAAGATGGACTATCGTTCGTTCAGCCCAGATTAGTAATCAATATGTTAGACTCCTCTGATTCAGAATAAATGAAATAATAATGGACGTTTTTATATGTCCGCATGATCAATCTTTAGCTAAAGTTGATAACGTTTTGAAATGTAAAGATTCTTGATATGTGTACTGCAGGCATGCAAAGAAACTAAATCACTTTCATATGTCTTGTTTACGTAAAATAATGAAAGTCACATGGAAGACATAAAACGAACAATGTAGCTCTTTACAGTGAAGAGGATCCCGTGCTTACATCGGACTCTTTAGTCACATGCGTACCCATAAACAATAACTTTGCTTGATATGTCATGCTCGTTATCGCTCGCAACGGATAATTAATTTTTTTTTAATGTATTCTTTGTTGTATATTGTTTAAATAGTTTTCATTAATGGAACTGTTTATACGCTGATTTGTTTTAGACCGTCTGTAAAGGCTATAACATTGACATTCTCATAGTATTTTAAAGAAAGTAAACAATAGAAAGTAAACAGTTGATAAACGCCTCCAACTTTCAAGTTGTGTAGAGACGCCTATGTCGAGAAGCTGATTTCCATTAATGTACGGTAAATTATTTTCTCCAGGAGCAAAAAGATCCGTAAATTCACTGAGATCAAAGGAAAGTGCTGCTTCATGATGAAGCATACTTCCTACATCATTAAATTTGTGAAATCGGTGGGACCTTGGAAAAACAAGGCCAGATGCAAAAAATCAAGTTTGTAAGTGCAGGGAAAGAGGAGATATTTCATGTTAATCGTGAACATTTAGATTTGAAACGACCAATAGCTATACACCAAAATCTTGGAAAAAAGGCTGAGACCAATAATAGAACTACAGTTAAGCGATTCTCAAATGGCGTTCCGAAAAAAACAGGATGTACCGACGCACTTTTCACACTAAAACAGCTTGCAGAAAAAAACGACAGAACACAATCAAAACTTATACATAGCCTTCATTGACAAGGAAAAAGCATTCGACAGAGTAAACAGAGAACAACTGTGGGAGATACTAACAACATACGGAGTAAGCCAACATCTAACCAACCTTATTAAAAGTCTCTACGTCAACAGCAGCTGCAGGGTCAGAACAGCAGCAGGCTATACAGACCACTTCGAAGTTAGATCAGGTGTAAGACAGGGGTGCGTACTATCCCCCCTACTGTTTATTACATACATGGACCAT
>JAVIAB010000047.1:95212734-95650234 GCA_032433765.1 Megaustenia siamemsis | reverse complement strand
CTTCAATGAGATGAGATTTTAATTGGGATGATTCCACTGGCATGGACGGTTGAGCAATTATGGATTTTTATTTGGTTTGCAGTAATACCGGGACCTTCGACTAACCACAACTACAATCAGATCTAGTCTATAATCTTCGCAACCAAAGAAACGATCAGCTTTATGATTAAAACTATAAATTAAATGTTATTTTAATACTATACTATAACCAGTGATGGAAAATGTAAAACTGAAATAAATAATAATAGGAACGGCAAAAAGTAATTTTAATGTCATGAAAAATGTACTAGCATCAAAACAAATAACACCAGGCTAAAACTAAGAATAGCAAAATGTTATGGAAGGCCCTGGCATCACTGCAAACGAATTAAAATCTATAATTGCTCAACCGCCCGTGTCAATGGAATGGTCCGAATTAATATCTCATCTCCCAAACAAAGAAAGATAGCTGCAATCCCCATCATAGCAGTCTCAGCACATGCCAAAAGACATAAGGCGAAACCGCACAGAAAGTGAACACAGCCATCTGTTCCCCGTTATACAATATCATCATTCATCGTAAGCAATAGGAATAGCCAAGTACAATCCGGATGAAACACTCAGCTCACGGTGTGCACAGAGCACTAACTCAGTAACTTCAGCAGCAAGTCGGAGCAAAATGTTATGGGTTTTCAATATTCCTGTATTGTGCAGAAACATGGACATTGG
This sequence comes from Megaustenia siamemsis, assembly GCA_032433765.1. Taxonomy (NCBI): domain Eukaryota; kingdom Metazoa; phylum Mollusca; class Gastropoda; order Stylommatophora; family Ariophantidae; genus Megaustenia; species Megaustenia siamemsis. The sequence goes on along the minus strand of JAVIAB010000047.1, from coordinate 95,649,526 downwards.
ACAAGAAAACAGAACACAAAATTGAAGCCATTGAAATGTGGATGCATAGAAGAATAGGAAGAATTTGATGGAAAGAAAAGGAAACAAACGATGAAGTCTTAAAACAATAAAAATGAAACGAGAACTGTTAAACACAATTCAAAGAAACCAAATAAGATTTTTTTTTTTTTTTTTTTTTGGGGGGGGGCATGTTAAATGACACAACAGCCTGCTAAAAGTATTCTTGAAAAGGTAAATACAAGATAAAAGAGGCAGAGGCCAACTAGGACTAACATGGACGAGTAACATTAAAAAATGGACAAGTCAACTGACACCATTAAAAGCAAAAGACGGGACGGAATATGGCTCCATGGTAGCCAACATTCGATACGGAGACGGCACTCATTGATGATGATTATTGTAATCAATACAACTGTAATCTTCTTGTTAGTTAAAATCATATATTTGTTTCATGATCAACGCTATCATCTTCTTGTTAGTTAAAATCATATATTTGTTTCATGATCAACGCTATCATCTTCTTGTTAGTTAAAATCATATATTTGTTTCATGATCAACGCTATCATCTTCTTGTTAGTTAAAATCATGTATTTGTTTCATGATCAACGCTATCATCTTCTTCGTGTCAAAGTTGTGATCTTATTCATGATTTAACTTACCAGAACTTAAGGAAAACATAATAGGAATCATGAAAAAAGGCACCCAAACAGACACAGAGAGAAAACACACAAACGACAACTACCCACAGGACTCCTGTTCACACATATACAAAGATAACACTGCTACAAATGCCACCAAAAATAGAGGGGGAGCGATCACCAAGTCAATAGCTACTGGGAAATTCTCAAACAACTATAAAGCAGAAACCGAAGCCCTCAAAGACGCTGCAGAAGTGGCTATCCAAGACAAAAATAACATGCACAAGCAATTGGTGACGCTGACTGATGCACTGTCAGTCCTAACAGCTCTAAAAAAAAACCAGGAACAGTCAGCGAGGTGACTTGAGAACAACCCTAGACCAACTGTGCAATAACTTCCAGAGAGTGGTCATCCAGTGTATACCATCACACTGTAATATACACGGGAACGAACGCGCAGACACATTAGTTAAAGAGAGAGGGAGATTACCACAAGAGAACTATCTGGTCAGCTACGACGAAGCCAAATCCATCATCAAAGGCCAGTTCCATGGAAAATGGAAACAAGAACACCCAAAGTATAACGAGAGGGATGGATACCTCCAACTATCAAGGAGGGAGCAAGTCATCATACTTCGCCTACGCACTGGCCACAACAGAATGAGAAACCACATGTGCGTTCACCAACTCAAAATAGGTACTACCATCCTATATCACTGTACCCTGGACAATATGACAACTAAACATGTTCTACAGGATTGCGCCCCCCCCCAGTACACAGAACTGAGAAGGACAATGTGGTCCACACCCACCTTCCACGAAGAGAAACTATACGGGGCAACCGAATCACTTAAACAGACAACTGACGTCATAAGAGAGTCGGGAATCGTAGTCTGAATGAGCCATGATCGCAGAAGAAGATTTAACTTACACTCTTCGCCATGATTTGTTCGATCCCAACCGACGGCTTCCGGGTTCACCCAGCCTTAAATGGGTACCGAATTTTTTTCTGGGAAAGTAAAGCGGCACGGGCGTAATACCGACCACATTACCCCAAAAATCATGTGCCGAGGGTCTGTAAAATTGATGGTCACTAACGCCATATTCCATATACGCCACTTGGCGTGACGGGGGTACTTTACTTTTTTTTTTTTTTTTAACTTCGCCATGTTTTAAATTATAATCTTATTTATGATTTAACTTATAATGCTCGACATGATTTAAATTATAATCTTATTTATGATTTAACTTATAATGCTCGCCACGATTTAAATTATAATCTTAGTTATGATTTAACTTATAATGCTCGCCACGATTTAAATTATAATCTTATTTATGATTTAACTTATAATGCTCGCCACGATTTAAATTATAATCTTATTTATGATTTAACTTATAATGCTCGCCACGATTTAAATTATAATCTTATTTATGATTTAACTTATAATGTTCGCCACGATTTAAATTATAATCTTATTTATGATTTAACTTATAATGCTCGCCACGATTTAAATTATAATCTTATTTATGATTTAACTTATAATGCTCGCCACGATTTAAATTATAATCTTATTTATGATTTAACTTATAATGCTCGCCACGATTTAAATTATAATCTTATTTATGATTTAACTTATAATGCTCGCCACGATTTAAATTATAATCTTCAAGCGTTTGAATATACAACCTTCGTGTCTAGAGCCACAACTTGACTCCTTGATATAATTACTGCCCCAGGCAGAGCGTTGAACATTGCCGCCAAGTTCAGCGCTTGAGCCCACACTTTATTAGGACTGTCTCTTTAATGTTGCTTTTCGTTAACTTTCTGCAAAGAAAAATATGCTCTAATTAACAAGAACACGAAGAAAGAGTTACAAAAAGCACATACATTTACATATCAAAAGAGTGATACTACTAACTATCAAGAGGGGGCCAGTGGTAATGTTTAGACTGAAAATAGGTAGCTTCAGACTCAACTACCACACCGTCCTTACATACAAAATAGGTAAAGTCCTAGTTTAGCGTCGTGATTTTTTTCTGCTAAACGAGTGATCTCCCTGATCGATCGCACGTATTTGAATCTATCTACTGCGTCGTTTTTTTTCGCATTTAATTAATTATTTTTGTAAACAAAAGTTAGGGTTAGGTTTCAGGTATTCCTAACACTAACTCAGGGGTCTTATAATGACATATTTGAGAACGACCTAATAAAGTGCAGGGGGACATTACTCCGAATTGAAATTATTCATGACGCTAAACTAGGACTTTACTAAATAAAGCAAAGATTGATAAACTTCTAATCATCATCATCATCATCGAGTGCCGTCTCCGCAACGAAGGTTGGCTACCATGGAGCGCCATTCTTCTCTGTCTCTAGCTTTGATGGTGCAGGTTGTCATAGGCTGATTTGTCCATCTTTTGATGTTACTCGTCCATGTTAGTCTTGGTCTGTCTCTGCCTCTTTTACCTTGTCAGCTTCTAATATATTATAAAAAATAATCGATTAGTAAAACATGCTTTCAAAAACTTGTTCACTGGAGGAGAAGACTGACGAACCGGCTACAAATTGAAGCATATCAGAGAAATATGGTGGTGGTGTATGAAAGTGAGCGGAGACACCCAAGAGAAGGTACGGAACTGACTAGAACACAGTTCGTCGTTGTCGTCTGCTCTACGGTGGGTGATCTTGTTCAATTCATGTGATTGCGTCGCTCCTTTGAGCTAACGCTTGTCAAAGTGCACCAACCAATCCCCAAACCCAAACTGCTTCCTCAAACATTTCCCTCAAATGAAAAAAAAAAAAATCTCTAGCCGTTTACGAGGGCTAGGCATACCATATAAGGCATAAATAACGCCATTCAGCCTTTTCAACGATGTTTACGTTATCAGCCGTTCTGTTTACCTCCCCCTACGCCCCTCTCTTGCAACGTGGCATTGGCAAAACAGGCAGGTCCTGTGGTTTGCTACCGGCTACACTTACCACACACTGAGACAGCAGAAGCAGATGTAAGGAGCGATAGTAGCAGCGGCGTAGCCTAAGTCCAGGACCCAAGACGCGGGAGCCCCAACTAATTCAGGAAGATAGTTTCAGAAGTTTAAAATAATATTCTACGGAACTGAAATACATTTTCTAATCGTTATTTATTTAAAATGAGATCATAAGCAGGATAGCAAACGTATTATCAACTCATACCTGCGCAAAACTGTAAAACAAAGAAAGAGATAGAGGTAAACACTTTTGAAGACAAATGTCTAAGAAAAATACTCTGTGTACAATGGAACTATTTCAAGATTGAAATGGAGATAAGAGAAGTGGCCATGAAACCAGCGATCTCATCTACAATTAGGAAGAGAAGATATATGTCGGACATGTGTTGAGAAGAGGCAACAAGAGAATTCCAAAACAGTCTCTTCTATGGGAAATATCATGATACAATGAATGAAAAAGACATAGACAGACTGTGAAAATAACACTTATAAGAGAAGCAACGTTGACAGGCACAGACTCATTACATACTATCGAACATCTGGCCTAGAATAGAGACGGGTGACGAAAAGCACTTCAAGTCCTATGTGACGTCACGCGGCGCAGTTCTATTGCCAACGACACAATATTAAAACAATAGTGGATATAAAAATGTTGTTTTTATATTAAAAATAAAATAATTCCACATTGTATTCTTTCTTTCTTTCTTTCTTTCTTTCTTTCTTTCTTTCTTTCTTTCTTATAATTTAAACAAAGACCTTTATTTGTTTTTTTTTTTTGGTATGCCCAGCGCGACCAGTAGATAATATTTACGCCACTGTTAAAGTTGTGTATTTTATGGCAGTGGAGTTATGCCCCTGGCTTGGTGTCGCTAATTTTGGCTTCTTGTTATTGTCCCAGTATGCGCTGGGCTGACTCATGTCAGTCCATGCCCACCTTGACGAACTACCTCATTGAAAGTATCTAGTGCGCAGGTGACAGGCCAAAACTCAGGAGTGTGTTGCTGGAGTGTTGCAACAGTCATTACAACAACTCATCGACAGTCGTTACGCATTTATCATACACACTTCTTGTTTGTGGCTGTCTGCCGCAGATGAATATTTATGGGCGTTTGGCTTGCAAAAAATTAGTTAAACACATGACTAGGCAAAAATCTGGCAAATTATAAACAGAGTTTTAAAGAGGGAAATTATCAATGACCAATGAAGGGCATACTTTAACAATCTCGCACTAGTAGGTATCTGCGCTTATATATATATATATATATATATATATATATATATATATATATATATATATATTTATTATCATGTGCCATACCGGTTGGCGTAGACGATCATGTCCCTCCACAATCTTCTATCTACAGTGCATCGTATCAGTTCTGTTGTTGACTGTTTTCCATGCCATGACACCAAGCTATCCAGTATTTTCTCTCTTTGTCGTCCACGCTCTCTCTTTCCTTTTATCTTGCCAGTTGTAACCAAGTATTCCAACTTTGTTCTTCTCATGATGTGCCCGAAAAATGTTGATTGTTTCTTTCTGATGTTTTTTAAGAGCTCCCATTTTGTGCTGGACTCTTTGAGAACTTCCTCATTGGTCTTTTTAGCTGTCCATGGAACTTTCAACATTCTTCTGAGAAATCACATCTCTGTGGCCTCTAATCGTCTGTTTATTTGTTTGTCTACTGTCCATGATTTGCTTCCATAGGTCAGAATTGGTTCTATATAGCACCGATGAACTCTCTTTCTCATTTCTATTGACATAGATTTGTTGCATAAGATATTTTTCATTTTCTGAAATGCTATTTTGGCCTGAGCTATTCTGCTTTTTATTTCTGTGGTGCATCTTCCATCTGATGTTATCACTGTGCCTAAGTATTTGAAACGTTGCACTTGTTTCAGATTTGTCCTGTTTATTTTTTGCATGATGGTGATGATTGATTCTTCGATATGAACATAACTTCTATTTTCTTACTATTCAGACTGAGACCTTACTTGTTGCTTTCTTTTACTATTATGTCTATCATATAATAATCATATATATATTATATTCTTCATTTAAGCTCCCTATGGAGCATTTGTCTTCAACAAACATTTTCCAAGCTGGCCTGTTTCTTGCCATTCTTTTAAGGTCATTCCATGTCTCCCATCGTCCTCATCTCAGTTTCCACCTGTCTTCTCCACAATATTTTAGTTTTCCTCTTTGTCTCTTCCCCTGGGGATTCCAAAGCAGGACATGTCGTATAATACTTTTAGCTGGCTTCCGCAGTGTATGACAAATGTCGATGTTTTTGGTATTTTAGCCACCAACTTTTGGTACTGCTGGCCAGAAATAACAGTGGAGTCAAAACGCCCGTCCGGCAATTGGGTTGCTCCACCTCCTAGCCTTGCTCCTGTAATCAAACTATTCAGTCTGGTCAAGCGAGTAGGGATCGAAGAGGGAAGGCAACCCGCTGCTAAAATTTGCCGCGCTTCTGCTGCTGCGTACACCTCCAGACGTCAATATTGATCAGTTGGAAGGAAGCATTCGTCAGCTCAAGGCTGGTGACATACAGCTTGTTCCAGTCTTCTACCGGTGACGTCACAAGTGCCTTCTCTGTTCACCATATTTCGAGCATGGTTGTAAATTGTCGCGCTGAAGTCGGATGTGTTGGGCCGAAAGGCGCAAATATCACACTGCCTAGATGCAAACCAGAACACAACGCTTCTACACCCACTTATCGTTCTTTTAAGAGCAGACCATGAAGAGAGCTATGCATTCCTTTAGTTGACGTCGAGTGTTCGCTAGAAAGAAAGAAAAAAAAAAGCAGTGATTGAAATATCGACATAGCTAACACTTTTCCCTAGTGAAACACTCCATTTTCCGCTACAACTAATATTTATATTGATTTTGTTGTTTCCCTGTTTATAAACAAACATTAGAGGCATTCATGTCGATTATATTTCTAAATTAGCAACGCAACTAAAATATCAGTGACAAACAAGCGTGGCGTTTACTTTTGTAGATCATGTTATTGTAGTATTATTTGTACGAGTGAAAGTGTTTGTGTGTGTAGTGTGTGTATGTTTTCTTCTCTTTCTATTACCGTATCTTCTGCATTTTTGTACCACACTAAAGTTATTTTTATTTCGAGTGGTATTTAAGCATTATTGTAAAGGAAATTATATAATTATATGTCTGATAACAAACAATATGCCTATTGTGGCCAATCCGGCAAGTTGTAAAAGAAATTAATAACCAGGATTAGATTAGAAAGCTCGATTGAAAACACTAGATTTAGAATAACGCTGCAATTATTTATAAAGTACTTCGGCACACTTCCAACAAAAATAAACGAAATGCTGCAACGTACTCATATAATTACAAAATATAAAAAAAAAACTGAGTTAATATGATTTTTTTGGCAATTTGCCAATCAAGGGACAGGCTATATTTTTCTATATCGACATAATAATTAGACATTTATGACTTTGTTGTCTAGTAGTATCTGGTAAGCCTGTTCACTGCTATTATTAGTAACACAAATAGCCAGATACTGTAAAGCGTCTAGATATCTGGATGCACCGTTTACAAGAATATATCTGATATACCAGCGGTTGCGGAGTTTTTCAACAAGAACTCTATGTATGCGGACCTTTATTAAAATATTGTATCAAAATAATTAAGAACATAGAGTTCTTGACGTTGAAAATTAATAGGTTTAGCCAAAACAGTCAACCTGTACCGCTCTCCTGTAAATGTATATGATCTTACTGGTTTACAGGGTACATAATTTATAAGCGATTGGAAGAGAGAGATGCCATTCTCCTGTTTCAATGGTGACACATCATCACCATCAACATTGAGTGTCGTCTGCGCATCGAAGGTTGGCTACCTCGGAGCGTCATTCTGCTCTGTTTCTTGCTTTGATAGTGCACGTTCCCAAAGGCTGACATGTTCATCTTTTGATGTTACACGTCCATGTTAGTCTTGGTCTGCCTCTGCCTATTTTGCTTTGTATTTTCCCTTTAAAGATTACTTTTAGTAGGCTGCTGTGTCTTTTAACAAGCCCCAACAAATCTCATTTGTCTTGTTTGAATGTGTTTAGTAGTTTTCTTTTCTGAATTTTTAGTTGTTTGAAGACTTCATCGTTTTTTCCTTTTCTTTCCATCCAATTCTTCCTATTTTTCTATAAATCCACATTTCAGAGGCTTCAATTGTCTGTTCTGTTTCCATGAACTAAGGAATTATAAATAACCATTTCGTACTTTCGCCAGATTTGTAATAAAGTTAAGTTAATGTCTTCAGTGACTGACACTCCCTGGATGCCAGCCTCGCATTTTCAAAGGCTGCCTATATCAGTCTCAGTGCTTTGTTTCCTTGAGAAACAAAGAAAACAATAAATTCTATCATCCCATCCCATAAAAAAAACGAATTAAAATATTGACTTAATCAGGCTTTGAAGTACTGATATAATTACATTTATTTGGTGTTCTGTTTATATAACTATATATATTGTTATGTTTATTATTTGGAAATTAAAGCGGACAGTGAGTTATGAGGTTTGGTGACTTTGCCTGTTTAACATTCAAGCAACATTGAAGCAATACATTAATAATAAATAATACCTTCCACAATAGCTTCCAAATTGGATTCACCACATCGATCACGTCATCCTCATGATTTTGTTCCTGTTTTTTTTTTTTTTAGCCATTTGTTAGATGTCTGCCTTTCATGAATCATGAATTGATGTATGGTAAAGGTTGAAAAACATATAGGGGAGCACCAAACGGTTTGTTTAAAATCAATGTCTCAATGTCATTATTTATAGAAAAACTCTTTTTGGTTTCAGAATTAGTTACATCTAGGGATATACTAAAGAAAAGGAGGTGCGCAGATTTGGCCTCTTGAAAATAGGAATATAAATATTGGACCTTTTGATAGTGAATCTGTATGAGCAGATTAACTTTTTTTTTAAAAAGGGTTTACTTTAGAGAAGATATGACGCAATCGATAGACAAATACAAATCGTTCTCTTGATGCTATAAAGTTTTATAACAGCTTGAAACGACGAATGGAAAACCATCTTCTAAAGAAGAAACACAACAACTCGAACGGACCATGTTGACCAGACAAAGTTACCCAGACAAAATATAGCAGACAATGTTGACCAGATAAAGTTGACCAGACAAAGATGACCAGACAAAGATGACCAGACAAAGATGACTAGACATAGATGGCCAGACAAAGATGACCAGATAAAGTTAACCAGACAAAGCTGACCAGACTAAGTTGACCAGACAAAGTTGACTGTATTTATTTATTTGTTTATTATTATTATTATTATATATATATAAATTACCAGTGTCATGGCGGCTACGTGCAGTCGTTTTTTATATTTCGGCTCTTGCCGATATATTTAAATGATTTGCGTGACAGTCGAGTTATGAAATTATGTGTTGCTATTCCCCGTTTGGAGTATGTTTTATTTCGGACGTGTGGATAAACTATGATTACCGATATTTAAGTGGAATATGATTTATTCTTCTTTGTGTCGTGTGTTCGCGGTTCAATAGTCAAGCACATGGTTCGACAAAAAAATGGCGCCGCCGGGTATGTTCAACCAGAATATAAAAAGTCTGTGTCGGTGGATGGGGCGGATGAATCGAAAATGATCAATGGCCCAGAAGGCGAAAACAGCAAAGTGTGTGGTACACATGAGGCATATTCAGAACACGAAAGACGAATATGGCAGACCACCGTGAAAGAGATTGGAGCCTCATCACGTAACACTCCAAAGAAAGCCATGGAGAGAAATTCTAACGACTGTATTAAGAACGAATTAAAAATAGCTACATGGAATGTTAGGACCTTAAACCAACAAGGAAAATTAGAATCGATCTAAAAACATCAACTTTCATTGCACTGCCTAAAAAGTATGGTGCAGTTGAATGCAGTGATTTCAGAACAATAAGCCTAATGAGCCCAGGTAACCAAAATTTTACTAAAAGTTATACAAGGAAGGATTCAGAATAAAATCAATACTGAATTAGATGAGCAACAATTTGGATTCTAGAAAAATAGTGGGACAAAAGAAGTAATATTCAGCATGAGAACATTGATTGAAAAGTACACAGAAGTAAACAAACCAATATATGCCTGCTTCATAGACTACACCAAAGCTTTCGATAGAATACACCATAACAAACTCATAGACTGCCTAAAGGATATAATCTAGATGACACAGACATACAACTAATATGTAATTTGTACTGGGAGCAAACAGCAATAATAAGATATAACAAGGAGAACTCTACACGCATAGACTAAAAAGAAGAGTATGACAAGGATGCATCCTATCACCAAGCTTGTTCAATCTATACACTGAGCAAATCATTAAAAACATCTCAGAGATACCAGGCCTAAACATTAATGGAAAGATAATCAATAACCTAAGATATGCTGATGATACTGTTCTACTAGCAGAAAATCCTAAAATCCTACAACAATTGCTTAATATGATAAACACAACAAGCAAAAAATATGGACTAGAAATGAATATAAAAAAGACTAAAACTATGATCATAAACAAAGAAAATTCTCAAGACCTACAATTAAATATCACAGTTGAGGGAATACATCTGGAGACAGTCCAGAGCTACAACTACCTGGGACATACTATAACCAATGATGGAAAACGCAAAATTGAAATAAACACAAGAATAGGTATGGCAAAAAGTAATTTTAATGCCATGAAAAATATACTAACAACAAAACAAATATCAGCAGGGCTGAAACTACGAATGGCAAAATGTTACATCTTCTCAATATTCCTGTATGGTGCAGAAACATGGACATTAGACAAGAAAACAGAACAGAAAATTGAAGCCTTTGAAATGTGGATTTATAGAAGAACAGGTAGAATTGGATGGAAACAAAAGATAACAAACGATGAAGTTTTAAAACAACTGAAAATAAAAAGAGAACTACTAAATATAATTAAGACAAGGCAAATGACATTTTTGGGCATGTTAAAAGACACAACAGCCTACTAAAAGTAATATTGAAAGGAAAAATACAAGGTAAAAGAGGCAGAGGCAGACCAAGACTAACATGGACGAGTAATATCAAAAGATGGACAAGTCAATCTATGACAGCCTGCACCATCAAAGCAAGAAACAGAGTAGAATGGCGATCCATGGCAGCCAACCTTCGTTGCGGAGAAGGCACTCGATGGTGATGATGATATATAAATATATATATATATATATATATATATATATATATATATATATATATATATATATATATATATATATATATATGTTTATATGTATTTTCTTGTTTGATGGGATGGAATATTAGAGTTCCGGTAAACTTTGATTTAAGGGAAAAGCACATATATGTATACATATACTATATATATATAAACACACACATATATATGGCAGTCGTGCTGCTGAGTTAAACAAGCTGAAATGTTATAAATTTGCACCTTACTTAAGTGAGCAAAGACAACCAAACGTAAAAAAAAACACATTCTAAAAAGTCCCTTGATAATAGAGCAGCCGACATTTTATAATGGTTGTGGCCAAAAAAAAAAATGGATACAAAGTCAAAGCATTGAAAATGCATGAGCGCACTGCCTAGAAGTTGTGAGTAAATTAAAAGCAGGTAATGGAGTCGAGAAATAGGAAAGTTGTGGGAGGCCAAGTTTCAACATTTAGATATTTAGACATTTAGACGCTTAGACATTTAGACATTTTGATGTCTAGACGTTTAGACATTTAGATGTTTAGGCGTTTAGACAATTAATTGTTTAGAAATTCAGACCAGAATTGGTCACTGGTTATAAATGAATTTTGTGTGTGTGTGTTAACGACTTTGTTAGCTGTCAGTTAAAAAAAAAAAAAGAATCAAGCGTTCAACTCGCTGAACGTTCACAGGGGCGACCGTATCGAGCTTTGATACACTTCGGCCGGGATCGTCATGTTCTAATGTACGGCAGTTTTATACCGTCTGTAGAATTCACATATTCTACTGCTGGTGATAAGAGCCTAGTCCTTGTACTGTGCTTGAAATCTGCAAATTTCATACGATAATACGCAGCTTCACTCATATCAACTCGATGTTCCACGTTTTCACTCTCAGGTTTGCACACCATCTCATTTAACATGAGACTCACTTTGCGTTGCAACATGTGCACACCACGTGACACAGTAAATCATTGTCCATTATATGCTTCATTAATTTCGTAACAAATTTATACTCACGTGACGCAACAATATGTACTCTAAAAAACAATGCATACTTTAATGGGTTCAATGACTGGCTTCAGCTCTCTAGCATCGAGTAAATGGTAGGGCAATATGTGACAGTATATTTAGATATTTTGCTCTTACACACGTTGAGGTGATACTCAGATGTGGAAGTTGGTCATCCGAGCCAACATTAATTTGTCCAGGGCTGCCACAAGGCTCACCATTATCACCTGTTCTATTTAACGTATGTACAATAACGGAACAACAGCTGAATGGGAGGGGAAGAACTATGACTTTTGTTGATGACATTCAGGTATATCGACAGGGAAGAGACAGACGGGAATCGCCGCCACACTGCAAATCGAACTCGATCGCATCTATTCCTGGTGTGGAGTATCAGGTGCATTGTTTAATCATAATAGATCATCAGTTGCATGGTTGCATCGATTGCATCAGTTGCTGTATTATATCGTTAACACGGAAACACCGGTGGTACGAGTGGGAGCTGATGAGGTGACCAGGGACAGGTTGATGACGTACCTCGGAGTTAAGTTTGATCGCAGCCTGTTTTCGGGACCACGTCGACCATGTGATAACAAAATCCGACAGGCTGGAAAAAATACAGAATGAAGCCATGCGCATTATCTTGGGTGTACGAGGGACACTCCATGTGTAGCAATGAGGTATCTTCTCGACTTTCCAACCATGGATGACAGAATCAAGATCTGGATGGCACAGGCATACCTGAAGATTGGTACAGTTAAAGGGCATCCATTGCACCACGTGCTCAACACACGGAATAGTGTCAGGCTAAAAAGAGACAAATCATGGGTGGGCCGAGCAGAAGATGTCATCAAATAGGTCTGTGGGCTTACCAATGTCAACGTTGACTAGGAGTGGATACCGGTGCCTACGTCATTCAAGGGGACATTCTCGTGTATTGTCACATTCGACAGGAAATGTAGGGAACAGAACTCAGTCGTGGTCAATGCGGAGGTCAATGGTCTTATCTGGGATAACATCTGTGAGAAAGATGCAATCACCTATATAGACAAATCCGTAATACTACACCAAAGGAGTTCATGGGAATCTACAGCACGCTCGGCTGGCAGAATCAAGGAAGACAGTTCATACGTTATGACTACGAGTAGCATGACGATGAAGGTGATGGCAGTGACCAAGGCATTTATCTGGTTAGAGTCACATGACTATACCCACGCCTGTATACTGAGTGATTCGATGAGCATGATAAGAAATGTAGAGGTGGGCTCTGTACGCATGCAATGGTTAGAGTCGTTGCAGAAGTAAAAAATACGTAAGGTCACCCTTGTTTACGTTCCAGGACATGATGTAGTACGGGGAAATGAATGAGCAGATAGGTTGCCTAGCTGTGCTGTCGTTGAAGACGGTCAACCAATGAATCGGGCGGACATAATCAACGCCATCCGAGATGTGGGAAGGGCACAGGACTTCGAGAACGTCACTACCTCGGATGATAGAGATGGGAGTTAAGATGGGCACAGCCAGAAACGAGAATCTAGTGGGCGTATAAGAAGACTAATCAACCAACATAGAACTGGAGCCGTCAGTGGCTGGACACTGCGAGACTTGCAGAGGAGGGTATCTGAGCATCTATTGACATGTTCAGTGCAATGATGATGACCCGCTAATAACTCAGTAACCTAAGTGTGCTCTATGGCAGGCTATTCCGATACCATGATTACAATATCTCTTTGCTGCAGTTTCCATGATTTTTACATCTGCTGAATATTCAGAGATCTCTAGTTATGATTGAAATTTGTATGTTAAAGTCTTTTGCTGAATTTTCGGATTTTCTTCTTTCTTTTTTTTTTTTTTTATATTTCTAGCGTTCATCCGTTTGCCAAATGAACGGATACTCCTCTTCATCATCCGTCCTTAACAGGATGTTTGTGAGGAACTGGTTGGTCTCGATGCAAAACGCCGGCCTCGAGATAGACAAGTTGTGAGTTCAAATCCCGGCTGCACTAGTTGGATTTGTATTTGTGATTTATCTCTGCGGCAATCACCCTTGGTCTCAGCGGCAATCACCCTTGGTCTCTGCTGCAATTACCTTGGTCTCAGCGGCAATTACCCTTGGTCTCAGCGGCAATCACCCTTGGTCTCAGCGGCAATCACCCTTGGTCTCAGCGGCAACCACCCTTGGTCTCTGTGGCAATCACCCTTGGTCTCAGCGGCAATCACCCTTGGTCTCAGCGGCAACCACCCTTGGTCTCAGCGGCAATCACCCTTGGTCTCAGCGGCAATCACCTTGGTCTCTGCGGCAATCACCCTTGGTCTCAGCGGCAATCACCCTTGGTCTCAGCGGCAACAACCCTTGGTCTCAGCGGCAATCACCCTTGGTCTCAGCGGCAACCACCCTTGGTCTCTGCGGCAATTACCCTTGGTCTCAGCGGCAATTACCCTTGGTCTCAGCGGCAATCACCCTTGGTCTCAGCGGCAATCACCCTTGGTCTCAGCGGCAACCACCCTTGGTCTCAGCGGCAATCACCCTTGGTCTCAGCGGCAACCACCCTTGGTCTCTGCGGCAATTACCCTTGGTCTCAGCGGCGATGCTCGATTGAAACATCAATTATTCATCGATGGAAACATATTTGAGTACCACAGAAGTTGGAGCTATCTACCTGTGCGGCGAGGACGCCTGTGGAACCCGACTGCCAGGGAAAAACAAAGAATTAAACACGCAAAATTAATCTCCTAGTCTGTAAGGACTTCGCCAGGGGTAAAAGCAGGAGAACGAAAAACAAAATAAAACAGAGTGTTATGTATTGTGCTTAATTTTGCCTTCCGGCCCAAAACATCCGATTTCAGCATTTCATTTTTGAGCATCGAGTTGCCTTCTCTTGTTAAATCCCTACTCCCTTGGTTATGCTAGACTGGTTAGTCTGTGACTGGCTCCCTTGGTTATGCTAGACTGGTTAGTCTGTGACTTACTCCCTTGGTTATGCTAGACTGGTTAGTCTGTGACTAGCTCCCTTGGTTATGCTAGACTGGTTAGTCTGTGACTAGCTCCCTTGGTTATGCTAGACTGGTTAGTCTGTGACTAGAGGCACCACAAATAAATGGAGTAGCATGGTATCTGATCGATCAAACAGAGGCCGTCGGCGCTGGCGCATTCCATTTCAGATTAGTATGTTTACCACTGAAGTTCTATCTTTCCATAGTTATAACTAAGGCTTCTTTATCCAACCGGAACGGGTAAGAACACGATTCAGTTAACTTCTATGACTTTAACGGCCCGAGATACATATTTTCTAAATGAATTAAAACAAGTAACGGCGCCAGTTTCTCGTGAGACAGCAGCTGACAACGATATTACAAAATGTAAGGGCATCAGAGCTTCAGAATCCTGGTCTGGTAACTTCGCCTACGTTTTTCTTCTAATATAGGACGGGGTGACATGGATCTCGTTTCTCTTGCAATGAGGGAGAAACAATCCCTGGTTTTAGCTGAATATTATGTGATTATATTTATAGCGGAGGTTAAAGAGAGTGTGTTGAACATTGTGTGTGGAATATTGTGTGCGGAACATTCTGTGCGGAACATTGTGTGTGGGACATTGTGTGTGGGACATTGTGTGTGGAACATTCTGTGTGGAACATTGTGTGTGGGACATTATCTGTAGAACACTGTGTGTGGAGCATTGTGTGAAGAATACAATTTCGAGATTGCGTCTCGTCAGCAAGTTTGGTGCGGAGATTGTTGGGGGAGTTCAGCTCTGAGTTGGAAGACAACAGTAAACACTTTCAGCTCCCCGTGGAGCAAAGGTCTAGAGCAAACACTTTCAGCTCTCTGTGGAGCATAGGTCTAGAGCAAACACTTTCAGCTCCCCGTTGAGCATAGGTCTTCAACAAACACTTTCAGTTCCCCGTGGAGCATAGGTCTTCAACAAACACTTTCAGTTCCCGTGGAGCATAGGTCTTCAACAAACACTTTCAGGTCCCCGTGGAGCATAGGTCTTCAACAAACACTTTCAGTTCCCCGTGGAGCATAGGTCTTCAAAAACACTTTCAGTTCCCGTGGAGCATAGGTCTTCACAAACACTTGCAGCTCCCCGTGGAGCATAGGTCTAGAGCAAACACTTTCAGCTCCCCGTGGAGCATAGGTCTTCAAAAACACTTTCAGTTCCCGTGGAGCATAGGTCTTCAACAACACTTTTTTGCTCCCCGTGGAGCATAGGTCTAGAGCAAACACTTTCAGCTCCCTGTGGAGCATAGGTCTACAGCAAACACTTTCAGCTCCCCGTGGAGCATAGGTCTTCAAAAAACACTTTCAGTTCCCCGTGGAGCATAGGTCTTCAAAAACACTTTCAGTTCACCGTGAAGCATAGGTCTTCAACAAACACTTTCAGGTCCCGTGGAGTATAGGTCTTCAACAAACACTTTCAGCTCCCCGTGGAGTATAGGTCTTCAGCAAACACTTTCAGCTCCCGTGGAACATAGGTCTTCATCAAACACTTTCAGAGACGTTCTGTTTCTTGCTTTTCTTTTAAGATCGTTTCATGTCTTTCCTATCCTCTTTTCTCTGCTTCGCCCTGTTTTTTCCCAAGCTTATATCCATTTTTCTCTTTGTCTCCTTCCCTGGGGATTACAAAAAGGACCTGTTCTATTAAAAAAAAACAAAAAAACCTTCAGTTGGCTTCCGCAGTGAGTGTCTTATTCAGCGCCTTCGTCTTCGATGTATCTCGTTTGTCCACTCGTATTTGACTGCTACTTTCTCACAGTTCTACTTTACTGATTTTGTCCTGCCATTTCCATACTTTTTTTCTGCGCAAGCATCCGCAAATGAAAGTCTGTATTTTTGTGATTCTCAGTTTTTTTCTCTCTCCATGTTTCGCATCCATATAATGACTGATTTAAAATGAAGTTGAAAACTTGTGTATTTATATTTTCATCGCATATCGATCTTATTGAAAGAAAACAATACAGAAAAATTGATACAAAATGAAAGTGATACAAAAAGAAAGTGATACAGAATGATAGTGATACAGAATGATAGTTATACAGAATGAAAGTGATACAGAATGAAAGTGATACAAAATGAAAATGATACAGAATGAAAGTGATACAGAACACAAGCACAACAGAGTGAAAGTGATACAGAACAAATGCATAATAGAATGAGTGTGGTACAGAAAGAGTGGGTACATAATAAATGTGGTACAGAATAAATGTGGTACAGAATGAATGTGGTACAGAATGAGTGTGATATAGAAAGAGTGGGTACAGAATGAATGTGGTACAGAATGATTGTGGTACAGAATGAGTGTGGTACAGAATGAGTGGGTACAGAATAAATGTGGAACAGAGTGAGTGTGGTACAGAAAGAGTGGGTACAGAATGAATGTGGCACAGAATAAATGTGGTACAGAATGAATGTGGTACAGAATGAGTGTGGTACAGAATAAATGTGGTACAGAATAAATGTGGTACAGAAAGAGTGTGGTACAGAATGAATGTGGTACAGAAAGAGTGGGTACAGAATAAATGTAGTACAGAATGAATGTGGTACATAATGAATGTGGTACAGAATGAGTGTGGTACAGAATGGATGTGGTACAGAATAAATGTGATACAGAATGAATGTGGTACAGAATGAGTGGGTACAGAATGAATGTGGTACAAAAGAGTGGGTACAGAATAAATGTGGGTACATAATAAATGTGGTACAGAATGAATGTGGTACAGAATGAATGTTGTACAGAAGGAGTGGGTACAGAATAAATGGGGTACAGAATGAATGTGGTACAGAAAGAGTGGGTACAGAATGAGTGGGTACAGAATAAATGTGGTACAGAAAGAGTGGGTACATAATAAATGTGGTACAGAATGAATGTGGTACAGAAAGAGTGGGTACATAATAAATGTGGTACAGAATGAATGTGGTACAGAATGAATGTGGTACAGAATGAGTGGGTACAGAATAAAACTGATACAGAATGAAATTAACAGATAAGTTTACATTTTTTCCCCTACAAAGCAAATGTAAAGCATTAAAAGAATGTTATCACACAGACAGTTATCAGTCGAGTATTATTGTTATCACTCTTAATGAAACAGATTGAAAATGCTCGACAATGTTATCAGTTAAACACAACATCTAGCAGAAGTGATGTATCGGCGAACTTCAACAGAATACCTGATTGCCGTGCATCTCTTTCTCGTTCACTTTCTATAGAAAAATGACTCAGGCCTTCTGATAGGTAAAGAAAACAAGCAAACATTGATTCAATTCATATGTTAGTAGGGAATAGAGCGTTGATTTAGTTCATATGTTAGTAGGGGATAGAACGTTGATTTAGTTCATATGTTAGTAGGGAATATAGCGTTGATTTAGTTCATATGTAAGTAGGGAATAGAGCGTTGATTTAGTTCATATGTTAGTAGGGAATAGAGCGTTGATTTAGTTCATATGTTAGTAGGGGATAGAGCGTTGATTTAGTTCATATGTTAGTAGAGAATAGAGCGTTGATTTAGTTCATATGTTAGTAGAGGATAGAACGTTGATTTAGTTCATATATTAGTAGGGAATATAGCGTTGATTTAGTTCATATGTTAGTAGGGAATATAGCGTTGATTTAGTTCATATGTTAGTAGGGAATATAGCGTTGATTTAGTTCATATGATAGTAGGGGATAGAGCGTTGATTTAGTTCATATGTTAGTAGTGTATAGAACGTTGATTTAGTTCATATGTTAGTAGGGAAAAGAGCGTTGATTTAGTTCATATGTTAGTAGAGAATATAGCGTTGATTTAGTTCATATGTTAGTAGAGAATATAGCGTTGATTTAGTTCATATGTTAGTAGAGAATATAGCGTTGATTTAGTTCATATGTTAGTAGAGGATAGAGCGTTGATTTAGTTCATATGTTAGTAGGGAATAGAGCGTTGATTTAGTTCATATGTTAGTAGGGAATATAGCGTTGATTTAGTTCATATGTTAGTAGGGGATAGAGCGTTGAATTAGTTAATGTGTTTAGTAGAGAATAGAGCGTTGATTTAGTTCATATGTTAGTAGAGAATAGAGCGTTGATTCAGTTCATATGTTAGTAGAGAATATAGCGTCGATTCAGTTGATATGTTAGTAGGGAATAGAGCGTTGATTCAGTTCATATGTTAGTAGGGGATAGAACGTTGATTCAGTTCATATGATAGTAGTGAATAGAGCGTTGATTTAGTTCATATGTTAGTAGGGGATAGATCGTTCATTTAGTTCATATGTTAGTAGGGGATAGAGCGTTGATTTAGTTCATATGTTAGTAGGGGATAGAGCGTTGATTTCAGTTCATATGTTTAGTAGAGAATAGAGCGTTGATTTAGTTCATATATTAGTAGGAGATAGAGCGTTGATTTAGTTCATATGTTAGTAGGGGATAGAGCGTTGATTTAGTTCATATGTTAGTAGAGAATAGAGCGTTGATTTAGTTCATATGTTAGTAGGGAATAGAGCGTTGATTTAGTTCATATGTTAATAGGAAATAGAGCGTTGATTTAGTTCATATGTTAGTAGGGAATAGACCGTTGATTTAGTTCATATGTTAGTGGGGGATAGAGCGTTGATTTAGTTCATATGTTAGTGGGGGATAGAGCGTTGATTTAGTTCATATGTTAGTAGAGATAGAGCGTTGATTCAGTTCATATGTTAGGGGGGATAGAGCGTTGATTCAGTTCATATGTTAGTAGGAATAGAGCGTTGGTTCAGTTCATATGTTAGTAGGGAATAGAGCGTTGATTCAGTTGATATGTTAATAGGGAATAGAGCGTTGATTCAGTTCATATGTTAGTAGAGAATAGAGCGTTGATTTAGTTCATATGTTAGTAGGAGATAGAGCGTTGATTTAGTTCATATGTTAGTAGGGGATAGAGCGTTGATTTAGTTCATATGTTAGTAGAGAATAGAGCGTTGATTTAGTTCATATGTTAGTAGGGAATAGAGCGTTGATTTAGTTCATATGTTAGTAGGGGATAGAGCGTTGATTTAGTTCATATGTTAGTAGGGAAAAGAGCGTTGATTCAGTTCATATGTTAGTGGGGGATAGAGCGTTGATTCAGTTCATATGTTAGTGGGGGATAGAGCGTTGATTTAGTTCATATGTTAGTAGAGAATAGAGCGTTGATTCAGTTCATATGTTAATGGGGATAGAGCGTTGATTCAGTTCATATGTTAGCAGAGGTAGAGTGTTAGTTTTTGAGGCGGTTTATCTGGACATGTGATCTTTCTCTCCACCGACCAGCTGCAGATAGATCAACACATCCTGAAATGATTCCCAGAGATTTTGTTTGAGAAATAAAGACAGACATAATGAGTGCTGAATCTATTACCAAAGACAGACATACTGAGTGCTGAATATATTACCAAAGACAGACATACTGAGTGCTGAATCTAATATACAGACATGCTCATTCCTGAATCTATTACCAAAGACAGACATGCTGAGTGCTGAATCTATTACCGAAGACAGACATACTGAGTGCTGAATCTATTATACAGACATGCTCATTGCTGAATCTATTACAAAGACAGACATGCTCAGTATAGAATCCATTACCAAAGACATATATGCTTAGTACAGAATCCATTACCAAAGACAGACATGCTCAGTGCAGAATCCATTACCAAAGACAGACAGACGCGCTCAGTGCAGAATCCATTACCAAAGACAGACAGACATGCTCGGTATGGAATCCATTACCAAAGACAGACAGACGCGCTCGGTATTAAATCCACTACCAAAGACAGACAGACATGTTCAGTGCAGAATCCATTACCAAAGACAGACAGACATGTTCAGTACTGAATCCATTACAAAGACAGACAGACGCGCTCGGTGCAGAATCCATTACCAAAGACAGACAGACGCGCTCAGTATTGAATCCATTACCAAAGACAGACATGCTCAGTAGTGAAATCATTAGCAAAGATAGACATGCTCAATTCAGAATCCATTACCAAAGACAGATACGACCAGTGCAGAATCCATTACCAAAGACATACATGTTCAGTACTAATCCATTACCAAAGACAGGCACGATAAGTGCAAAATCCATTACCAAGACAGACATACTCAGTGCAGATAGATACATTACCAAAGGCAGGCAGACATGCTCAGTGCAGAATCCATTACGAGAAACAGACAGATATGCACACTGCTAACTCCATTACCAAAAGAAAGAGAAAACACCATATTCGTTGTACGCCACCGCTTATAGCGTGCCAGGTTTCCTGCATTTCCATTCTATATATTAAACATACCAAACACATGGAAAACAATTGAAACGTTTCTATTTGATTACAAAATCTGGCAATCAGAGCCTTGCCATTAGAACATCGCGAAAACTCGATCAGCCAATTTCACAAGTAAATAATTTGTGGAACAGGTAGATAATTGCAATGCTGCTGTAAAGCTGGTAGCAAGTGGTGGGGTGTAACGTACACTCCTACGAGGTATGGTGGCAGCTTTACAACAAAGAAGGAACACAACAAAATACTGACGTTTCAGCCGACATGCGGCCTTCTTCAGAAAACAAGAACAACACAAACGAACAACGAAATTAAGACAAACTCTACTACATCTAGGATGAGCGAGACATGTAAATCAAGGAGAAATAAAAAGAGGGATAAGAAATGAAATGATAAATAAAAGGGAAATGTACTACATAAGATAAAAATCGTATGATGCAGGCATTTATTAAAAACAATTAACATGTAAATTATATTTAACATGTAAACAATTAACTGTAAATCTGGTTTTCTTTTTAGATAGGAAGGCAAAATCAGTTGAATCAATTCAGAGGAACAGGTATGTTTACAGTACTCGGCGGAAACAATGACAAATAATCAACAACAGAAGAACAAACCAAGAACAATATATGGATCGAAGCAGGATCGAACTCGTACTCAGTGCTACAGCGCCTTGCCACGAAAAGCCAAACTCTAGGGAAGACTGCCTATCACACCCTCTGTCTTCCGCACTCTCTGTCTACCACACCTCTGTCTATCACACCCTCTATCTTCATAATCGTCTATCTACCACACCATCTGTCTATCACACCCTCTGTCTTCATAACCGTCTGTCTATCACACCCTCTGTCTATCACACTAGCTGTCTTCCACACCCTCTGTCTTCTACACCGTCTGTCTTCCACACCCTCTGTCTTCCACACCCTCTGTTTTCCACACCGTTTGTCTACCACACCGTCTGTCTACCACACCCTCTGTCTATCACACCTCTGTCTATCACACCTTCTGTCTACCACATCCTCTGTCTACCACACCTTCTGTCTACCACACCCTCTGTCTATCACACCCTCTGTCTACCACACCCTCTGTTTTCCACACCCTCTGTCTACCACACCCTCTGTCTACCACACCCTCTGTCTACCACACCCTCTGTCTATGTTTCAGGGGTTGAGGAGAGACATAGTCTGGCTATATAAATAACTTAACAAGTGCAAGATCAAAACGAACATAAATGAGAAGACACTTATTGCGATGTCTCTATTACTAAACATAGGCCAACACCACAGCCATCTATAGTTGTGAGTCCAGCGGGAAGAAAAGAAAATACAATTTGGAGACGTTTTCAGCTTGGCGAGTAGAGGCGGTCGCGGACTGAATGACGTTGCATATCTGAAGACGTCACAGTTGTGGGGGCGAAGGGCGGGGAATGTTTTCAGGGATTTCACTCCCTCTTCCCCCGCTGGCCCTACTATTATAGATGGCCGTGACCAACTCCCTGTGTTTATGATGCAGTGTTGATGACTCGTAAACACTGACGATAACATCCGCAAGTTGTTAAAGTTAAACAAAAAATAATTCGAAAACATAGAAGCTCAAATTCAAGCAAAATAAACAATAAACAGATTGTGGGGTTATTTACTTATTTATTTACTTATTTATTTACTTATTTATTTACTTATTTATTTACTTATTTATTTACTTATTACAGACAAACATTCCTTTCTTAGTGTCGTGCAGGGCATACAGGAGGCCATGGGCAAAAATGCTGACATGATTGTTACGGTGCATGTCTGATACAGGGGTGGCGACATTGTATATATGCTTCACGCCTTCATGGATTTATTACGACTAAACTGGTAGAGCTGTCTCTGATAGTAGGCCATTGAACTTACAACAGGTACGGCTTGTTCACGCTCTCGTGTAACCTCAGCTACGAGATTCCTAAAGTTGAAAATCGCCGTGACGATGTTTGTGCTAAAGGAAAAATCTGTTGTCCCCCCTAAGCACAACCTGTTTATTACCGGACATTCTAACCTACAGTGGTTCCAAACTTGCATGTCGTGTGCCGGCTTTCTTTGAAGCTATTAACAGAAAAGTGATTTCTTTGTTAGATCATGTGCATTTTTAGGATATATCAATGTTACCGTTTCATGTACTTTTGGCTTTAGATTACAATATTCATTCATGTTCCTCTCTTGCCGAAGACGGCACATTGGGCGGTGTCATAGGTCTCCACAATTGACGACCTGCTGCTAGTTCTTGTAGTTCTTGATTGTTTCTTAGTCCCATGGTTGATCCTTCCCTATTAATTGTTCTGCGGAGAGATTCTTTTCGTCTCCCCTTTTTATTTTACCTGATGGTTCCCACTTGAATGCCTGTTGGGAAAGTCTTTCTTCATTCATTCTCAGCACATGACCGATGTATTTCCAACGCCTTTTTGATATACAGTCGATACCTATTCTTGGTTTGTTCGTCTCTTAACTGTTTATTTGAAATGTCTTCTTCCAGCTTATGTTTGACATACTACGAAGACATTTGTTTTCAAAGACATTTAAATTCCTATCTTAAGTTTTGGTAGATTTCCAACTTTCACATCCATATGTTAGCATTGGTATCACATCCGTATGTTAGCATTGGTATCACATCCGTATGTTAGCATTGGTATCACATCCGTATGTTAGCATTGGTATCACATCCGTATGTTAGCATTGGTATCACATCCGTATGTTAGCATTGGTATCACATCCATATGTTAGCACTGGTGTCACATCCATATGTTAGCACTGGTGTCACATCATATGTTAGCACTGGTGTCACATCCATATGTTAGCACTGGTGTCACATCCATATGTTAGCATTGGTATCGCACCCATATGTTCGCACTAGTATCACATCCATATGTTAGCACTGGTGTCACATCCATATGTTAGTACTGGTTTCACATAGGTCACAATATAAATTTGATTAAATCATACATTTTGTTTCTACTTTTCTGGATTAAATGAAACCATTTTCATTGTTACTGTTAAATTAAATCGTGAAATTTCAAAAAATGAAGATGATATTTAAAATGACTAACAATTGAAATGAGATGTGTAATACAACGATAAGGCGTAGCACGAAGAGACAGAGACGAAGTAATACGAACACGAGGAAAGAATTTGGCTACACACATGATAACTAGAAGCGATAGATCAAATGGCGTGGGTATACGAAACTATCACTTCCTGATAGCATCCACCAGATGATAGAACGTTTAGAAGAGGGGAGGAAATGGGAGAAGGCAAACCTAGAAGACGATCAGACACCGCTGTGAGCATGAAGCAATCGAGCATGAGACACACCACAGAGCTTGAGACACACCACAGAGCTTGAGACACACCACAGAGCTTGAGACACATCACAGAGCTTGAGACACATCACAGAGCATTAGACACATCACAGAGCATGAGACACACCATAGAACTTGAGACACACCACAGAGCATGAGACACATCAAAGAGCATGAGACACATCAGAGAGCATGGGGCACATCACAGAGCATGGGACACATCAAAGAGCATGAGACACATCACAGAGCATGGGACACATCAAAGAGCATGGGACACACCACAGAGCATGAGACACACCACAGAGCATGAGACACACCACAGAGCATGGGACACATCACAGAGCATTGGACACATCAAAGAGCATGGGACACATAACAGAGTATGAGACACATCACAGAGCATGAGACACATCACAGAGCATGGGACACACCACAGAGCATGAGACACACCACAGAGCATGAGACACACCACAGAACATGAGACACATCACAGAGCATGGGACACACCACAGAGCATGAGACACACCACAGAGCATGAGACACACCACAGAGCATGAGACACACCACAGAACATGAGACACACCACAGAACATGAGACACATCACATAGCATGAGACACACCACAGAGCATGAGACACATCACAGAGCATGGACAAAATGTTCTATTATTTTCTGGACGTCGAGAGGAAGTACATTATAGTCGGGCGGGGGTGGGGATACAATGTTTGAGTTTTGCATCGAAAAAATTGTACAGTTAAGTATAGAGATATGTATATACACATAGATAGAGATAGAGATAAGGAGATAGATAAATAAAGAGGGAGGAACAGAAAATGATACCAAAATAAGGATATCAAAAGCAAGAGGAGCTTTCGTTGCACTGTGAAACATATGGAAGTCCAAAGAAATTAGGTTAAATACAAAAATAAAAAAAATTTCAACTCCAATGTTAAGTCAGTCCTGTGATATGTCTGTTAAACATGGAGAACAACAAAACTAACAATCATGAAGATACAGACATTCATTAATGGATGCTTACGCAAAATAAAAGGATGGTAAAGCAGGACAAAACCACCAACATAGAATTATGTAAATGTACCAGTCAAATACTAGTGGATAAAGATATACAGCGACGACGATGGCGCTGGATAGGACACACACAGCGAAAGCCAACTGAGAGTATTACACAACAGGCCCTTTTTTTTTTAATCCCCAGGGGAAAAGACAAAGAAGAAGACCAATGAATTCTTGGAGAAGACAGATCGAAGCAGAGATGAAGATGATGGGGAAGACATGGAATGATTTTAAAAGAATGGCAAGAAACAGAACGACTTGGAAAGTGTTTGTTAAAGACCTATGCTCCACAGGGAGCTGAAAGGTAGAAGAGGAAGACATTTCTTCAGCATCATCATCGTTATGCAGTCGTCTGCCTGTTGCAGAACGTTGCTCTCATCACATAAGAAGGAATCTCTCTGTCTACAGCCATGTCATCCACGTCTTTTTTTGCCAAGTTCAAAGTCTCTTTGATGACTTGAAACCACCTTCTTCTTGGTCTGCCCTGTCTCGTCTTCCTGGAACCATGCCTTCCATTTTGATGTTCCAGCCCACGGTGTCTTTTGATGAAAGTAATATTTTAATTTGCTTTGTAAGATGTTTAGGTACCCATTTCTCTAAAAAATGGGTACCTGAACTATTTTCTGAGGAACAATCGCGACCTTGACAGCGACCACATATACCAAAAATATATAGTCAATAACAAAGGACAAGGGGTAGGGTTCATCCCAACCGACGGCCTCCGGGTTCACCCAGCCTTAAATGGGTGCCGGATTTTTTTCTGGGAAAGTAAAACAGCACGGGCGTAATACCGACCACATTACACCAAAAATCATGTGCTGAAGGTCTGTAAAATATAGGGTCACTAACACCATATTTCCCTATACGCCACTTGGCTGTACTTTACTTTACTTTTTTATATAGTCAATAATAAAAAAAATATAGACCGGGACACCATGTTATAAATACACATATTAATTCTTCTTTCCTTTCCTTCTTCATTTGGCTTTCAGCGCAGTGTGGAGACGTCATTTGCCGTCTTTTGCTCTTCTCTTCGTCTCTGCTGCTCTTATGTTTCCTAGTGTTTCTAATATTTCGTCAATTCATCTCTTTTTTTTCATCTTGTGTTTTTATCTTTCTGCCTTGTCACGTGGCCAAACTATTTTATATGTCGTTTCTTAATATAATCTATGGCGTGGGTTATTCCTAGCTTTTTTCTCAGTTCTTCATTTCTGATCTTATCTCTCAGATTGTTTCCTGTCGTTCGTCTACCACATTTCATCTCAGTAAATATTATTTTTGTTATTGTTCTTGCATCTAGGGTTCATAGTACAACTTTATGAAGAAGATTGTATTGTAGAGTGCCCGTTTTGCCTCTAGTGTTATTTCCTTGTTGGACAATAGTGGTTATAGTTGTCCAATGATTTGACAAGCTATGTTGCATCTTGAATCTATTTCTGCAATTTGTGAATTGTCGTTTGTCACTAGACTTCCTAAGTATTTAAATGCCTCTACTTTTTTTAGTTGTCCACATTCTATGGCTATATTGGTGTTCTGTTTCACTTTTGCGATATTCATGACTTCTGTTTTGTTGATTTTCATGTTGTATTTTGTGCCTGCGGAGACAGAAAGGATTTTTTCTATCGGGGGTGAAATAAAAATCCTGAGTCTCACACGTCGTGGCGACTGCTTGACCAAGCGGCCTTTATCCATCTGGTTCTATCGCTGCCCCCGACATACACCAGCAATGGTACTATGTGTTGTAAAGATAGTTTTTTATTTTATTTTTTCTGTTGAGTCTATTAACGTGTTCTCGTAGGTTTTATATTTTTCCATGTTTTAGTGCCTGATCGTCTGCAAATAAAAGCTCATTGATCTTCTCTGTCTCTGGGGAGTTGACTAGCTTGCATATATAGTCTATTAAGACTTCTTTTTCACTTATTACCAACAGTTATGTGTATGTGTTGATGAAATAAAACTCTAGGAAATATGACATAAGTTTACACTGATAACGAAGATCAAATTCTTCTATTGGATAAATAGCAATGAAGGTAAAATCAGGATAAATCTACTAACAGAGGGGAACGATTGTGGCGCACAAGGAAGCGAAGATGAACGATATGGGACAGAGCAACAAAAACATAAGCTTAACAGCTTGTGACGCAAACGTTCACATTTTCAGGGTGGGGGGAGGGGAACCAAACTGAAGTGTCTGAATGGCGAATGGTCATGGAAAAAGAGTTGTAATCTACGCGAAAAGGTCCAAAACAATGTTGATGACTATTAGAATATGAAACCATGAGTATAGCGATCAACGCGTTCTTAACGGTGTGTACCCTCACGTGACAGATGTTGAGAACCCGTGTTTTACCTGTTTGTACACGAACCGAGGCCTGGCCGACCGAAGGAACACACGTAACACAGCAGATCTTGCTACTACCGTGGGCGTTGTCAAGATTTGTTCAAGTTTGTATTTTATAAGGCCTGCATTGTTTCTTGGATGGCCGTAGCGTTTTACAAACACGGAATGCGGACAAATTGTTTACATTTTTGTCGGGGGCGTGGAGTGGGCTGATAGTTTGTGTTTCCAAGCCACTTTCCGTCCGCTCAATTGATTGTTTTACAAGGTTGCCACTTGATTGTTCGCTTGGTTTATTGTTTTATTGTTGTCTGTTCGGATATATCAGTTTGAAGCTTTGTTTGACAGATATATTTGAAATAAAACAGTTCTGGAATGAAAGGGGCAAGAAGGAGAGGAAGGTCGAGAAAGAG
Source organism: Megaustenia siamemsis (assembly GCA_032433765.1). NCBI lineage: Eukaryota > Metazoa > Mollusca > Gastropoda > Stylommatophora > Ariophantidae > Megaustenia > Megaustenia siamemsis. The sequence continues at coordinate 95,621,227 of JAVIAB010000047.1, read as the reverse complement.
ATGGGAAGATAACATCGAAGAATGGACAGATCTCGAGTTTGCAGAGTCCCAGAGAATGAATGACTGAGGATAGAGAGAATTAGTAAAGGTAGAAGTATGTCAGTGGTGTCTCAAAGACCTCCCATGTTATGTGGGATGATGATAGTGATTTTGACTATATTTTTTTAAAAAGTGAAATCACAGAAAAAACAAGGTATCAGAAAAAGTTGTCACATAAAAAGTCAAGTCACATATGTGTCTTCTTCTTCCTCCCTCATTTGCCCTTCAGCGTCAAAGGGAGATATAATTTGCTGTCTTTTGCTCCCCTATTCGCCTCTCCTGCTGTTATGTTTCCTAGTGTTTCTAATATTCCATCAATCCATCTTTTGCTCCCCTATTCGCCTCTCCTGCTGTTATGTTTCCTAGTGTTTCTAATATTCCATCAATCCATCTTTTGCTCTTCTGTTCGCCTCTGCTGCTGTTATGTTTCCTAGTGTTTCTAATATTCCATCAATCCATCTTTTGCTCTTCTGTTCGCCTCTGTAGCTGTTATGTTTCCTAGTGTATCTAATATTCCATCAATCCATCTTTTGCTCATCTGTTGGCCTCTGCTGCTGTTATGTTTCCTAGTGTTTCTAATACTCCGTTAATCCATCTTTTGCTCTTCTGTTCGCCTCTGCTGCTGTTATGTTTCCTAGTATTTCTAATATTCCGTTAATCCATCTTTTTCGTAGACGGCCCTTGGCTCTGGTGCTCTACCAACTTTTATTGAAGGCTCATTGTGTTGTGTTTTGATCTTTCTGCCTTATCATGTGGCCAAACCATTTTATCTGTCGTTTCTTTGTATATGATATGGTGGGAGTTATTCCTAGTTTTTATTAATCCAGTTCATCTTTTCTGATATTATCTCTCAGACTGTGTCCTGTCATTTGTCTAAAACATTTAATCTCAGTAGAGGTTCTTTTTTAATTCTTCTTGCAACTAGGGTCCAGGTCTGACATTGGTAGCATAACATTGGGATGAAGGCTGTATTGTAGAGTTTTCTTTTTGCCTCTAAAGTTATTTCCTTGTTGGACAATAGTGGTGATAGCTGTCCAATGATTTGATAAGCTTTGTTGCATCTTGAGTCTATTTCTGCTGTTTGTGAGTTGTCATTTGTCACTAGACTTCCTCGGTATTTAAGTCCTCTACTTGTTTCTATAGTTATGTTGATATTCTGTTTCTTTTTTGCGATTTTCATGACTTCTGTTTTGCTGGTGTTGATTTTCATGCTGTAGTTTGTGCCACATATGTATGACAAGATTAAATATTATGGATGATCAGAGGCCAAACCTAAGTCTGAATTTTTGTAGAATATTTTTTCATGACATAATATCAGACTGAACACAATCTCTTTCTGCCGTTCTCTGCATCTTTTCTCCCCAAAGTTTATATGCTGTCACACAGCTTTCGACAGTCAATTGGCAGATGCAAGGGGATAAGAAAGCCTTTTGAGGCACTAGGTATCAGAGAGATAGATGACAGCGCAGACATGCCTTATATCAGATGTATCAATCCTTGAGGACATCCAACGAACTGCGCACAAATAAAGTTTGAGAAATTAAACTGATAGAGTTGAACGATTGCAGATCGTTGATAGAGACATACATTGAATCATTGTAGTCAATTAATATCGTTTACTCATTGTAGTCAGTTGATAAAATTTACTCTTTGTAGTCAATTGATAACGTTATTAAGTTATTTGCGGGTCATTATCATTGCACTCCGAACATGTCCATAGGTGCTCAGTGCCCCTAAGCAAGTCCCGCAGTGTCCAGCGACTGACGACTCCAGTTCTATGTTGGTTGATAAGTCTTCTTACACGGCCACTAAGTTTCTCATATCTGGCTGAGCCCATCTTAACTCCCATTTCCATCATCCGAAGAAGTGACATGGATCTGTGTTTGTCGAAGTCCTGTGCTCTTCCCACATCTCGGAGGGCATTGGTGATGTCCGCCCGATCCATTGGTTGCCCGTCCTCAACGACAGCGCAGCTAGCCAACATGTCCGCTCTTTCATTTCCCGTACTCCTGCATGCCCAGGTACATAGACAAAGGTAACTTTACGTATTTTGGATTTCTGCAACGACTCTACCCATTGCATGCGTACAGAGCCTGCCTCCACTTTTTTTTATCATGCTCATCGAATCACTCAGTATACATGCGTGGGTGTAGTCTTATGACTCTAACCATTTGAATGCCTTGGTCACTGCCATCACCTCCATTGTCATGCTACTCGTGGTCATGACGTATGCACCACTATATTCTTTGACTATTCTGCCTGCCGAGCGTGCTGTAAATGCCCATGCACTTCTTTGGTGTCGTCTTACAGATCCGTCTGTATAGATGACTGCATCTTTCTCATCGGTGTTATCGCATTTGAGACCGTTGACCTCAGCATTAACCACGACCGGGTTCTGGTCCCTACTTTTCCTGTCGAGTGTGATTAATAACGTTTACTCTTTGTAGTCATTTGATACCATTTACTCATTGTAGTCAGTTGATATCGTTTACTCATTGTAGTCATTTGATGTCGTTTACTCATTGTAGTCAGTTGATAACGTTTACTCATTGTAGTCATTTGATGTCGTTTACTCATTGTAGTCAGTTGATGTCGTTTACTCATTGTAGTCATTTGATGTCGTTTACTCATTGTAGTCATTTGATGTCGTTTACTCATTGTAGTCAGTTGATAACGTTCAACCATTGGACTGGAATTAATGTTGTCAATGAGGTTCCAAGCGAAGAAAGTCAATTGTTATTGAAGTACCGCAATCATTCATCTGTTGGTGGTTGTTATTGGTTTGTTTCTACAAGCAGCTAAAGCTACTGTGCTGAAGGTGATGGCCAACTGTTGTTGGTGAGATTACAAACTCTGTCAGTTGTTTGTTGAAATTACAAATTCTGTCTGTGGGTGAAATTACAAACTCTGTCAGTTGTTGATGAAATTATAAACTCTGTCAGTTGTTGGTGAAATTACAAACTCTGTCAGTTGTTGGTGAAATTACAAACTCTGTCAGTTGTTGATGAAATTACAAACTCTGTCAGTTGTTGGTCCGTTCGTTCTCGTCAGCTTTGACCTCTGACGAAGTCCCACCCACTCAATTCTGTGGGACTGAATTTTGCGTGTAAAGTCTTTTTTATCCCATTACAGGATGCCCCTCGCCATGCAGGCAGATTTACTCCGACTTCAGAGGTACTAATTTTTAGGGAATTAGTAAAACCCAGTTGTCCTCGCCAGGGTACGAACCCCGGCTGTTGCCGTGGTAAGCCAATCGCCTATCGATTGCGCTAACCGGACACCCTCAGTTGTAGGTGAAATTAAAACTCTGTCAGTTGTTGGTGAAATTAAAACTCTGTCAGTTGTTGGTGAAATTACAAACTCTGTCAGTTGTTGGTGAAATTACAAACTCTGTCAGTTGGTGAAATTACAAACTCTGTCAGTTGTTGGTGAAATTACAAACTCTGTCAGTTGTTGATGAAATTACAAACTCTGTCAGTTGTTGATGAAATTACAAACTCTGTCAGTTGTTGGTGAAATTAAAACTCTGTCAGTTGTTGGTGAAATTAGAAACTCTGTCAGTTGTTGGTGAAATTACAAACTCTGTCAGTTGTTGGTGAGATTACAAACTCTGTCAGTTGTTGATGAGATTACACACTCTGTCAGTTGTTGGTGAGATTACAAACTCTGTCAGTTGCTGATGAAATTACAAACTCTATCAGTTGTTGGTGAAATTACAAACTCTGTCAGTTGTTGGTGAGATTACAAACTCTGTCAGTTGTTGATGAAATTACAAACTCTGTCAGTTGTTGGTGAAATTACAAACAATGTCAGTTGTTGATGAGATTACAAACTCTGTCAGTTGTTGATGAGATTACAAACTCTGTCAGTTGTTGATGAGATTACAAACTCTGTCAGTTGTTGATGAGATTACAAACTATGTCAGTTGTTGATGAGATTACAAACTATGTCAGTTGTTGATGAGATTACAAACTCTGTCAGTTGTTGGTGATATTACAAAATATGTCAGTTGTTGATGAGATTACAAACTCTGTCAGTTGTTGATGAGATTACAAACTCTGTCAGTTGTTGATGAGATTACTAACTGTCAGTTGTTGATGAGATTACAAACTCTGTCAGTTGTTGATGAGATTACAAACTCTGTCAGTTGTTGGTGATATTACAAAATATGTCAGTTGTTGATGAGATTACAAACTCTGTCAGTTGTTGATGAGATTACAAACTCTGTCAGTTGTTGATGAGATTACAAACTCTGTCAGTTGTTGATGAGATTACAAACTCTGTCAGTTGTTGATGAGATTACAAACTCTGTCAGTTGTTTATGAAATTACAAACTATGTCAGTTGTTGATGAGATTACAAACTCTGTCAGTTGTTGATGAGATTACAAACTCTGTCAGTTGTTGATGAGATTACAAACTCTTGTCAGTTGTTGGTGATATTACAAAATATGTCAGTTGTTGATGAGATTACAAACTATGTCAGTTGTTGATGAGATTACAAAATATGTCAGTTGTTGATGAGATTACAAACTCTGTCAGTTGTTGGTGATATTACAAAATATGTCAGTTGTTGATGAGATTACAAACTCTGTCAGTTGTTGATGAGATTACAAAATATGTTAGTTGTTGATGAGATTACAAACTCTGTCAGTTGTTGGTGATATTACAAAATATGTCAGTTGTTGATGAGATTACAAACTCTGTCAGTTGTTGGTGAGATTACAAAATATGTTAGTTGTTGATGAGACTACAAACTCTGTCAGTTGTTGGTGAGATTACAAAATATGTCAGTTGTTGATGAGATTACAAAATATGTCAGTTGTTGGTGAGATTACAAAATATGTCAGTTGTTGATGAGACTACAAACTCTGTCAGTTGTTGGTGAGATTACAAAATATGTCAGTTGTTGATGAGACTACAAACTCTGTCAGTTGTTGATGAGATTACAAAATATGTCAGTTGTTGATGAGATTACAAAATATGTCAGTTGTTGATGATATTACAATCTCTTTTAGTGGCTGAAATTACAAACTCTGACAATGGTTGAAATTACAAAATCTGTCAATGGTTGAAATTACACAATCTGTCAATGGTTGAAATTACAAACTCTGTCAGTTGTTGATGCAACTATTAAGTTCAGTCAACTGTTACGTTGTAAACTCATTCTGCTGGTAAGTTGCAAACTCAGTCAACTGTTAAGTTATTAACTCGGTCAGTTGTGAAAGCTTAGATGGGCCAAATCAGCTGATTACTGGTAACACGAGATGAGAACTCAATTATTTGTTAATAAAGCTACGTTCAAAGCAAGCTAATTAAGGTTAGATTGAGTTAACAACGCGCCAATCCAAACAATTGTTGTCAAGGCTACAAATAAACAATGACAGGCATTCCAGAAATAACCGGAAGCTGTGCGAGAGCAGGGGAGGACAATCACGTCTTCAGTATGACTAACCGACTTGCCTGTAAGGGATCATAACTATAACCACTAACTGTGAGGGAAGGATACAGTCACAAGTTCCTATAACTCATCATCAGCATTGAGTGTCGTCTCCGCAACGAAGGTTGGCTACCATGGAGCGCCATTCCACTCTGTCTCTTGCTTTGATGGTGCAGACTGTCATAGGCTGACTTGTCTATCTTTTGATGTTACTCGTCCATGTTAGTCTTGGTCTGCCTCTACCGCTTTTACCTTTTATTTTCCCTTCCATGATTACTTTTAGTAGGTTATTGTGTCTTTTGACATTCCCGAATATTTCATTTGTCTTGTTCTAATTGTGTTTTGTAGTTCTCTTTTCATTTTCAGTTGTTTTAAAACTTCCTCGTTTGTTTTCTTTTCTTCCCATCCAATTCTACCTATTCTTCTACAAATCCACATTTTAAAGGCTTCAATTTTCTGTTCTGTTTTCTGTCTAATGTCCATGTTTCTGTACCATACAGGAAGATTGAGAAAATGTAACATTTTGCTATTCTTAGTTTAAAAAAAAAAAAAAGGTGAAGTACCCCGTCACGCCAAGTGGCGTATAGGGAATATGGTGTTAGTGACCATAAATTTTACAGACCTTCGGCACATTTAGGGTAATGTGGTCGGTATTACGCCCGTGCCGCTTCACTTTCCCAGAAAAAAATCCGGTACCCATTTAAGGCTGGGTGAACCCGGAGACCATCGGTTGGGATCGAACCCTACCCCTTGTCCTTTGTAGTCCAGTTCACTAACCACTGAGCTATCGCGGCTCCATTCTTAGCTTTAGCTCTGTGTTATTTGTTTTGATGTTAGTATATTTGTCACGACATTCAAATTACTTTTTGCCATACCTATTCTTTTGTTTATTTCAGTTGTACACTTTCCATCACTGGTTATAGTGTGTCCAAGGTAGTTGTAGCTCTGAACTGTCTCCAGGTGTATTCCTTCAACTTTGATATTTAATTGTAGGTCTTGAGAATTGTCTTTGTTTATGATCATAGTTTTAGTCTTTTTTGATATTCATATCTAGTCCATATATTTTGCTTGTCATGTTTATTACATTAAGTAATTGTTGCAGATCTTTAGGATTTTCTGCTAGTAGTACAGTATCATCAGCATATCTTAAGTTATTGATTATCTTTGCATTAATTTGTAGACCTGGTATCTCTATGATGTTTTTAAAGATTTGTTCAGCGTATAGATTGAACAAGCTTGGTGATAGGCTGAATCCTTGTCTTACTCCTCTTTTTATATCAATGGGTGTAGAGTTCTGCTTGTTATATCTTATTATTACTGTTTGCTCCCAGTACAAATTACATATTAGTCATATGTCTGTGTCGCCCAGATTGATATCTTTTAGGCAGTCTATAAGTTGATTATGGTGTATTCTATCAAATGCTTTGGTGTAGTCTATGAAGCAGGCATATGCTGGTTTGTTTACTTCAATGTAATTTCCAATCAATGTCCTCATGCTGTATATGGCTTGTTTTGTCCCACTGATTTTCCTGAATCCAAATTGCTGCTCATCTAATTCATTATTAATTTTATTCTGAATCCTTCCTTGTATAACTTTTGTAAAATTTTGGTTACCTGGCTCATTAGACTTATTGTTCTAAAATCACTTCATTCAACTGCACCATTCTTTTTAGGCAATGCAATGAAAGTTTATGTTTTTAGTTAATTTGGTATGTAACCTGTACGGTATATGTCATTGCATATGTCTGTGATCACTTCAATGCCAAATCTTATAGTGCCTGTATCATCTCTATGTGTATATTGTTAGGTCCTGCTGCCTTTCCCGTTTTCATTGTTTTTATGGCTTTTTCTACTTCAGATTTCAGGATTTTATAGCTGGATGTACATTTTATAAATTTTTGGTTGTTGCCCCTTTCGTCATGAAATAACTCTGTTATATTTCCTGCCATCTATCGATTATATCTTTGTTGTCTGTTAGCATTCTTCCCTCTTTGATTGCAATACATCCGTTTCCTGCAGCTTTTCCTATAACTATCTTCCTTTAAAAACTATCTCTACATCATTTTCTCATGATTACTGGGGTCTGCCGGTGGGACTTATAGGACCAGAGATTACTGGAGTCTGCCGGTGGGACCTATAGGACCAGAGATTACTGGAGTCTGCCGGTGGGACCTATAGGACCAGAGATTACTGGAGTCTGCCGGTGGGACCTATAGGACCAGAGATTACTGGAGTCTGCCGGTGGGACCTATAGGACCAGAGATTACTGAAGTCTGTCGGTGGGACTTATTGGACCAGAGATTACTGGAGTCTGCCGGTGGGACCTATAGGACCAGAGATTACTGCAGTCTGCCGGTGGGACCTATAGGACCAGAGAATAAAGGTCGCTTGTCTAAAGCAGTCGCCACGAGGTGTTCAGGTCTGAGTTTTTATTTCACCCCCGATTGAAAAAAAAATGTTTGAACCTACGTGGACGAATCCTCGTTCTCCTGGTTTGGAGCCCAACAAGTTAGCGGTTCCGGCCACCATTCTACAACAAGGACATTGGGATCACAACGAAGGAGCCAGAATACAGCAATAAAATCTCAAACTTGGTGATAAGAGTAATAGGAAGGAATGTGTCAAAGGAACAGCTAACGAGGTGTTGCATATAACATTTGTGACCTAGCACTGGGGAAAACGTCAACCGAGTCATTTATAAAACAGTAACTTGTAAAATTGCACATGTTTAAATGTCGCAATATATTTGCATATTTTTATTTACAGTTTAGAATGAATGGGACGCCTCTGGTGTACAATAAACATATCTCGGCTATACACACCTAAGCTTTCTGTTTTCTTAGTCATATGTAAAGACATATTCAGGACACGAAGGACGAATTTGGCTGACCGCCGTGAAAGAGATTGGAGCCTTATCACGTAATATTCCAGAGAAAGCCACGGAGAGAAATTCTCACAACAGTCTACTAAAAGTAATCTTGGAAGGGAAAATAAAATACAAGATACAAGTGGCAGAGGCAGACCAAGACTAACGTGGACAAGTAACATCAAAAGATGGACAAGTCAGCCCTAAGACAACCTGCACCATCAAAGCAAGAGGCAAAACGGAATGGCGCTCCATGGTAGCCAACCTTCGATGCGGCGACGGCACTCAATGATGATGATGATGACGATGATGATGATGAGTCATGCGTCTTGAAAACAGGAAATTGTGACCAGAAAGTACCCCATCTTATTACGCCATGAGCTTCCTAAGTTTAGACGCGGTGCAAGGCATTTCTTTCTTTCTTTCTTTCTTTCTTTCTTTTTCTTTCTTTCTTTCTTTCTTTCTTTCTTTCTTTCTTTCTTTCTTTCTTTCTTTCTTTCTTTCTTTCTTTCTTTTATCCCTGTTCGGGTGTCGAGGGAGAGACACAGTTTTAGTTCTAGCCATGTTTTGCCGCTTCACTCATTGTCAGTTGATGTTGTAACGTTTCTTTGATGTTCTCTGTCCATCTTACTCTGGGTCTGTCTCTTGTTCTTCTCCCTTCTTCGCTTTTAATGTATGCTTTGTATGGTAGCACGACAGTGATCGCACGACATGGTAGCACGACAGTGATCGCACGACATGGTAGCACGACAGTGATCGCGCGACATGGTAGCACCACAGTGATCGCACGACATGGTAGCACGACAGTGATCGCATGACATGGTAGCACGACAGTGATCGCATGACATGGTAGCACGACAGTGATCGCATGACATGGTAGCACGACAGTGATCGCATGACATGGTAGCACGACAGTGATCGCATGACATGGTAGCACGACAGTGATCGCACGACATGGTAGCACGACAGTGATCGCACGACATGGTAGCACGACAGTGATCGCACGACATGGTAGCACGACAGTGATCGCGCGACATGGTAGCACGACAGTGATCGCATGACATGGTAGCACGACAGTGATCGCATGACATGGTAGCACGACAGTGATCGCACGACATGGTAGCACCACAGTGATCGCACGACATGGTAGCGCGACAGTGATCGCGCGACATGGTAGCACGACAGTGATCGCATGACATGGTAGCACGACAGTGATCGCATGACATGGTAGCACGACAGTGATCGCATGACATGGTAGCACGACAGTGATCGCACGACATGGTAGCACCACAGTGATCGCATGACATGGTAGCACGACAGTGATCGCATGACATGGTAGCACGACAGTGATCGCATGACATGGTAGCACGACAGTGATCGCACGACATTCTTTCTAGATGAGCAAACCAGCTTATTTGTTGTTTCTGCGTGTAGCTATTACGTCACATTGCAATAAGCAACACATCAAATTTATAGAATGACATCGTGCTAGACACGAGAAATACGTACTTGCTAGCTCATTTTTATGACGTTATTAACTACTAGCCGTACTTGATAGGTCATTTTTATGACGTTATTAACTACTAGCCGTACTTGATAGGTCATTTTTATGACGTTATTAACTACTAGCCGTACTTGATAGGTCATTTTTATGACTGTTGTTAACTACTAGCAGTACTCGCTAGGTCATTTTTATGACTGTTGTTAACTACTAGCAGTACTCGCTAGGTCATTCTTATGACGGTATTTAATTACTAGCCGTACTCGCTAGGTCATTCTTATGACGGTATTTAATTACTAGCCGTACTCGCTAGGTCATTCTTATGACGGTATTTAATTACTAGCCGTACTCATAAACTTGACACATTTTAGCAACAAATTGTTAGAATATCCTGAGTGCACACGTCAGTTCAATAAATTGTACCTAGCCGTACTCAGGTGCGTGCACACGCACACACACACACACACGCACACCCATTCAACAAATGTTATCTTTTTCTGCGCACACCTTATGACGTCGATATGAATAGTTTCAAAGATAAGGTTTGTTAACTTAACTTTGGTGACATCTCCTTAAGACAAGCTGGGATTCCTGTTTTCTCTTGTATCATTTTGCTGATCCATTCATGCCACATGGACATGTTTGGGCAGTGTTTTTTTATCAGTCTTAATGTTGTTTTATTTTTGTTGTTGCACATCCTAGTTGTTGTATCTATCAAGACTTCTTGTTGTTGCACATCCTAGTTGTTGTATCCATCAAGTCATCTTGTTGTTGTTGCACATCCTAGTTGTTGTATCCATCATGTCTTCTTGTTGTTGTTGCACATCCTAGTTGTTGTATCTATCAAGTCATCTTGTTGTTGCACATCCTAGTTGTTGTATCCATCATGTCTTCTTGTTGTTGTTGCACATCCTAGTTGTTGTATCCATCAAGTCATCTTGTTGTTGCACATCCTAGTTGTTGTATCCATCATGTCATCTTGTTGTTGTTGCACATCCTAGTTGTTGTATCTATCAAGTCATCTTGTTGTTGCACATCCTAGTTGTTGTATCCATCATGTCTTCTTGTTGTTGTTGCACATCCTAGTTGTTGTATCCATCAAGTCATCTTGTTGTTGCACATCCTAGTTGTTGTATCCATCAAGTCATCTTGTTTTTGTTGCACATCCAAATTGTTGTATCCATCAAGTCTTCTTGTTGTTGCACATCTTAGTTGTTGTATCCATCATGTCTTCTTGTTTTTGTTGCACATCCTAGTTGTTGTATCCATCAAGTCATCTTGTTGTTGCACATCCTAGTTGTTGTATCCATCAAGTCTTCCTGTAGTTGCACATCCTAGTTGTTGTATCCATCATCTCATCTTAGCATTAATTCGTTAAATGGGCATGGATGTATTGTATCGCTAGTTTACGGCAGAGTCGTTTTCGATCCGATACATCCGTCGTCTGTATTGGTAGGTTTTGCATACCCATTCTTGTTCAGGCTGCAATAATTTGTAACCCACTCCTTTCGACTTGTAGCTGTCAAGGGTTCTTTAACGTGCGTGAGTGCACACGGACCTTCCAAGTTTGTCACCGTTTTACGAGAGAACTGGACATCGGATCTTATAACCCAAAGAACAAAGGGGGGGGGGGGGGGGAGGTGTGTGTGTGTGTTTGCGTGGTTGGGGGGGGGGGTGGTTAAAGTCATGAGAAAACCAGATTAGAAGTGAAGTTTCCCACTGGCTGTGGCGAGATTTGAAATTACCTCTTAACCACTCAGTTTCCGTCAGCTATGTCGAGATTATTAAGTGCCGTGTCACGGAGACCATGTAATCTGCGCTATGCCGAGATTATTTTCTGTCGTGTCACGGAGACCATGTAATCTCCGCTATGTTGAGATTATTTTCTGCCGTGTCACGGAGACCATGTAATCTCCGCTATGTTGAGATTATTTTCTGTCGTGTCACGGAGACAATGTAATCTCCGCTATGCCGAGATTATTTTCTGTCGTGTCACGGAGGCAATGTAATCTCCGCTATGTTGAGATTATCATCTGTCGTGTCACGGAGACAATGCATTCTCCGCTATGTTGAGCTTATTCTCTTTCGTATCACGGAGACAGTGTATTCTCCGCTATGTTGAGATTATCATCTGTCGTGTCACGGAGACAATGCATTCTCCGCTATGTTGAGCTTATTCTCTTTCGTATCACGGAGACAATGTAATCTCCGCTATGTTGAGGTTATCCTCTGTCGTGTCACGGAGATAATGTATTCTCCGCTATTTTTAGATTATACTCTGTCGTGTCACGGAGACAGTGTATTATCCGCTATGTTGAGATTATTCTCTGTCGTCAACATGAGACAATGCATTCTCCGCTATGCTGGGATTATTCTCTGTCGTGACACGGAGACAATGGAATCTCTGCTATGTTGAGATTATTCTCTGTCGTGTCACGGAGACAGTGTATTCTCCGCTATGTTGAGCTTATTCTCTGTCGTGTAACGGAGACAGTGTATTCTCCGCTATATTGAGATTACTCTCTGTCGTGTAACGGAGACAGTGTATTCTCCGCTATGTTGAGATTATTCTCTGTCGTGTCACGGAGACAGTGTATTATCCGCTATGTTGAGATTATTCTCTGTCGTCAACCGGAGACAATGCATTCTCCGCTATGCTGGGATTATTCTCTGTCGTGACACGGAGACAATGCATTCTCCGCTATGTTGAGCTTATTCTCTGTCGTGTCACGGAGACAATGTAATCTCAGCTATGTTGAGATTATTCTCTGTCGTGTCACGGAGACAATGTATTCTCCACTACATCGAGAATGTTCTCTGTCGTGTCACGGAGACCATGTAATCTCCATTATATCGAGAATGTTCTCTGTCGTGTCACGGAGACCATGTGTTTTCCGCTATATCGAGAATGTTCTCTGTCGTGTCACGGAGACCATGTAATCTCCACAATGGCTAACACTTAATGTAATGTAACTGGTTGAACTATCGTCGTTCTGTTTATTAGGTCCGCTTTCTGCATGGCCCCTGTAATTTATTAGTTTCACAAGGTGGTCCTACTGAGGTCTATTCCACAAAAACATTTATTTCCTGATGCGTGGATTGCTTTGTCAATTGTTGCTGTTGTATCCTGCTGTCTCTTCTGTTATCCATTAGTTGCTGGAGACACAAACATACACATACACACCCACACATTAAACACACGTATCCTACACACACCCACACGCACACAGAGACACACACATTCAACACATCTTTTTCAGAAACACACATATACATATATTTAAAAAAAATCTCCCCTCCCACATATACATACATCAGTAAATAAAAAATCGTACGACAGTTGACAGAATAATTTTAATGAAACAAGATTTAAAGCCCTGATACTGGGGGACGGAGAGAATCTCGTTTCTGTGGGTCGTGAGTCATGTCTATAGTTACACCACAGGTCTATCCAACATCTTATAAACGGTCTACTCCTACATCACCAGAAGTCTACCCAACATCTTATAGACTGTCTACTCCTACATCACCACAAGTCTACCCAACATCTTATAGACTGTCTACTCCTACATCACCACACGTCTAAACAACATCTTATAGACTGTCTACTCCTACATCACAACAAGTCTACCCAACATCTTATAAACTGTCTACTCCTACATCACCACAAATCTACCCAACATCTTATAGATTGTCTACTCCTACATCACCACAAGTCTAACCAACATCTTATAGACTGTCTACTCCTACATCACAACAAGTCTAACCAACATCTTATAGACTGTCTACTCCTACATCACCACAAGTCTACCCAACATCTTATAGATTGTCTACTCCTACATCACCACAAGTCTAACCAACATCTTATAGATTGTCTACTCCTACATCACCACAAGTCTAACCAACATCTTATAGACTGTCTACTCCTACATCACCACAAGTCTACCCAACATCTTATAGACTGTCTACTCCTACATCACAACAAGTCTACCCAACATCTTATAGACTGTCTACTTCTACATCACCACAAGTCTGCCCAACATCTTATAGACTGTCTACTCCTACATCACCACAAGTCTACCCAACATCTTATAGACTGTCTACTCCTACATCACCACAAGTCTACCCAAAATCGTATAAACTGTTTACTCCTATAACACAACAAGTCTAACCAACATCTTATAGACTGTCTACTCCTACATCACAACAAGTCTACCCAACATCTTCTAAACTGTCTAGTCCTACATCACCACAAATCTACCCAACATCTTATAGACTGTCTACACCTACATCATCACAAGTCTACCCAACATCTTATAGACTGTCTACTCCTACATCACCACAAGTCTACCCAACATCTTATATACTGTCTACTCCTACATCACCAAAAGTCTACCCAACATCTTATAGACTGTCTACTCCTACATCACCACAAGTCTACCCAACATCTTATAGACTGTCTACTCCTACATCACCACAAGTCTACCCAACATCTTATAGACTGTCTACTCCTACATCACCACAAGTCTACCCAACATCTTATAGACTGTCTACTCCTACATCACAACAAGTCTACCCAACATCTTATAGACTGTCTACTTCTACATCACCACAAGTCTGCCCAACATCTTATAGACTGTCTACTCCTACATCACCACAAGTCTACCCAACATCTTATAGACTGTCTACTCCTACATCACCACAAGTCTACCCAAAATCGTATAAACTGTTTACTCCTATAACACAACAAGTCTAACCAACATCTTATAGACTGTCTACTCCTACATCACAACAAGTCTACCCAACATCTTCTAAACTGTCTAGTCCTACATCACCACAAATCTACCCAACATCTTATAGACTGTCTACACCTACATCATCACAAGTCTACCCAACATCTTATAGACTGTCTACTCCTACATCACCACAAGTCTACCCAACATCTTATATACTGTCTACTCCTACATCACCAAAAGTCTACCTAACATCTTATAGACTGTCTACTCCTACATCACCACAAGTCTACCCAACATCTTATAGACTGTCTACTCCTACATCACCACAAGTCTACCCAACATCTTATAGACTGTCTACTCCTACATCACAAGTCTACCCAACATCTTATAAACTGTCTACTCCTACATCACCACAAGTCTACCCAACATCTTATAGACTGTCTACTCCTACATCACAACAAGTCTACCCAACATCTTATAAACTGTCTACTCCTGCATCACCACAAGTCTACCCAACATCTTATAGACTGTCTACTCCTACATCACCACAAGTCTACCCAACATCTTATAGACTGTCTACTCCTACATCACAACAAGTCTACCCAACATCTTATAGACTGTCTACTCCTACATCACAACAAGTCTACCCAACATCTTATAGACTGTCTACTCCTACATCACAACAAGTCTACCCAACATCTTATAGATTGTCTACTCCTACATCACAACAAGTCTACCCAACATCTTATAGACTGTCTACTCTACATCACCACAAGTCTACCCAACATCTTATAGACTGTCTACTCCTACACCACCATAAATCTACCAAACATCTTACAGACTGTCTACTCCTACATCACCACACGTCTACGCAGCATCTTATAGACTGTCTACTCCTACATCACCACAAGTCTACCCATCATCTTATAAACTGTCTACTCCTACATCACCACAAGTCTAACCAACATCTTATAGACTGTCTACTCCTACATCACCACAAGTCTACCTAACATCTTATAAACTGTCTACTCCTACATCACTACAAGTCTATCCAACATCTTATAAACTGTCTACTCCTACATCACCACAAGTCTACCCAACATCTTATAGACTGTCTACTCCTACATCACCAAAAGTCTACCCAACATCTTATAGACTGTCTACTCCTACATCACCACAAGTCTACCCAACATCTTATCGACTGTCTACTCCTACATCACTACAAGTCTATCCAACATCTTATAAACTGTCTACTCCTACATCACAACAAATCTACCCAAAATCTTATAGACTGTCTACTCCTACATCACCACAAGTCTACCCAACATCTTATAAACTGTCTACTCCTACATCACCACAAGTCTACCCAAAATCGTATAAACTGTTTACTCCTATATCACAACAAGTCTACCCAACATCTTATAGACTATCTACCCTACATCACAACAAGTCTGTCCCAACATCTTATAGACTGTCTATCTTACATCACAACAAGTATGTCCTCTCATAGACTGTCCCTATATCACCACAAGTCTGTCTCAATATCTTATATATTGTCTGTCCCTACATATTATAGACTGTCTACCCTTACATTTTGTAGACTGTCTGCCCTTACATTTTGTAGACTGCCTGCCCTACATCTTATAGACTTGAGTACACAGTGATGAATGTTTCCACAATCTTCGTGAAGCTTTTTCCAACCTCCTAAATAAGCAACAATCGTGTTAATAATTAAATAATTAATAAATACGTCAAGGTCACGGTAAAACCAGTCACGTGATTGGTACATGGGGGAAATGGTGTTCGTCTCGCCCCGTCCCGTGACGTTGAAGGTCGTTGGAACAAGGAAGGCTGTCTGTAGCCAGCAATATCCATCAATCTGTTGTTATAACTGACAACTTTCACCATATTTCTCTCTACATCCTTCATGGAAGTCTGTTATTCCATCAATTCTGTCTGCCTATAGCCTTCACGGAAGTCTTTCTGTTCGTTCATCAATTCTCTCTGTCTACGTCCTTGCTGAAAGTCTATTCCTTCATCAATTCTCTCTGTCTACGTCCTTGATGAAAGTCTATTCCTTCATCAATTATCTCTGTCTACGTCCTTGATGAAAGTCTATTCCTTCATCAATTCTCTCTGTCTACGTCCTTGATGAAAGTCTATTCCTTCATCAATTCTCTCTGTCTACGTCCTTGATGAAAGTCTATTCCTTCATCAATTATCTCTGTCTACGTCCTTGATGAAAGTCTATTCCTTCATCAATTCTCTCTGTCTACGTCCTTGATGAAAGTCTATTCCTTCATCAAATTCCTCTGTCTACGTCCTTGATGAAAGTCTATTCATTCATCAAATTCCTCTGTCTACGTCCTTGATGAAAGTCTATTCCTTCATCAATTCTCTCTGTCTACGTCCTTGATGAGAGTCTATTCCTTCATCAATTCTCTCTGTCTACGTCCTTGATGAAAGTCTATTCCTTCATCAATTCTCTCTGTCTACGTCCTTGATGAGAGTCTATTCCTTCATCAATTCTCTCTGTCTACGTCCTTCACTGAAGTCTGTCTCTTCTTCCATCACTTCTCTCCGTTTATCTCCATCCTTCACTGTAGCATGCATATATGCTATACCTTCACAATTCTCTCTGTCTACTTTTCACGGAAGTCTGTCTGTTCTTCCATCATAAATCTCTCTGTCTACTTTTCACGGAAGTCTGTCTGTTCTTCCATCATAAATCTCTCTGTCTACTTTTCACGGAAGTCTGTCTGTTCTTCCATCATAAATCTCTCTGTATACTTTTCACGGAAGTCTGTTTGTTCTTCCATCATAAATCTCTCTGTCTACTTTTCACGGAAGTCTGTCTGTTCTTCCATCATAAATCTCTCTGCCTACTTTTCACCTGTCTGTTCTTCCATTATAAATCTCTCTGTCTACTTTTCACGGAAGTCTGTTCTTCCATCATAAATCTCTCTGTCTACTTTTCACGGAAGTCTGTTCTTCCATCATAAATCTCTCTGTCTACTTTTCACGGAAGTCTGTCTGTTCTTCCATCATAAATCTCTCTGTCTACTTTTCACGGAAGTCTGTTCTTCCATTATAAATCTCTCTGTCTACTTTTCACGGAAGTCTGTTCTTCCATCATAAATCTCTCTGCCTACTTTTCACAGAAGTCTGTCTGTTCTTCCATCATAAATCTCTCTGTATACTTTTCACGGAAGTCTGTTTGTTCTTCCATCATAAATCTCTCTGTCTACTTTTCACGGAAGTCTGTCTGTTCTTCCATCATAAATCTCTCTGCCTACTTTTCACCTGTCTGTTCTTCCATTATAAATCTCTCTGTCTACTTTTCACGGAAGTCTGTTCTTCCATCATAAATCTCTCTGTCTACTTTTCACGGAAGTCTGTTCTTCCATCATAAATCTCTCTGTCTACTTTTCACGGAAGTCTGTCTGTTCTTCCATCATAAATCTCTCTGTCTACTTTTCACGGAAGTCTGTTCTTCCATTATAAATCTCTCTGTCTACTTTTCACGGAAGTCTGTTCTTCCATCATAAATCTCTCTGTCTACTTTTCACAGAAGTCTGTTCTTCCATCATAAATCTCTCTGTCTACTTTTCACCTGTCTGTTCTTCCATTATAAATCTCTCTGTCTACTTTTCATGGAAGTCTGTCTGTTCTTCCATCATAAATCTCTCTGTATACTTTTCACGGAAGTCTGTTCTTCCATCATAAATCTCTCTGTCTACTTTTCACAGAAGTCTGTTCTTCCATCATAAATCTCTCTGTCTACTTTTCACAGAAGTCTGTTCTTCCATCATAAATCTCTCTGTCTACTTTTCACGGAAGTCTGTCTGTTCTTCCATCATAAATCTCTCTGCCTACTTTTCACCTGTCTGTTCTTCCATCATAAATCTCTCTGTCTACTTTTCATGGAAGTCTGTCTGTTCTTCCATCATAAATCTCTCTGTCTACTTTTCACGGAAGTCTGTTCTTCCATCATAAATCTCTCTGTCTACTTTTCACGGAAGTCAGTCTGTTCTTCCATCATAATTTTCTCGGCTTACGTTCATCTTGTAAGTCTGCCTGTTCCTCCACCATAATTGTCTATTCTTGTGTGTGAGCATATTAATCACTAGTATCCAGATATCTGGGTGACTCGCTCGCGATTGGTTGTTCTGTAGTTATCTCACATGTATAGACTCTCTCACTTAAGTTCCAGTCAACTACGGTTTTACTAAGCCCCGCGTGGTGAAATGAATAACACAAAGCTTGTGACGTTTTCAGCGTTGTCTTGTGGGTAAAATGACGTTAGCTGAAGACGTCAAGAGCTTTGGGTGATATCAAGAAAACTCTCTCAGTCCGCAGGCTTTGTTAAACCCATAGCAGGCTGTGCTTAGATAGTGATAGATAGACAACTATTAGATAGTGATAGATAGATAACTATTAGATAGTGATAGATAGATAACTATTAGATATGGATAGATAGATAACTATTAGATAGTGATAGATAGATAACTATTAGATAGTGATAGATAGATAACTATTAGATATGGATAGATAGATAACTATTAGATAGTGATAGATAGACGACTATTAGATAGTGATAGATAGATAACTATTAGATAGTGATAGATAGATAACTATTACATATGGACAGATAGATAACTATTAGATATGGATAGATAGATAACTATTAGATATGGATAGATAGATAACTATTAGATAGTGATAGATACCTATTAGATAGTGATAGATACCTATTAGATAGTGATAGATAACTATTAGATAGTGATAGATAACTATTAGATAGTGATAGATAACTATTAGATAGTGATAGATAACTATTAGATAGTGATAGATAACTATAAGATAGTGATAGATAACTATTAGATAGTGATAGATAACTATTAGATAGTGATAGATACCTATTAGATAGTGATAGATAGATAACTATTAGATAGTGATAGATAGATAATTAGCGAGCTGTGAAGGTCACTTTCACGTCCTCTATAGTTTGTAACAAACTGAGGACGGCTCTGCCCTTGGTGTGCCTCCACCCAACTAGTACGAGGTGCTTTCATTCATTCATTCATTTATTCGTTTCCTCTCGGGTCGAAGACAGCAAACAGGACGGAAGTCATAGTTTTACAAGACTGACGATTTTCTGCTAGTTTTTGCAGCTCTTGTTTGCTGCTTAGGTCCATGGTTGAGCCTTCCTTTGTTTATTGTTCATTCTAGCGATTCTCTTGCTCTGCCTTGTCATCTTTTACCAGATGTTTTCCACATGGGAAGCCAGATTGGGAAGTCGTTCTTCATTCACCCTCAACACATGACCAGGTAATTTCTTTTTATCTTAATTCTTTAACATCCACTTATATATATATATATATATATATATATATATATATATATATATATATATATTTCTGATGAAGATTGGCGGGTCTTCTTCCACTATGGTTTGTGAACGTAGTTTAATTCAGATAGATGTGTTGGGTCATGTTATTGTCAAAATCTAAAGCATATTCAGAGCCCAACATTTGATAACAAGTTATGGCACAACGTCAACTGTATCTTAAGCCTGCCAGACGAGACGGGTCACCCAAAGTTTGTGACGTTTTCAGTATTGCGAGCAGGCGTGGTTGTGGGTAACATTACGTCAGCCGTTTATAGATCGCATAGCTGAAGACGTCACAAGCCTTGTGTGTTTTTGGTATAACCCTCTCAGCCCGCGGGCTTGAGATATTGCTGGCGATGTAAGCGTTTGAGTTCCTGTATATATTTATATTTAACAACAAATTTCGCATTTCTTAATGAAGGGACCAACATCATGCTAGGTTACCATGCTTTATCAGAAAAATATCTCGGGTACCTATTTTCATTTATTGCTTGAGCTCCAAAGACCTTGCAGTCTGGAAAATAAGGGGGGGGGGGGAAGAAACAACAACAAACGTCGGCACATGTAAGAACTGAATATTGAGGTGAACAACCTGATCATATGATATGCCATCTTAGCTTCCCAGGTAGTGGTGATACGTGCTAGCAGGTGGATGACGTGATAAAGGTACCTTTAAACACATTTCATGTGATACATTGTTTAGAAAGTAAACAAAGAAGGTGACATTCAAAGACGAAGGACAATAAATCACACTTAATTAAGGGGTAAAAAAAAGGCATAAAATGTTGTCAGTAGATCATAAATTGCTCGAATAAAACCAACAACCATGTTCAGGATGACGTAGCCATTAGCCTACATCTATCTTAAACAAGACGGTTCGGTAAGGAATGATATCGTTCAGACAAACTATGCGAATTAATAAAATAAACAACAAACATCGACTACATGAAAACAACAGGAAAAAAAAGGATAAACCATTAACGTGCAGAATAAAGAAACAGAACTTGGCAAAGATTTGATCAAAAGAGAGTTAAATTAATAAACTATCATCACCAGAGCTAAAGAAAGGTAGCTAAAGAAAGGTAGCTAAAGAAATGTAGCTAAAGAAATGTAACTAAAGAAAGGTAGCTAAAGAAAGGTAACTAAAGAAAGGTAGCTAAAGAAATGTAGCTAAAGAAATGTAACTAAAGAAAGGTACCTAAAGAAATGTAGCTAAAGAAAGGTAACTAAAGAAATGTAGCTAAAGAAAGGTAGATAAAGAAAGATAGCTAAAGAAAGGTAGCTAAAGAAAGGTAACTAAAGAAAGGTAACTAAAGAAAGGTAGCTAAATAAAGATAGCTAAAGAAAGGTAGCTAAAGAAAGGTAGCTAAAGAAAGGTAGCTAAAGAAAGGTAGCTAAAGAAAGGTAACTAAAGAAAGGTAGCTAAATAAAGATAGCTAAAAAAAGGTAGCTAAAGAAAGGTAGCTAAAGAAAGGTAGCTAAAGAAACATTTCATTTCACGGTCATACCCAAAAGTTTTCTGTTTTATTTGTAAGAATTATTGGACAACTGTCACCAATATTGTCCAACAAGAAAATAACCTAAGAGGCATAACAGGCACTCTACAATATAATCTTCATTCCAACTTTGTGCTAGCAATGCCATATCTGGACCCTAGATGTAAGAAGAGTAAGAAAAATAATCACTGTCGAGATGAAATGTTGTTAGACGAATGACAGGAAACAGCCTGAGAGATAAGATCAGAAATGAAGAACTGAGAAAAAAAACTAGGAATAACCCCCGCCATAGAATATATAAATAAATAACAGATAAAATGGTTTGGTCACATGATAAGCCAGAAAGATCAAAACACAACACAACGAGCCTTCAAAAAACTTTACGACAACATCAGACCCAAGGATCGACCACGAAAAAGATGGACCATTAAATATTAAACACAAGGAAACATAAAAGCAGGAGAGGTCATTAGGAGAGCAAAAGATCGCAAATTATATCTCTCCTCGACGCCGAAAAGCAAATGAGGAAAAAAATAATAAGAATACATGAGGAAATAGACATACGATGCAACAAGGCAAACCAAAAATTGGGAGAGATATATTTAAACATAAAGCAGTTGTTATTACCACCAAGAAACTGCTTATCTCTTGTATATTAATTCCCATATTGTGCTACCGATACCAAACATGCTTACTTACGACTAAGCATAAAAGAAAGCCTGTCACCAAGAAGATGAGATGTCTGAGAAAAGTGTCTTCTAAACTGTCTAGTCCTACATCACCACAAATCTACCCAACATCTTATAGACTGTCTACACCTACATCATCACAAGTCTACCCAACATCTTATAGACTGTCTACTCCTACATCACCACAAGTCTACCCAACATCTTATATACTGTCTACTCCTACATCACCAAAAGTCTACCCAACATCTTATAGACTGTCTACTCCTACATCACCACAAGTCTACCCAACATCTTATAGACTGTCTACTCCTACATCACCACAAGTCTACCCAACATCTTATAGACTGTCTACTCCTACATCACAAGTCTTCCCAACATCTTATAAACTGTCTACTCCTACATCACCACAAGTCTACCCAACATCTTATAGACTGTCTACTCCTACATCACAACAAGTCTACCCAACATCTTATAAACTGTCTACTCCTGCATCACCACAAGTCTACCCAACATCTTATAGACTGTATACTCCTACATCACCACAAGTCTACCCAACATCTTATAGACTGTCTACTCCTACATCACAACAAGTCTACCCAACATCTTATAGACTGTCTACTCCTACATCACAACAAGTCTACCCAACATCTTATAGACTGTCTTCTCCTACATCACAACAAGTCTACCCAACATCTTATAGACTGTCTACTCCTACATCACAACAAGTCTACCCAACATCTTATAGACTGTCTACTCCTACATCACCACAAGTCTACCCAACATCTTATAGACTGTCTACTCCTACACCACCATAAATCTACCAAACATCTTACAGACTGTCTACTCCTACATCACCACACGTCTACGCAGCATCTTATAGACTGTCTACTCCTACATCACCACAAGTCTACCCATCATCTTATAAACTGTCTACTCCTACATCACCACAAGTCTAACCAACATCTTATAGACTGTCTACTCCTACATCACCACAAGTCTACCTAACATCTTATAAACTGTCTACTCCTACATCACTACAAGTCTATCCAACATCTTATAAACTGTCTACTCCTACATCACCACAAGTCTACCCAACATCTTATAGACTGTCTACTCCTACATCACCAAAAGTCTACCCAACATCTTATAGACTGTCTACTCCTACATCACCACAAGTCTACCCAACATCTTATCGACTGTCTACTCCTACATCACTACAAGTCTATCCAACATCTTATAAACTGTCTACTCCTACATCACAACAAATCTACCCAAAATCTTATAGACTGTCTACTCCTACATCACCACAAGTCTACCCAACATCTTATAAACTGTCTACTCCTACATCACCACAAGTCTACCCAACATCTTATATACTGTTTACTCCTATATCACAACAAATCTACCCAACATCTTATAGATTGTCTACTCCTACATCACCACAAGTCTACCCAACATCTTATAGACTGTCTACTCCTACATCACCACAAGTCTACCCAACATCTTATAGACTGTCTACTCCTACATCACAAGTCTTCCCAACATCTTATAAACTGTCTACTCCTACATCACCACAAGTCTACCCAACATCTTATAGACTGTCTACTCCTACATCACAACAAGTCTACCCAACATCTTATAAACTGTCTACTCCTGCATCACCACAAGTCTACCCAACATCTTATAGACTGTATACTCCTACATCACCACAAGTCTACCCAACATCTTATAGACTGTCTACTCCTACATCACAACAAGTCTACCCAACATCTTATAGACTGTCTACTCCTACATCACAACAAGTCTACCCAACATCTTATAGACTGTCTACTCCTACATCACAACAAGTCTACCCAACATCTTATAGACTGTCTACTCCTACATCACAACAAGTCTACCCAACATCTTATAGACTGTCTACTCCTACATCACCACAAGTCTACCCAACATCTTATAGACTGTCTACTCCTACACCACCATAAATCTACCAAACATCTTACAGACTGTCTACTCCTACATCACCACACGTCTACGCAGCATCTTATAGACTGTCTACTCCTACATCACCACAAGTCTACCCATCATCTTATAAACTTTCTACTCCTACATCACCACAAGTCTAACCAACATCTTATAGACTGTCTACTCCTACATCACCACAAGTCTACCTAACATCTTATAAACTGTCTACTCCTACATCACTACAAGTCTATCCAACATCTTATAAACTGTCTACTCCTACATCACCACAAGTCTACCCAACATCTTATAGACTGTCTACTCCTACATCACCAAAAGTCTACCCAACATCTTATAGACTGTCTACTCCTACATCACCACAAGTCTACCCAACATCTTATCGACTGTCTACTCCTACATCACTACAAGTCTATCCAACATCTTATAAACTGTCTACTCCTACATCACAACAAATCTACCCAAAATCTTATAGACTGTCTACTCCTACATCACCACAAGTCTACCCAACATCTTATCGACTGTCTACTCCTACATCACTACAAGTCTATCCAACATCTTATAAACTGTCTACTCCTACATCACAACAAATCTACCCAACATCTTATAGATTGTCTACTCCTACATCACCACAAGTCTAACCAACATCTTATAGATTGTCTACTCCTACATCACCACAAGTCTAACCAACATCTTATAGACTGTCTACTCCTACATCACCACAAGTCTACCCAACATCTTATAGACTGTCTACTCCTACATCACAACAAGTCTACCCAACATCTTATAGACTGTCTACTTCTACATCACCACAAGTCTGCCCAACATCTTATAGACTGTCTACTCCTACATCACCACAAGTCTACCCAACATCTTATAGACTGTCTACTCCTACATCACCACAAGTCTACCCAAAATCGTATAAACTGTTTACTCCTATAACACAACAAGTCTAACCAACATCTTATAGACTGTCTACTCCTACATCACAACAAGTCTACCCAACATCTTCTAAACTGTCTAGTCCTACATCACCACAAATCTACCCAACATCTTATAGACTGTCTACACCTACATCATCACAAGTCTACCCAACATCTTATAGACTGTCTACTCCTACATCACCACAAGTCTACCCAACATCTTATATACTGTCTACTCCTACATCACCAAAAGTCTACCCAACATCTTATAGACTGTCTACTCCTACATCACCACAAGTCTACCCAACATCTTATAGACTGTCTACTCCTACATCACCACAAGTCTACCCAACATCTTATAGACTGTCTACTCCTACATCACAAGTCTACCCAACATCTTATAAACTGTCTACTCCTACATCACCACAAGTCTACCCAACATCTTATAGACTGTCTACTCCTACATCACAACAAGTCTACCCAACATCTTATAAACTGTCTACTCCTGCATCACCACAAGTCTACCCAACATCTTATAGACTGTATACTCCTACATCACCACAAGTCTACCCAACATCTTATAGACTGTCTACTCCTACATCACAACAAGTCTACCCAACATCTTATAGACTGTCTACTCCTACATCACAACAAGTCTACCCAACATCTTATAGACTGTCTACTCCTACATCACAACAAGTCTACCCAACATCTTATAGATTGTCTACTCCTACATCACAACAAGTCTACCCAACATCTTATAGACTGTCTACTCCTACATCACCACAAGTCTACCCAACATCTTATAGACTGTCTACTCCTACACCACCATAAATCTACCAAACATCTTACAGACTGTCTACTCCTACATCACCACACGTCTACGCAGCATCTTATAGACTGTCTACTCCTACATCACCACAAGTCTACCCATCATCTTATAAACTGTCTACTCCTACATCACCACAAGTCTAACCAACATCTTATAGACTGTCTACTCCTACATCACCACAAGTCTACCTAACATCTTATAAACTGTCTACTCCTACATCACTACAAGTCTATCCAACATCTTATAAACTGTCTACTCCTACATCACCACAAGTCTACCCAACATCTTATAGACTGTCTACTCCTACATCACCAAAAGTCTACCCAACATCTTATAGACTGTCTACTCCTACATCACCACAAGTCTACCCAACATCTTATCGACTGTCTACTCCTACATCACTACAAGTCTATCCAACATCTTATAAACTGTCTACTCCTACATCACAACAAATCTACCCAAAATCTTATAGACTGTCTACTCCTACATCACCACAAGTCTACCCAACATCGTATAAACTGTCTACTCCTACATCACCACAAGTCTACCCAAAATCGTATAAACTGTTTACTCCTATATCACAACAAGTCTACCCAACATCTTATAGACTATCTACCCTACATCACAACAAGTCTGTCCCAACATCTTATAGACTGTCTATCTTACATCACAACAAGTATGTCCTCTCATAGACTGTCCCTATATCACCACAAGTCTGTCTCAATATCTTATATATTGTCTGTCCCTACATATTATAGACTGTCTACCCTTACATTTTGTAGACTGTCTGCCCTTACATTTTGTAGACTGCCTGCCCTACATCTTATAGACTTGAGTACACAGTGATGAATGTTTCCACAATCTTCGTGAAGCTTTTTCCAACCTCCTAAATAAGCAACAATCGTGTTAATAATTAAAAAATTAATAAATACGTCAAGGTCACGGTAAAACCAGTCACGTGATTGGTACATGGGGGGAAATGGTGTTCGTCTCGCCCTGTCCCGTGACGTTGAAGGTCGTTGGAACAAGGAAGGCTGTCTGTAGCCAGCAATATCCATCAATCTGTTTTTATAACTGACAACTTTCACCATATTTCTCTCTACATCCTTCATGGAAGTCTGTTATTCCATCAATTCTGTCTGCCTATAGCCTTCACGGAAGTCTTTCTGTTCGTTCATCAATTCTCACTGTCTACGTCCTTGATGAAAGTCTATTCCTTCATCAATTCTCTCTGTCTACGTCCTTGCTGAAAGTCTATTCCTTCATCAATTCTCTCTGTCTACGTCCTTGATGAAAGTCTATTCCTTCATCAATTATCTCTGTCTACGTCCTTGATGAAAGTCTATTCCTTCATCAATTCTCTCTGTCTACGTCCTTGATGAAAGTCTATTCCTTCATCAATTCTCACTGTCTACGTCCTTGATGAAAGTCTATTCCTTCATCAATTCTCTCTGTCTACGTCCTTGATGAAAGTCTATTCCTTCATCAATTCTCTCTGTCTACGTCCTTGATGAAAGTCTATTCCTTCATCAATTCTCACTGTCTACGTCCTTGATGAAAGTCTATTCCTTCATCAATTCTCTCTGTCTACGTCCTTGATGAAAGTCTATTCCTTCATCAAATTCCTCTGTCTACGTCCTTGATGAAAGTCTATTCATTCATCAAATTCCTCTGTCTACGTCCTTGATGAAAGTCTATTCCTTCATCAATTCTCTCTGTCTACGTCCTTGATGAGAGTCTATTCCTTCATCAATTCTCTCTGTCTACGTCCTTGATGAAAGTCTATTCCTTCATCAATTCTCTCTGTCTACGTCCTTGATGAGAGTCTATTCCTTCATCAATTCTCTCTGTCTACGTCCTTCACTGAAGTCTGTCTCTTCTTCCATCACTTCTCTCCGTTTATCTCCATCCTTCACTGTAGCATGCATATATGCTATACCTTCACAATTCTCTCTGTCTACTTTTCACGGAAGTCTGTCTGTTCTTCCATCATAAATCTCTCTGTCTACTTTTCACGGAAGTCTGTCTGTTCTTCCATCATAAATCTCTCTGTCTACTTTTCACGGAAGTCTGTCTGTTCTTCCATCATAAATCTCTCTGTATACTTTTCACGGAAGTCTGTTTGTTCTTCCATCATAAATCTCTCTGTCTACTTTTCACGGAAGTCTGTCTGTTCTTCCATCATAAATCTCTCTGCCTACTTTTCACCTGTCTGTTCTTCCATCATAAATCTCTCTGTCTACTTTTCATGGAAGTCTGTCTGTTCTTCCATCATAAATCTCTCTGTCTACTTTTCACGGAAGTCTGTTCTTCCATCATAAATCTCTCTGTCTACTTTTCACGGAAGTCAGTCTGTTCTTCCATCATAAATCTCTCTGTCTACTTTTCACGGAAGTCTTTCTGTTCTTCCATCATAAATCTCTCTGTCTACTTTTCACGGAAGTCTGTTCTTCCATCATAAATCTCTCTGTCTACTTTTCACGGAAGTCTGTTCTTCCATCATAAATCTCTCTGTCTACTTTTCACGGAAGTCTGTCTGTTCTTCCATCATAAATCTCTCTGTCTACTTTTCACGGAAGTCTGTTCTTCCATTATAAATCTCTCTGTCTACTTTTCACGGAAGTCTGTTCTTCCATCATAAATCT
Source organism: Megaustenia siamemsis (assembly GCA_032433765.1). Classification (NCBI taxonomy): domain Eukaryota; kingdom Metazoa; phylum Mollusca; class Gastropoda; order Stylommatophora; family Ariophantidae; genus Megaustenia; species Megaustenia siamemsis. The sequence goes on along the minus strand of JAVIAB010000047.1, from coordinate 95,592,693 downwards.
CTCTGTCTACTTTTCACAGAAGTCTGTTCTTCCATCATAAATCTCTCTGTCTACTTTTCACCTGTCTGTTCTTCCATTATAAATCTCTCTGTCTACTTTTCATGGAAGTCTGTCTGTTCTTCCATCATAAATCTCTCTGTCTACTTTTCACGGAAGTCTGTTCTTCCATCATAAATCTCTCTGTCTACTTTTCACAGAAGTCTGTTCTTCCATCATAAATCTCTGTCTACTTTTCACGGAAGTCTGTTCTTCCATCATAAATCTCTCTGTCTACTTTTCACGGAAGTCTGTCTGTTCTTCCATCATAAATCTCTCTGCCTACTTTTCACCTGTCTGTTCTTCCATCATAAATCTCTCTGTCTACTTTTCATGGAAGTCTGTCTGTTCTTCCATCATAAATCTCTCTGTCTACTTTTCACGGAAGTCTGTTCTTCCATCATAAATCTCTCTGTCTACTTTTCACGGAAGTCAGTCTGTTCTTCCATCATAATTTTCTCGGCTTACGTTCATCTTGTAAGTCTGCCTGTTCCTCCACCATAATTGTCTATCCTTGTGTGTGAGCATATTAATCACTAGTATCCAGATATCTGGGTGACTCGCTCGCGATTGGTTGTTCTGTAGTTATCTCACATGTATAGACTCTCTCACTTAAGTTCCAGTCAACTACGGTTTTACTAAGCCCCGCGTGGTGAAATGAATAACACAAAGCTGGTGACGTTTTCAGCGTTGCCTTGTGGGTAAAATGACGTTAGCTGAAGACGTCAAGAGCTTTGGGTGATATCAAGAAAACTCTCTCAGTCCGCAGGCTTTGTTAAACCCATAGCAGGCTGTGCTTAGATAGTGATAGATAGACAACTATTAGATAGTGATAGATAGATAACTATTAGATAGTGATAGATAGATAACTATTAGATAGTAATAGATAGATAACTATTAGATATGGATAGATAGATAACTATTAGATAGTGATAGATAGATAACTATTAGATAGTGATAGATAGATAACTATTAGATATGGATAGATAGATAACTATTAGATAGTGATAGATAGACGACTATTAGATAGTGATAGATAGATAACTATTAGATAGTGATAGATAGATAACTATTACATATGGACAGATAGATAACTATTAGATATGGATAGATAGATAACTATTAGATATGGATAGATAGATAACTATTAGATAGTGATAGATACCTATTAGATAGTGATAGATACCTATTAGATAGTGATAGATAACTATTAGATAGTGATAGATAACTATTAGATAGTGATAGATAACTATTAGATAGTGATAGATAACTATTAGATAGTGATAGATAACTATAAGATAGTGATAGATAACTATTAGATAGTGATAGATAACTATTAGATAGTGATAGATACCTATTAGATAGTGATAGATAGATAACTATTAGATAGTGATAGATAGATAATTAGCGAGCTGTGAAGGTCACTTTCACGTCCTCTATAGTTTGTAACAAACTGAGGACGGCTCTGCCCTTGGTGTGCCTCCACCCAACTAGTACGAGGTGCTTTCATTCATTCATTCATTTATTCGTTTCCTCTCGGGTCGAAGACAGCAAACAGGACGGAAGTCATAGTTTTACAAGACTGACGATTTTCTGCTAGTTTTTGCAGCTCTTGTTTGCTGCTTAGGTCCATGGTTGAGCCTTCCTTTGTTTATTGTTCATTCTAGCGATTCTCTTGCTCTGCCTTGTCATCTTTTACCAGATGTTTTCCACATGGGAAGCCAGATGGGAAGTCGTTCTTCATTCACCCTCAACACATGACCAGGTAATTTCTTTTTATCTTAATTCTTTAACATCCACTTATATATATATATATATATATATATATATATATATATATATATATATATATATATATTTCTGATGAAGATTGGCGGGTCTTCTTCCACTATGGTTTGTGAACGTAGTTTAATTCAGATAGATGTGTTGGGTCATGTTATTGTCAAAATCTAAAGCATATTCAGAGCCCAACATTTGATAACAAGTTATGGCACAACGTCAACTGTATCTTAAGCCTGCCAGACGAGACGGGTCACCCAAAGTTTGTGACGTTTTCAGTATTGCGAGCAGGCGTGGTTGTGGGTAACATTACGTCAGCCGTTTATAGATCGCATAGCTGAAGACGTCACAAGCCTTGTGTGTTTTTGGTATAACCCTCTCAGCCCGCGGGCTTGAGATATTGCTGGCGATGTAAGCGTTTGAGTTCCTGTATATATTTATATTTAACAACAAATTTCGCATTTCTTAATGAAGGGACCAACATCATGCTAGGTTACCATGCTTTATCAGAAAAATATCTCGGGTACCTATTTTCATTTATTGCTTGAGCTCCAAAGACCTTGCAGTCTGGAAAATAAGGGGGGGGGGGGGGAAGAAACAACAACAAACGTCGGCACATGTAAGAACTGAATATTGAGGTGAACAACCTGATCATATGATATGCCATCTTAGCTTCCCAGGTAGTGGTGATACGTGCTAGCAGGTGGATGACGTGATAAAGGTACCTTTAAACACATTTCATGTGATACATTGTTTAGAAAGTAAACAAAGAAGGTGACATTCAAAGACGAAGGACAATAAATCACACTTAATTAAGGGGTAAAAAAAAGGCATAAAATGTTGTCAGTAGATCATAAATTGCTCGAATAAAACCAACAACCATGTTCAGGATGACGTAGCCATTAGCCTACATCTATCTTAAACAAGACGGTTCGGTAAGGAATGATATCGTTCAGACAAACTATGCGAATTAATAAAATAAACAACAAACATCGACTACATGAAAACAACAGGAAAAAAAAGGATAAACCATTAACGTGCAGAATAAAGAAACAGAACTTGGCAAAGATTTGATCAAAAGAGAGTTAAATTAATAAACTATCATCACCAGAGCTAAAGAAAGGTAGCTAAAGAAAGGTAGCTAAAGAAATGTAGCTAAAGAAATGTAACTAAAGAAAGGTAGCTAAAGAAAGGTAACTAAAGAAAGGTAGCTAAAGAAATGTAGCTAAAGAAATGTAACTAAAGAAAGGTACCTAAAGAAATGTAGCTAAAGAAAGGTAACTAAAGAAATGTAGCTAAAGAAAGGTAGCTAAAGAAAGATAGCTAAAGAAAGGTAGCTAAAGAAAGGTAACTAAAGAAAGGTAACTAAAGAAAGGTAGCTAAATAAAGATAGCTAAAGAAAGGTAGCTAAAGAAAGGTAGCTAAAGAAAGGTAGCTAAAGAAAGGTAGCTAAAGAAAGGTAACTAAAGAAAGGTAGCTAAATAAAGATAGCTAAAAAAAGGTAGCTAAAGAAAGGTAGCTAAAGAAAGGTAGCTAAAGAAACATTTCATTTCACGGTCATACCCAAAAGTTTTCTGTTTTATTTGTAAGAATTATTGGACAACTGTCACCAATATTGTCCAACAAGAAAATAACCTAAGAGGCATAACAGGCACTCTACAATATAATCTTCATTCCAACTTTGTGCTAGCAATGCCATATCTGGACCCTAGATGTAAGAAGAGTAAGAAAAATAATCACTGTCGAGATGAAATGTTGTTAGACGAATGACAGGAAACAGCCTGAGAGATAAGATCAGAAATGAAGAACTGAGAAAAAAAACTAGGAATAACCCCCGCCATAGAATATATAAATAAATAACAGATAAAATGGTTTGGTCACATGATAAGCCAGAAAGATCAAAACACAACACAACGAGCCTTCAAAAAACTTTACGACAACATCAGACCCAAGGATCGACCACGAAAAAGATGGACCATTAAATATTAAACACAAGGAAACATAAAAGCAGGAGAGGTCATTAGGAGAGCAAAAGATCGCAAATTATATCTCTCCTCGACGCCGAAAAGCAAATGAGGAAAAAAATAATAAGAATACATGAGGAAATAGACATACGATGCAACAAGGCAAACCAAAAATTGGGAGAGATATATTTAAACATAAAGCAGTTGTTATTACCACCAAGAAACTGCTTATCTCTTGTATATTAATTCCCATATTGTGCTACCGATACCAAACATGCTTACTTACGACTAAGCATAAAAGAAAGCCTGTCACCAAGAAGATGAGATGTCTGAGAAAAGTGCTTGGGGTGTCCAAGAAAAAAAAAAACAGAATAAGAAATTAATTATGAGAGAGAGAGAGAGAGAGAGATAGATAGATAGATAGATAGATATATAGATAGATAGATAGATAGATAGATAGATAGATAGATAGATAGATAGATAGATAGATAGATAGATAGAGAGAGAGAGAGAGAGAGAGAGAGAGAGAGAGAGAGAGAGAGAGAGAGAGAACAGCGTAGGCATTGGGCCAATCCAAAGCTACATACAGAAACAACAAATAAATTGGTTTGCCCATCTTGAAAGTATGTCGTGTGATTCTTTACCATACAAAGTATATATTAAAAGGGGAGAGGGAAGAAGAGAAAGAGGCAGACCAGAGTAAGTTAGGCAGACAACATCAAAGAAGCGCTCAAACAAAATCATTTGACAATGAGCGAAACGGCCAAAAGGGCGGGAGCCCTAAAAGCATCTAGGATTTCTCACCGAAAGAGTCGCCACCATTAAACTTCTAGCAAGGTGCTAAGACGTCCATCCAACAACTGAGCTGAGTGCGGTCAGTGACTCACAGTTGACTTAATGCGGTCAGTGACTCACAGCTGACTGAATGCGGTCAGTGACCCACAGTTGACTGAGTGCGGTCAGTGACTCACAGTTGACTTAATGCGGTCAGTGACTCACAGCTGACTGAATGCGGTCAGTGACCCACAGTTGACTGAGTGCGGTCAGTGACTCACAGTTGACTGAGTGCGGTCAGTGACTCACAGTTGACTTAATGCGGTCAGTGACTCACAGCTGACTGAGTGCGGTCAGTGACTCACAGTTGACTTAATGCGGTCAGTGACTCACAGTTGACTTAATGCGGTCAGTGACTCACAGCTGACTGAATGCGGTCAGTGACCCACAGTTGACTGAGTGCGGTCAGTGACTCACAGTTGACTTAATGCGGTCAGTGACTTACAGCTGACTGAATGCGGTCAGTGACTCACAGTTGACTGAATGCGGTCAGTGACTCACAGTTGACTTAATGCGGTAAGTGACTCACAGTTGACTTAATGCGGTCAGTGACTCACAGCTGACTGAATGCGGTCAGTGACCCACAGTTGACTGAGTGCGGTCAGTGACTCACAGTTGACTTAATGCGGTCAGTGACTTACAGCTGACTGAATGCGGTCAGTGACTCACAGTTGACTTAATGCGGTCAGTGACTCACAGCTGACTGAATGCGGTCAGTGACCCACAGTTGACTGAATGCGGTCAGTGACCCACAGTTGACTAATTGCGGTCAGTGACCCATAGCTGACTGAATGCGGCCAGTGACCCACAACTGACTTAATGCGGTCACTGACCCACAACTGACTGAATGCTCTCAGTGACCCACAGCTGATTGAGTGCGGCCAGTGACCCATAGCTGACTGAATGTTCTCACTGACCCACAGCTGACTGAATGCTCTCACTGACCTACAGCTGACTGAGTACGGTCAGTGACACATAGCTGACTGAATGTTCTCCCTGACCCATAGCAGACTGAGTGCGGTCAGTGACCCACAGCTGACTGAGTGCGGTCAGTGACCCACAGCTGACTGAGTGCGGTCAGTGACCCATAGCTGACTGAATGCGGCCAGTGACCCACAGCTGACTGAGTGCGGTCAGTGACCCACAGCTGACTGAGTGCGGTCAGTGACCCATAGCTGACTGAATGCGGCCAGTGACCCACAACTGACTTAATGCAGTCACTGACCCACAACTGACTGAATGTTCTCACTGACCCACAGCTGACTGAGTGATATGTTGGGCCGAAATTTGCAAATGAACCACAACGCAGCGCAACTACGACCATTTAACGTCCTTTTTAGGCCTGATGGCGAGAAGGACTACCTATTCTTCTAGCAGCCACCAAGTGAGCGACAAAAGAAATGAAAGAAACTGCAAGATGATATAGGGAAGAAAAAAATTACAATCATATCTATCCACCATGTAACAATGAGCAGGCGGGACAAATTAAATGAGCAGTCTGGACAAATTAAATGAGCAGTCTGGACAATTTAAATGAGCAGGCGGGACAAATTAAAGGAGCAGTCTGGACAAATTAAAGGAGCAGTCTGGACAATTTAAAGGAGCAGGCGGGACAAATTAAATGAGCAGTCTGGACAATTTAAAGGAGCAGGCGGGACAAATTAAATGAGCAGTCTGGACAAATTAAATGAGCAGTCTGGACAATTTAAAGGAGCAGGCGAGACAAATTAAATGAGCAGTCTGGACATTTTAAAGGAGCAGGCGAGACAAATTAAATGAGCAGTCTGGACATTTTAAAGGAGCAGGCGAGACAAATTAAATGAGCAGTCTGGACATTTTAAAGGAGCAGGCGAGACAAATTAAATGAGCAGTCTGGACAATTTAAAGGAGCAGGCGGGACAAATTAAAGGAGCAGGCGAGACAAATTAAAGGAGCAGTCTGGACAAATTAAAGGAGCAGGCGGGACAAATTAAAGGAGCAGTCTGGACAAATTAAATGAGCAGTCTGGACAATTTAAAGGAGCAGGCGGGACAAATTAAAGGAGCAGGCGGGACAAATTAAAGGAGCAGGCGAGACAAATTAAAGGAGCAGTCTGGACAAATTAAAGGAGCAGTCTGGACAATTTAAAGGAGCAGTCTGGACTAATTAAAGGAGCAGGCGGGACAAATTAAAGGAGCAGGCGGGACAAATTAAAGGAGCAGGCGAGACAAATTAAAGGAGCAGTCTGGACAAATTAAAGGAGCAGTCTGGACAATTTAAATGAGCAGTCTGGACAAATTAAAGGAGCAGTCTGGACAAATTAAAGGAGCAGTCGGGACAATTTAAATGAGCAGGCGGGACAATTTAAATGAGCAGGCGGGACAATTTAAATGAGCAGTCTGGACAATTTAAATGAGCAGGCGGGACAATTTAAATGAGCAGTCTGGACAAATTAAAGGAGCAGTCTGGACAAATTAAATGAGCAGTCTGGACAATTTAAAGGAGCAGTCTGGACAAATTAAATGAGCAGTCTGGACAAATTAAATGAGCAGTCTGGACAAATTAAATGAGCAGTCTGGACAAATTAAAGGAGCAGTCTGGACAAATTAAAGGAGCAGTCTGGACAAATTAAAGGAGCAGTCTGGACAAATTAAAGGAGCAGGCGAGACAAATTAAAGGAGCAGGCGAGACAAATTAAATGAGCAGTCTGGACAATTTAAAGGAGCAGTCAGGACAAATCAAAAAAACAATCGGGACAATTTAAATGAGCAGTCGGGACAAATTAAATGAGCAGTCGGGACAATTTAAATGAGCAGTCGGGACAAATTCTAGAAGTATCTAAATCTTACAATTATCAACACCATGGTACTATCCCCCTACTGTTTATTACATACATGGACCATATATGCAAGCTAGCCAACCCATCAGAGACAGGGAGATCAACGAGCTTCTATTTGCAGACGATCAGGCACTAATACATGAAACAATAGAAGACCTACAAGAACACTTAAACAAATTTAACAGCACAGGCACAAAATACAACATTAAAATCAACATCAACAAAACAGAAGTCATGAATGTCGCCAAAAATAAACAGAACAGCAACATAACTATAGAAGGCAGGCAACTAAAACAAGTAGAGGAATTCAAATACCTAGGAAGTCTAATGACAAACGATAATTCTCAAACAGCAGAGATAGAATCAAGATGCAACAAAGCTTGTCAAATCATTGCACAGTTATCACCACTATTGTCCAACAAGGAAACAACTCTGGAGGCAAAACGAGCACTATACAATACAATCTCCATCCAACGTCGTGCTACCAATGCCAGACCTGGACTCTAGATGCAAGAACAATAAGACAAATAACATCTACAGAGATGAAATGTATTAGACGAATGACAGGAAACAGCCTGAGAGATAAGATCAGAAATGAAGAACTGAGAAAAAAGCTAGGAATAACCCCTGCCATAGAATATATAAGGAAACAACAGATAAAATGGTTTGGCCACGTGACAAGGCAGAAAGAACAAAACACAACACAACGAGCCTTAAACAAACGTTGTGAGAACACCAGACCCAAGTGTCGACCACGAAAAAGATGGGTCGATGGAATATTAGAAGCACTAGGAAACATAACCGCAGCAGAGGCGAACAGAAGAGCAAAAGACCCCAAATTATATCTCCGCTCGACGCTGAAAGGCAGATGAGGATGGAAAGAAGCAGAAGAAGAAGATCAACACCAGATAAAACGGCTTGCCCACATGATAAGACAGAAAGATCAATGCATGACACACGTCATCAACAAATATTACAGGAACGTCAAATCACAGGACAGACCACTAAGTTTAATAGATAAAGGATTAACAAGATTAGAAATAATATGCAAATACCAAGTGCAGCTAAGAAGAGTAATAAAAACGTTCTGAAAGAGGCCAAAGCAAAAAGACAGCTAATTTACAATATTAGGAAGAAACAATCATTATTTTTTGGCCATGTAATGAGAAGAGAACAGCTGGAATATATTGTAACAACTGGGAAATTTGAGGGACGAAGAGATAGAGGAAAGCAAAGAGAAAAGATACAAGCAGGCTTGGTACTTGATGATGATGATGATGATGATGACGATGATGATGATGATGATGATGATGATGACGATGATGATGATGATGATGATGATGATGATGATGATGATGATAGCAAAAAAGGTCGGAACAGAAGCGGCGCAAAAGATTACAAACTGTATCGAAGAATCAATTGACGGTAAACATCATCAACATCATCAAGTACCGGGCCTATTGGCGTAGGTGATCATGTCTCTCCGCAGCTTTCGATCTCGACAGTTCTTTATCATTTCTGTTGTTGACCTTCTGTTAAGCCATTCTCTTAAGCTGTCTGTTATTTTTCTCTTTGCTTCTCTCTATCTCTTCGTCCCTCAAACTTCCCAGTTGTTACAATATACTCCAGTTGTTCTCTTCTCATTACATGGCCAAAAAATGATGATGTTTCTTCCTAATATTGGATATTAGCTCTCTTTTTGCTTTGGCCTCTTTCATAATATTTTCATTACTCTTCTTAGCTGTCCATGGTATTCTCAACATTCTTCTGTAAAACCACATTTCTACAGACTCCAGTGATTTTCTTGCCTATTGTCCATGATTCACATCCATATGTTAAGACTGCCTCTACATAACATTTAAGAACTTTGACGGTAAAAGGCAAATGAAAAAGAAAACGATGATGATAATAATAATAATAATAAATCAAACATTATTGCGGGGGGGGGGGGGGGCGCTGAATAGTAAGACGTCGACCACTAGACAAGGACGTCTTGGCTTCGATTCCCACCACAGGCGGTGGAAAATGAAAAATAAATGAATAAATCAAATCGAATCCGTGACTTTACCCTCCCTTGGTCTCCGGGTAGTGAGATCTGGCGTCTAGCTCTCTCATTAAACAGCGAAAAACCGGAGGCCCCGTGTACATTCTGCGCACGTTAAAGAACTATTAGAAGTTGGAAATCGAAAAGATTAGGTAAAAAAAAATGGCCGCTGCCTGGACAAAACTAATGGGGAAAAAAATCTACCCAAAACGTACTTCAGAGGTTGGAGAATGTCTGCCTGTATGGCGGGGGATACCTGAGCACACGGCTGCCAGTGTGAAAAATAAGAAACAGAAGAATACCATTGGCAGCTTTGATCAACAACTGGACGATCATTCATGAACAGCGCGTCTTGCATCAACGAAGCGTGTAACTCGTGTTTTAATACTAGCAAATAGTGCATGCTTGATATCACTGTTTACAAACACTTCAGATAAATAACTAGTGTATTACTGACCTAACTTAGGTGTTCATTTCAGAACTGTGCGATTATTATTCTCATTTATCGATAACTAAGGTCAGGTCAGAGTCGTGACACTTGTGTTAGCAAAACACGAAAGTAGACATTAATAAAGGGTACAAATAGTTTCTAGTTGATGAAGCCGTATATAGGAATATAGCTGGTGAAGCTACAAGACTAATTAGCATGATTACATGCATGAAACAAGCACCGAAACTAAACAAACATAAATACATACACGAGGCAGCCCCAAGGCTAAACAAACATAAATACATACGTGGGGCAGTCTCAAGACTAAACAAACATAAATACATACACGGGGCAGCCCCAAGACTAAACAAATATAAATACATACGTGGGGCAGCCCCAAGACTAAACAAACATAAATACATACATGGGGCGGCCCCAAGACTGAACACACATAAATACATATGTGGAGCAGCCCCAAGACTAAACAAACATAAATACATACGTTGGGCAGCCCCAAGACTAAACAAACACAAATACATACATGGGGCAGCCCATAGCTAAAAAATAAACATACATGGGGCAGCCCCATAGCTAAAAAATAAACATACATGGGGCAGCCCCAAGACTAAACAAAGATAAATACATACATGGGGCAGCCCCAAGACTAAACAAACACAAATACATACATGGGGCAGCCCCAAGACTAAACAAAGATAAATACATACGTGGGCAGCTCTAAGACTAAACAAACATAAATACATACATGGGGCAGCTCTAAGACTAAACAAATATAAATACATACGTGGGGCAGCTCTAAGACTAAACAAACATAAATACATATACGGAGCAGCCCCAAGACTAAACAATCATAAATACATACGTGGGGCAGCTCTAAGACTAAACAAACATAAATACATACATGGGGCAGCCCCAAGACTAAACAAACATAAATACATACATTGGGCAGCCCCAAGACTAAACAAACATAAATACATGCATGGGACAGCCCAAGACTAAGCAAACATAAATACATACACGGGACAACCCCAAGACTAAACAAACATAAATACATACATGGGACAGCCACAAGACTAAACAAACATAAATACATACATGGGGCAGCCCCAAGACTAAACAACACAAATACATACGTAGGGCAGCTCAGAGACTAAACAAACATAAATACATACACGAGGCAGCCCCAAGACTAAACACAAACATAAATACATACATGGGGCAGCCCCAAGACTAAACAAATAAATACATACGTAGGGCAGCTCTGAGACTAAACAAACATAAATACATACATGGGACAGCCCCAAGACTAAACAAACATAAATACATACTTAGGACAGCCCAAGACTAAACAAACATAAATACATACGTGGGGCAGCTCAAAGACTAAACAAACATAATTACATACGTGGGACAACTCTAAGACTAAACAAACGTAATTGCATACGTGGGACAGATCCTATAAGAGGTAGATCACTGTGAGAAACTAACAGATTCACAACATCAAAGACAGAAAATAATCAGCAACAAATCATCCATTGTTTCACGTATTTATTTTCCTTCAACAAACAGCTCCATCTGTCGGTGACAGCAGCGGACAGGTCACGACACCGGAACGAGGATTAAAGTGAATACCCTGTATATGTATACTCGTGATTATGCTTAAATTAAAGAACAGTTCCTTTCAAGTGGCTATGTTAATCAGTTCAGGCAAATTCAGAACGTTTAAGTTCAGAAATAATGATTTCATGAGTGCTGACATTAGAATCTCGAACCGTCGTCACCGACATCTCTGAGCCTGTCCGCTGAAGGGGGGCGGACCAATAGTTGTGACGTTTCAGCATTGCGAGCAGAAGCTGTTGGGGTATAATGAGATCATACGTGCATAGCTGGAGACATCACAGGTATTGGGATGTTTCGGGAAAACCACATCAACGGGCAGGCTCAGAGATATCGGTTCAGAGATATCGGGTCAGACTACCTCATGTTTATATTTAGCCGAAGGCCCCGGTATCACTACAAACGAATTAAAATCCTTAATTGCTCAACCTCCCGTGCCAGTGGAATCATCCGAATTAAAACCATCTCATTGAAGGGTCCAAACAAAAAAGGGCAGCTGCAGTCCCCATCATATCAGCTACAGCACACGCCAAGAGACATAAGGCCAAGCGGCACCGAAAGTGAACGCAACTGAACTGTCCTTCGCAATACGATATCATCATTCATCGTAAGCAATCGGAATAAGACTTAACTTAATAGACTAGTAGGGTGCATCGAGAGCTTCCAGCTCAAGAACATAACACGAAGTAATGACCCAGGTGGACCCACCCCAACAAGATGCAAAAAAAAAAAAAAAAGGTCGAAACACTTGCTGGAGGGAAACTATTTTTTGATGATCGCATTTTCTTTCTTATTGCAATGCTTTGATTTCCCTTCTATCGCTCAATTATTTCGAGTCTTATTAAAGTCTGCACATACTTCTCTTGTCGACCTACCGTACCCCCTCAACGTGTCACAAACACATTTAATGTTGAGCTAACAGCCTGACAGGTATCAATCAAAATCCTTCCCCCGGCTTCCTCTTCTTTTATGTCTTTGCCTTCATTGAGCAGCCGTGTTCAAAGACAGAAATCTCCTCACAACACCCGGTGACCTCCCTTGCTGATAATCCTGATAGTATAAAAAATTCGGCGACAAATTAGTTCCAGGATTACATTGTCTCCCCCTTAATACAGACAACAAGTTCTAACCAAAGCTTGTGCTGACGTAAAATTGTCAGCACTTTTTTTTTAAAAATTGTCTCATGACATCAGTGATGTTCAAGTTATGCTCAAAGACAACAAAAACCTGACTACTTTTCTGCCTCATTTGCTTTTCAATTTCAAGAGGAGGTATAATTTGCGGTCTTTTGCTCTTCTGTTGGCCTCTACTGTTCATATATGTCCTAGTGTTTCTAATATACCATCAATCCATCTTTTGCTCTTCTGTTGGCCTCTACTGTTCATATATGTCCTAGTGTTCTAATATACCATCAATCCATCTTTTGCTCTTCTGTTGGCCTCTACTGTTCATATATGTCCTAGTGTTTCTAACATTCCATCAATCCATCTTTTTCGTGGTCGACCCTTGAGTCTGGTGTTCATGTAACATTTATTGAAGGCTCGTTGTGTTGTGTTTCGAATTTTCTGTCTCATCACGAGCCCAAACCATTTTATCTGTTGTTTCTTTATGTATTCTATGGCGGGAATTATTTCTAGCTTTTTTTCACCGTTTTTCATTTCTGATCTTATCTCTCAGGCTGTTTCCTGTCATGCGTCTAACACACACAGACCCTACAACAGGATTAATTTATTTTCACATAGATATCTGTGACAATTGTACACATTGAGACCAAATGCTCAAACTACATAGATTACTTGAATTTGAGCAAATAGAAAGCATTCAATTGACCAACAACTCAGCATTGAATTCATCATAGTTGTATTGAGCCAAAAAGATGCACAGTCAACAGACAAATTGGTCACAAGTACTTGTTTGATGGTGTGGACAAGATATGAAGACAATAAACATTAAACGCTGACTTGTACTGACAAGTTAGCCCACAACAAGCGAGTGGGAATAACGAGAGAAGGGAACTATGTGCAGGCTCATCCAAACTAACAGTCAACACAGAGACGACCACGATAGGCGAGACAAGTACCTCAACGTATTCAACATACAATCAACATACCACAGCAACTTCGACCTGTCAACATTAGATTCGAATCAGGCACTTTAAAACATGTAGTGGGGCATTCAAACATGTGGTGGGGCATTCAAACATGTGGTGGGGCATTAAAACACGTAGTGGGCATTAAAACATGTAGTGGGGCATTAAAACATGGTGGGCTATTAAAACATGTAGTGGGGCATTAAAACATGTAGTGGGACATTAAAATATGTAGTGGGGCATTAAAACATATGGTGGACCATTAAAACATATGGTGGGCTATTAATACATATGGTGAGCAACCTCATAGCCGCCCCTCATTCATTCACAGTAGCAGCCAGACGTCCGACAGAATCCATTAACAGACACGTTTAACGTTATGGTAGGTTTCCTATAAGGGAGACAAAAGTGATAACGATAACTGAAATATGTTGTAAAAGGTAAGTGTAACCACATATCTTATAATGACGTAATGATATCAAATATATAATCAGCAATCTATTTAGTTAGATAACGGAAGTTGGGGAAAAGTCGTTCTTCCTTTGCTGTTTTTTAACACGGTCAAGTATTAAATGATAGATATAATGGTTAAAGAAAGCAACAAGAAATGTCTCAGTCTGAAAACGGAAGTAATGGTCATATCGAAGAAACAACCAACACCAGCATGCAGCATAAAAATAAACAGGACAAATCTGAAACAAGTGCAACGCGTCAAATACTTGGGCACAATAATAACATCAAATGGAAGAAGTACCACCGAAATAAAAAGCAGAATAGCTCAGGCCAAAATAGCATTTCAGAAAATGAAAAACGTCTTATGCAACAAAACTATGTCAATAGAAGTGAGAAAGAGAGTTCATCGATGCTATTTAGAACCAATTCTGACCTGTGGAAGCGAATCATGGACAGGAGACAAACAAATGAAAAGACGATTAGAGGCCACAGAGATGGGATTTCTCAGAAGAATGTTGAAAGTTCCCTGGACAGCTAAAAAGACCAATGAGGAAATTCTCAAAGACGCCAACACAAAAAGGCAGCTCCTAAAAAACATCAGAAAGAAACAATCAACATTTTTCATGCACATCATGAGAAGAGGAATGTTGGAATATTTGGTTACAACTGGCAAAATACAAGGAAAGATAGATCGCAGACGACAAGAAGAGAAGATACTAGATAGCTTGGTGTCATGGCATGGAAAACAGTCAACAACAGAATTGATACGATGCACTGTGGATAGAAGATTGTGGAAGGACATGATCACCTACGCCAACCGGTATGGCACATGATGATGATGATGAGAGGTAAGACTTTGGTCTCCATACAGAAAGGTCGCAGGCTCGAAACTCGTCAGACGTGGTGGGAACTTTTCACTTTGAATTAGTGGATTCTTGTGGCGTTACCCTCCTCTGGTCTCTGTGTGGTGGGATGTTACTCGGATAACAACAGAAAATAGGATGGCCCGTGTGCACTTGCGCACGTTAAAGAACCCTTAGCAATTAACAATCGAAAAGAGAAGGCCAGAAATGGCCACTGTCTGGGTACACATTTTCAGCAAATCTATTCATGCCGAAGACGGAAGTGTCGGGTTGAAAGGGGCGGATATCGCGGCTTTGTCGTAAAATAACGACACAACGCATAGGCGCACACATAAAGGGTGAACTTTGCAGCTAAGAAAAGATACTGATAGTTAACGGTGTTGGAAATATGAGTCTTTGAACTTACTCGCTGTTATTATCTTCCCTAACTCTGTGATACAAATTATTACCTTCCATAACTCAGTGATCCAAGTAATTATCTTCCCTAACTCAGTGATCCAAGTAATTACCTCCCCTAACTCAGTGATCCAAGTAATTATCTTCCCTAAATCAGTGATCAAAGTCATTATCTTTCCTAACTCAGTGATCCAAGTAATTACCTTCCCTAACTCAGTGATCCAAATAATTATCTTCCCTAACTCGGTGATCCAAGTAATTACCTCCCCTAACTCAGTGATCCAAGTAATTACCTCCCTAACTCAGTGATCCAAGTCATTATCTTCCCTAACTCAGTGATCCAAGTTATTACCTCCCCTAACTCAGTTATCCAAGTCATGATCTTCCCTAACTCAGTGATCCAAGTTATTACCTCCCCTAACTCAGTGATCCAAGTCATTATCTTCCCTAACTCAGTGATCCAAGTAATTACCTCCCCTAACTCAGTGATCCAAGTCATTATCTTCCCTAACTCAGTGATCCAAGTTATTACCTCCCTAACTCAGTTATCCAAGTCATGATCTTCCCTAACTCAGTGACCCAAGTCATGATCTCCCCTAACTCAATGATCCAAGTCATTACCTCCTCATACTCAGTGATCCAAGCCATTACTTCCTCATACTTAGTGATCCAAGTCATGATCCCCCCTAACTCAATGATCCAAGTCATTCATTACCTCCCCTAACTCCATCCAACTAACCAGTTCTTCTTTCACATGAGGAACATTTGGCGGCGATTTCTCGGAATTGAACCCGCGATGATTGTATCATTAAATCAGCGCACTAACCAGTCAGAACTCTACTGACACTTGCTAAAATATGAGCTATTTCAAGTTTATTTCATAAAATGCTCCGTGGGCACGTGTTCGCAATTTGTGAGCCGGGAAGAATTGAAATGGCAATTATGTGCAGCTCTCAAATGCAGAACTCGAATCTCAAAATGCAGCAGTTATCTATCTACTGTGATTGATCTTACACGCGGTATTTGTTTAAGACACGGTGAGAACCCTTCCTAGGGCTTATCCTACTGGTTCACGTCACGCTGAGCAAGACTACGCGTGGGATACCCCACCCAGGACAGTACAGCTATTTATACGTCAGATTGGCTGGGATAGGTCAGTTCGTTAGCATTCCGATCCTGGACGAATCAACTTCAGAAACCTCAACTCCCACAAACACAAAAATTACCTCCCCTGCCTTGGTAGTTGTGTATAGGGAATGTTCGTGGCAATTTTCTGTGACCTCAGTGAGTTTTTAGGTGATGTGGTCCGTTACGCCAGGCCGTCTCTACTTCCCAGAAAAATCTCTGGTACTCATTTTTAGAGGCTGGGTGAACCCCGGAGCCTTGTCGGTCTGAAAAAAATTCCCTACTTCAGGGGATTGAACTCGAACCTTCTGATCACGCAGCGAGCACACTAACCACTCAGCCACCGAGGCTCCTTACAAAGACATAAAGTACAATAACATATGGAGACAACCAGATAGTAGAAACTTCAGCACCCAATACACATATACAAACATACATAAAATACTTCGTTTAAATTGTGTGCAGTGTACATTAATTAACATCGTCTTGTGTACAACATCGTCTTGTGTAAATAGGATATTGTTTGTCTTTATTGGAATAATTATGATCTATTATTTCCGGCCGTTCAGAGATAAAATATGTCGTATCAGGTGGCGAGATAGGCAAGGTTCAATGAGCAATAGTGGTTGGTGGGGGGAGGGGGGGGTGTCAGCTGAGGTCAAGTGTGCGGTTTAGGGACACTTAACGTAGTTCTACGGTGTTTCATCATGTAACGAATAGGGACACTTAACGTAGTTCTACGGTGTTTCATCATGTAACGAATAGGGACACTTAACGTAGTTCTACGGTGTTTCATCATGTAACGAATAGGGACACTTAACGTAGTTCTACGGTGTTTCATCATGTAACGAATAGGGATACTTAACGTAGTTTACGGTGTTTCATCATGTAACCAATAGGGACACTTAACGTAGTTCTACGGTGTTTCATCATGTAACGAATAGGGATACTTAACGTAGTTCTACGGTGTTTCATCATGTAACGAATAGGGACAGGTAAAATGCATTGTTTCAACGAGTAACTAAGAGGGAGGGACAGGTTAATTCTAGTGTTTCATCGAGTAACTAAGAGGGAGGGACAGGTTAAGTCTAGTGTTTCATCGAGTAACTAAGAGGGAGGGACAGAGGGAGGGACAAGCGTAGTCTAGTGTTTCATCGAGTAACTAAGAGGGAGGGACAGGTTAATTCTAGTGTTTCATCGAGTAACTAAGAGGTAGGGACAGGTTAAGTCTAGTGTTTCATTGAGTAACTAAGAGAGAGGGACATATTAAGTCTAGTGTTTCATAGAGTAACTAAGAGGGAGGGACAGGTTAAGTCTAGTGTTTCATAGAGTAACTAAGAGGTAGGGACAGGTTAAGTCTAGTGTTTCATAGAGTAACTAAGAGAGAGGGACAGGTTAAGTCTAGTGTTTCATAGAGTAACTAAGAGAGAGGGACAGGTTAAGTCTAGTGTTTCATAGAGTAACTAAGAGGAAGGGACAGGTTAAGTCTAGTGTTTCATAGAGTAACTAAGAGAGAGGGACAGGTTAAGTCTAGTGTTTCATAAAGTAACTAAGAGAGAGGGACAGGTAAGTCTAGTGTTTCATAGAGTAACTAAGAGAGAGGGACAGGTTAAGTCTAGTGTTTCATAGAGTAACTAAGAGGTAGGGACAGGTTAAGTCTAGTGTTTCATAGAGTAACTAAGAGAGAGGGACAGGTTAAGTCTAGTGTTTCATAGAGTAACTAAGAGGTAGGGACAGGTTAAGTCTAGTGTTTCATAGAGTAACTAAGAGGGAGGGACAGGTTAAGTCTAGTGTTTCATAGAGTAACTAAGAGAGAGGGACAGGTTAAGTCTAGTGTTTCATAGAGTAACTAAGAGAGAGGGACAGGTTAAGTCTAGTGTTTCATAGAGTAACTAAGAGAGAGGGACAGGTTAAGTCTAGTGTTTCATAGAGTAACTAAAAGGTAGGGACAGGTTAAGTCTAGTGTTTCATAGAGTAACTAAGAGGTAGGGACAGGTTAAGTCTAGTGTTTCATAGAGTAACTAAGAGGTAGGGACAGGTTAAGTCTAGTGTTTCATCTAGTAACTAAGAGGAGGGACAGGTTAAGTCTAGTGTTTCATCGAGTAACTAAGAGGTAGGGACAGTTAAGTCTAGTGTTTCATAGAGTAACTAAGAGAGAGGGACAGGTTAAGTCTAGTGTTTCATAGAGTAACTAAGAGGTAGGGACAGGTTAAGTCTAGTGTTTCATGAGTAACTAAGAGGTAGGGACAGGTTAAGTCTAGTGTTTCATTGAGTAACTAAGAGGTAGGGACAGGTTAAGTCTAGTGTTTCATAGAGTAACTAAGAGGTAGGGACAGGTTAAGTCTAGTGTTTCATAGAGTAACTAAGAGAGAGGGACAGATTAAGTATAGTGTTTCATCGAGTAACTAAGAGGTAGGGGCAGGTTAAGTATAGTGTTTCATCGAGTAACTAAGAGGTAGGGACAGGTTAAGTCCAGTGTTTCATAGAGTAACTAAGAGGGAGGGACTGAGGAAGGGACAGGCGTAGTCTAGTATTTCATCGAGTAACTAAGAGGTAGGGACAGGTTAAGTCTAGTGTTTCATAGAGTAACTAAGAGAGAGGGACAGGTTAAGTCTAGTGTTTCATCGAGTAACTAAGAGGTAGGGGCAAGCGTAGTCTAGTGTTTCATCGAGTAACTAAGAGGTAGGGACAGGTTAAGTCTAGTGTTTCATCGAGTAACTAAGAGAGAAGGACAGGTTAAGTATAGTGTTTCATCGAGTAACTAAGAGGTAGGGGCAAGCGTAGTCTAGTGTTTCATCGAGTAACTAAGAGAGAAGGACAGGTTAAGTCTAGTGTTTCATCGAGTAACTAAGAGGTAGGGGCAAGCGTAGTCTAGAGTTTCATAGAGTAACTAAGAGAGAAGGACAGGTTAAGTCTAGTGTTTCATCGAGTAACTAAGAGGTAGGGGCAAGCGTAGTCTAGTGTTTCATCGAGTAACTAAGAGGGAGGGACAGGTTAAGTCTAGTGTTTCATCGAGTAACTAAGAGGGAGTGACAGGTTAAGTCTAGTGTTTCATTGAGTAACTAAGAGAGAGGGACAGGTTAAGTCTAGTGTTTCATAGAGTAACTAAGAGGGAGGGACAGGTTAAGTCTAGTGTTTCATAGAGTAACTAAGAGGTAGGGACAGGTTAAGTCTAGTGTTTCATAGAGCAACTAAGAGAGAGGGACAGGTTAAGTCTAGTGTTTCATAGAGTAACTAAGAGAGAGGGACAGTTAAGTCTAGTGTTTCATAGAGTAACTAAGAGGTAGGGACAGGTTAAGTCTAGTGTTTCATAGAGTAACTAAGAGAGAGGGACAGGTTAAGTCTAGTGTTTCATAGAGTAACTAAGAGAGAGGGACAGGTTAAGTCTAGTGTTTCATAGAGTAACTAAGAGAGAGGGACAGGTTAAGTCTAGTGTTTCATAGAGTAACTAAGAGGTAGGGACAGGTTAAGTCTAGTGTTTCATAGAGTAACTAAGAGAGAGGGACAGGTTAAGTCTAGTGTTTCATAGAGTAACTAAGAGGTAGGGACAGGTTAAGTCTAGTGTTTCATAGAGTAACTAAGAGGGAGGGACAGGTTAAGTCTAGTGTTTCATAGAGTAACTAAGAGAGAGGGACAGGTTAAGTCTAGTGTTTCATCGAGTAACTAAGAGGTAGGGACAGGTTAAGTCTAGTGTTTCATAGAGTAACTAAGAGAGAGGGACAGGTTAAGTCTAGTGTTTCATAGAGTAACTAAAAGTAGGGACAGGTTAAGTCTAGTGTTTCATAGAGTAACTAAGAGGTAGGGACAGGTTAAGTCTAGTGTTTCATCGAGTAACTAAGAGGTAGGGACAGGTTAAGTCTAGTGTTTCATAGAGTAACTAAGAGGTAGGGACAGGTTAAGTCTAGTGTTTCATCTAGTAACTAAGAGGGAGGGACAGGTTAAGTCTAGTGTTTCATCGAGTAACTAAGAGGTAGGGACAGGTTAAGTCTAGTGTTTCATAGAGTAACTAAGAGAGAGGGACAGGATAAGTCTAGTGTTTCATAGAGTAACTAAGAGGTAGGGACAGGTTAAGTCTAGTGTTTCATAGAGTAACTAAGAGAGAGGGACAGGTTAAGTCTAGTGTTTCATAGAGTAACTAAGAGGTAGAGACAGGTTAAGTCTAGTGTTTCATAGAGTAACTAAGAGAGAGGGACAGGTTAAGTCTAGTGTTTCATAGAGTAACTAAGAGGTAGGGACAGGTTAAGTCTAGTGTTTCATTGAGTAACTAAGAGGTAGGGACAGGTTAAGTCTAGTGTTTCATAGAGTAACTAAGAGGTAGGGACAGGTTAAGTCTAGTGTTTCATAGAGTAACTAAGAGAGAGGGACAGGTTAAGTATAGTGTTTCATCGAGTAACTAAGAGGTAGGGGCAGGTTAAGTATAGTGTTTCATCGAGTAACTAAGAGGTAGGGACAGGTTAAGTCTAGTGTTTCATAGAGTAATTAAGAGGGAGGGACTGAGGAGGGGACAGGCGTAGTCTAGTATTTCATCGAGTAACTAAGAGGTAGGGACAGGTTAAGTCTAGTGTTTCATAGAGTAACTAAGAGAGAGGGACAGGTTAAGTCTAGTGTTTCATCGAGTAACTAAGAGGTAGGGGCAAGCGTAGTCTAGTGTTTCATCGAGTAACTAAGAGGTAGGGACAGGTTAAGTCTAGTGTTTCATCGAGTAACTAAGAGAGAAGGACAGGTTAAGTATAGTGTTTCATCGAGTAACTAAGAGGTAGGGGCAAGCGTTAGTCTAGTGTTTCATCGAGAAACTAAGAGAGAAGGACAGGTTAAGTCTAGTGTTTCATCGAGTAATTAAGAGGTAGGGGCAAGCGTTAGTCTAGTGTTTCATAGAGTAACTAAGAGAGAAGGACAGGTTAAGTCTAGTGTTTCATCGAGTAACTAAGAGGTAGGGGCAAGCGTAGTCTAGTGTTTCATCGAGTAACTAAGAGGGAGGGACAGGTTAAGTCTAGTGTTTCATCGAGTAACTAAGAGGGAGTGACAGGTTAAGTCTAGTGTTTCATCGAGTAACTAAGAGGGAGTGACAGGTTAAGTCTAGTGTTTCATAGAGTAACTAAGAGGGAGTGACAGGTTAAGTCTAGTGTTCCATAGATTAACTAAGAGGGAGTGACAGGTTAAGTCTAGTGTTTCATAGAGTAACTAAGAGGGAGTGACAGGTTAAGTCTAGTGTTTTATCGAGTAACTAAGAGGGAGGGACAGGTTAAGTCTAGTGTTTCATCGAGTAACTAAGAGGTAGGGACAGGTTAAGTCTAGTGTTTCATAGAGTAACTAAGAGAGAGGGACAGGTTAAGTCTAGTGTTTCATCGAGTAACTAAGAGGTAAGGGCAAGCGTAGTCTAGTGTTTCATAGAGTAACTAAGAGAGAAGGACAGGTTAAGTCTAGTGTTTCATAGAGT
Organism: Megaustenia siamemsis; assembly: GCA_032433765.1. NCBI lineage: Eukaryota > Metazoa > Mollusca > Gastropoda > Stylommatophora > Ariophantidae > Megaustenia > Megaustenia siamemsis. The sequence goes on along the minus strand of JAVIAB010000047.1, from coordinate 95,570,790 downwards.
AACTAAGAGGTAGGGGCAAGCGTAGTCTAGTGTTTCATCGAGTAACTAAGAGGGAGGGACAGGTTAAGTCTAGTGTTTCATCGAGTAACTAAGAGGGAGTGACAGGTTAAGTCTAGTGTTTCATCGAGTAACTAAGAGGGAGTGACAGGTTAAGTCTAGTGTTTCATAGAGTAACTAAGAGGGAGTGACAGGTTAAGTCTAGTGTTTCATAGAGTAACTAAGAGGGAGGGACAGGTTAAGTCTAGTATTTCATCGAGTAACTAAGAGAGAGTGACAGGTTAAGTCTAGTGTTTCATCGAGTAACTAAGAGGGAGGGACAGGTTAAGTCTAGTGTTTCATAGAGTAACTAAGAGGGAGGGACAGGTTAAGTCTAGTATTTCATCGAGTAACTAAGAGAGAGTGACAGGTTAAGTCTAGTGTTTCATCGAGTAACTAAGAGGGAGGGACAGAGGGAGGGACAGGCGTAGTCTAGTATTTCATCGAGTAACTAAGAGGTAGGGACAGGTTAAGTCTAGTGTTTCATAGAGTAACTAAGAGAGAGGGACAGGTTAAGTCTAGTGTTTCATAGAGTAACTAAGAGAGAAGGACAGGTTAAGTCTAGTGTTTCATCGAGTAACTAAGAGGTAGGGGCAAGCGTAGTCTAGTGTTTCATCGAGTAACTAAGAGGGAGGGACAGGTTAAGTCTAGTGTTTCATCGAGTAACTAAGAGGGAGTGACAGGTTAAGTCTAGTGTTTCATTGAGTAACTAAGAGAGAGGGACAGGTTAAGTCTAGTGTTTCATAGAGTAACTAAGAGGGAGGGACAGGTTAAGTCTAGTGTTTCATAGAGTAACTAAGAGGTAGGGACAGGTTAAGTCTAGTGTTTCATTGAGTAACTAAGAGAGAGGGACAGATTAAGTCTAGTGTTTCATAGAGTAACTAAGAGGGAGGGACAGGTTAAGTCTAGTGTTTCATAGAGTAACTAAGAGGTAGGGACAGGTTAAGTCTAGTGTTTCATAGAGTAACTAAGAGAGAGGGACAGGTTAAGTCTAGTGTTTCATAGAGTAACTAAGAGAGAGGGACAGGTTAAGTCTAGTGTTTCATAGAGTAACTAAGAGGAAGGGACAGGTTAAGTCTAGTGTTTCATAGAGTAACTAAGAGAGAGGGACAGGTTAAGTCTAGTGTTTCATAAAGTAACTAAGAGAGAGGGACAGGTTAAGTCTAGTGTTTCATAGAGTAACTAAGAGAGAGGGACAGGTTAAGTCTAGTGTTTCATAGAGTAACTAAGAGGTAGGGACAGGTTAAGTCTAGTGTTTCATAGAGTAACTAAGAGAGAGGGACAGGTTAAGTCTAGTGTTTCATAGAGTAACTAAGAGGTAGGGACAGGTTAAGTCTAGTGTTTCATAGAGTAACTAAGAGGGAGGGACAGGTTAAGTCTAGTGTTTCATAGAGTAACTAAGAGAGAGGGACAGGTTAAGTCTAGTGTTTCATAGAGTAACTAAGAGGTAGGGACAGGTTAAGTCTAGTGTTTCATAGAGTAACTAAGAGAGAGGGACAGGTTAAGTCTAGTGTTTCATAGAGTAACTAAGAGGTAGGGACAGGTTAAGTCTAGTGTTTCATAGAGTAACTAAGAGGTAGGGACAGGTTAAGTCTAGTGTTTCATAGAGTAACTAAGAGGTAGGGACAGGTTAAGTCTAGTGTTTCATCTAGTAACTAAGAGGGGGGACAGGTTAAGTCTAGTGTTTCATAGAGTAACTAAGAGGTAGGGACAGGTTAAGTCTAGTGTTTCATAGAGTAACTAAGAGGGGGGGACAGGTTAAGTCTAGTGTTTCATCGAGTAACTAAGAGGTAGGGACAGGTTAAGTCTAGTGTTTCATAGAGTAACTAAGAGGTAGGGACAGGTTAAGTCTAGTGTTTCATTGAGTAACTAAGAGAGAGGGACAGGTTAAGTCTAGTGTTTCATAGAGTAACTAAGAGGTAGGGACAGGTTAAGTCTAGTGTTTCATAGAGTAACTAAGAGGTAGGGACAGGTTAAGTCTAGTGTTTCATAGAGTAACTAAGAGGTAGGGACAGGTTAAGTCTAGTGTTTCATAGAGTAACTAAGAGAGGGGACAGATTAAGTATAGTGTTTCATCGAGTAACTAAGAGGTAGGGGCAGGTTAAGTATAGTGTTTCATCGAGTAACTAAGAGGTAGGGACAGGTTAAGTCTAGTGTTTCATAGAGTAACTAAGAGGGAGGGACTGAGGAAGGGACAGGCGTAGTCTAGTATTTCATCGAGTAACTAAGAGGTAGGGACAGGTTAAGTCTAGTGTTTCATAGAGTAACTAAGAGAGAGGGACAGGTTAAGTCTAGTGTTTCATCGAGTAACTAAGAGGTAGGGGCAAGCGTAGTCTAGTGTTTCATCGAGTAACTAAGAGGTAGGGACAGGTTAAGTCTAGTGTTTCATCGAGTAACTAAGAGAGAAGGACAGGTTAAGTCTAGTGTTTCATCGAGTAACTAAGAGGTAGGGGCAAGCGTAGTCTAGTGTTTCATCGAGTAACTAAGAGAGAAGGACAGGTTAAGTCTAGTGTTTCATCGAGTAACTAAGAGGTAGGGGCAAGCGTAGTCTAGTGTTTCATAGAGTAACTAAGAGAGAAGGACAGGTTAAGTCTAGTGTTTCATCGAGTAACTAAGAGGTAGGGGCAAGCGTAGTCTAGTGTTTCATCGAGTAACTAAGAGGGGGGGACAGGTTAAGTCTAGTGTTTCATCGAGTAACTAAGAGGGAGTGACAGGTTAAGTCTAGTGTTTCATAGAGTAACTAAGAGAGAGGGACAGGTTAAGTCTAGTGTTTCATAGAGTAACTAAGAGGGAGGGACAGTTAAGTCTAGTGTTTCATAGAGTAACTAAGAGGTAGGGACAGGTTAAGTCTAGTGTTTCATAGAGTAACTAAGAGAGAGGGACAGGTTAAGTCTAGTGTTTCATAGAGTAACTAAGAGAGAGGACAGGTTAAGTCTAGTGTTTCATAGAGTAACTAAGAGGAAGGGACAGGTTAAGTCTAGTGTTTCATAGAGTAACTAAGAGAGAGGGACAGGTTAAGTCTAGTGTTTCATAGAGTAACTAAGAGAGAGGGACAGGTTAAGTCTAGTGTTTCATAGAGTAACTAAGAGAGAGGGACAGGTTAAGTCTAGTGTTTCATAGAGTAACTAAGAGGTAGGGACAGGTTAAGTCTAGTGTTTCATAGAGTAACTAAGAGAGAGGGACAGGTTAAGTCTAGTGTTTCATAGAGTAACTAAGAGGTAGGGACAGGTTAAGTCTAGTGTTTCATAGAGTAACTAAGAGGGAGGGACAGGTTAAGTCTAGTGTTTCATAGAGTAACTAAGAGAGAGGGACAGGTTAAGTCTAGTGTTTCATAGAGTAACTAAGAGGTAGGGACAGGTTAAGTCTAGTGTTTCATAGAGTAACTAAGAGAGAGGGACAGGTTAAGTCTAGTGTTTCATAGAGTAACTAAAGGTAGGGACAGGTTAAGTCTAGTGTTTCATAGAGTAACTAAGAGGTAGGGACAGGTTAAGTCTAGTGTTTCATAGAGTAACTAAGAGGTAGGGACAGGTTAAGTCTAGTGTTTCATCTAGTAACTAAGAGGGGGGACAGGTTAAGTCTAGTGTTTCATCGAGTAACTAAGAGGTAGGGACAGGTTAAGTCTAGTGTTTCATAGAGTAACTAAGAGGGGGGACAGGTTAAGTCTAGTGTTTCATCGAGTAACTAAGAGGTAGGGACAGGTTAAGTCTAGTGTTTCATAGAGTAACTAAGAGGTAGGGACAGGTTAAGTCTAGTGTTTCATAGAGTAACTAAGAGAGAGGGACAGGTTAAGTCTAGTGTTTCATAGAGTAACTAAGAGGTAGGGACAGGTTAAGTCTAGTGTTTCATTGAGTAACTAAGAGGTAGGGACAGGTTAAGTCTAGTGTTTCATAGAGTAACTAAGAGGTAGGGACAGGTTAAGTCTAGTGTTTCATAGAGTAACTAAGAGAGAGGGACAGGTTAAGTATAGTGTTTCATCGAGTAACTAAGAGGTAGGGGCAGGTTAAGTATAGTGTTTCATCGAGTAACTAAGAGGTAGGGACAGGTTAAGTCTAGTGTTTCATAGAGTAACTAAGAGGGAGGGACTGAGGAAGGGACAGGCGTAGTCTAGTATTTCATCGAGTAACTAAGAGGTAGGGACAGGTTAAGTCTAGTGTTTCATAGAGTAACTAAGTGAGAGGGACAGGTTAAGTCTAGTGTTTCATCGAGTAACTAAGAGGTAGGGGCAAGCGTAGTCTAGTGTTTCATCGAGTAACTAAGAGGTAGGGACAGGTTAAGTCTAGTGTTTCATCGAGTAACTAAGAGAGAAGGACAGGTTAAGTATAGTGTTTCATCGAGTAACTAAGAGGTAGGGGCAAGCGTAGTCTAGTGTTTCATCGAGTAACTAAGAGAGAAGGACAGGTTAAGTCTAGTGTTTCATCGAGTAACTAAGAGGTAGGGGCAAGCGTAGTCTAGTGTTTCATAGAGTAACTAAGAGAGAAGGACAGGTTAAGTCTAGTGTTTCATCGAGTAACTAAGAGGTAGGGGCAAGCGTAGTCTAGTGTTTCATCGAGTAACTAAGAGGGAGGGACAGGTTAAGTCTAGTGTTTCATCGAGTAACTAAGAGGAGTGACAGGTTAAGTCTAGTGTTTCATTGAGTAACTAAGAGAGAGGGACAGGTTAAGTCTAGTGTTTCATAGAGTAACTAAGAGGGAGGGACAGGTTAAGTCTAGTGTTTCATAGAGTAACTAAGAGGTAGGGACAGGTTAAGTCTAGTGTTTCATAGAGTAACTAAGAGAGAGGGACAGGTTAAGTCTAGTGTTTCATAGAGTAACTAAGAGAGAGGGACAGGTTAAGTCTAGTGTTTCATAGAGTAACTAAGAGGTAGGGACAGGTTAAGTCTAGTGTTTCATAGAGTAACTAAGAGAGAGGGACAGGTTAAGTCTAGTGTTTCATAGAGTAACTAAGAGAGAGGGACAGGTTAAGTCTAGTGTTTCATAGAGTAACTAAGAGAGAGGGACAGGTTAAGTCTAGTGTTTCATAGAGTAACTAAGAGGTAGGGACAGGTTAAGTCTAGTGTTTCATAGAGTAACTAAGAGAGAGGGACAGGTTAAGTCTAGTGTTTCATAGAGTAACTAAGAGGTAGGGACAGGTTAAGTCTAGTGTTTCATAGAGTAACTAAGAGGGAGGGACAGGTTAAGTCTAGTGTTTCATAGAGTAACTAAGAGAGAGGGACAGGTTAAGTCTAGTGTTTCATCGAGTAACTAAGAGGTAGGGACAGGTTAAGTCTAGTGTTTCATAGAGTAACTAAGAGAGAGGGACAGGTTAAGTCTAGTGTTTCATAGAGTAACTAAAGGTAGGGACAGGTTAAGTCTAGTGTTTCATAGAGTAACTAAGAGGTAGGGACAGGTTAAGTCTAGTGTTTCATCGAGTAACTAAGAGGTAGGGACAGGTTAAGTCTAGTGTTTCATAGAGTAACTAAGAGTTAGGGACAGGTTAAGTCTAGTGTTTCATCTAGTAACTAAGAGGGAGGGACAGGTTAAGTCTAGTGTTTCATCGAGTAACTAAGAGGTAGGGACAGGTTAAGTCTAGTGTTTCATAGAGTAACTAAGAGAGAGGGACAGGTTAAGTCTAGTGTTTCATAGAGTAACTAAGAGGTAGGGACAGGTTAAGTCTAGTGTTTCATAGAGTAACTAAGAGAGAGGGACAGGTTAAGTCTAGTGTTTCATAGAGTAACTAAGAGGTAGAGACAGGTTAAGTCTAGTGTTTCATAGAGTAACTAAGAGAGAGGGACAGGTTAAGTCTAGTGTTTCATAGAGTAACTAAGAGGTAGGGACAGGTTAAGTCTAGTGTTTCATTGAGTAACTAAGAGGTAGGGACAGGTTAAGTCTAGTGTTTCATAGAGTAACTAAGAGGTAGGACAGGTTAAGTCTAGTGTTTCATAGAGTAACTAAGAGAGAGGGACAGGTTAAGTCTAGTGTTTCATCGAGTAACTAAGAGGTAGGGGCAGGTTAAGTATAGTGTTTCATCGAGTAACTAAGAGGTAGGGACAGGTTAAGTCTAGTGTTTCATAGAGTAACTAAGAGGGAGGGACTGAGGAGGGGACAGGCGTAGTCTAGTATTTCATCGAGTAACTAAGAGGTAGGGACAGGTTAAGTCTAGTGTTTCATAGAGTAACTAAGAGAGAGGGACAGGTTAAGTCTAGTGTTTCATCGAGTAACTAAGAGGTAGGGCAAGCGTAGTCTAGTGTTTCATCGAGTAACTAAGAGGTAGGGACAGGTTAAGTCTAGTGTTTCATCGAGTAACTAAGAGAGAAGGACAGGTTAAGTCTAGTGTTTCATCGAGTAACTAAGAGGTAGGGGCAAGGTAGTCTAGTGTTTCATCGAGTAACTAAGAGAGAAGGACAGGTTAAGTCTAGTGTTTCATAGAGTAACTAAGAGGTAGGGGCAGGTAAGTCTAGTGTTTCATAGAGTAACTAAGAGAGAAGGACAGGTTAAGTCTAGTGTTTCATCGAGTAACTAAGAGGTAGGGACAGGTAAGTCTAGTGTTTCATCGAGTAACTAAGAGGGAGGGACAGGTTAAGTCTAGTGTTTCATCGAGTAACTAAGAGGGAGGGACAGGTTAAGTCTAGTGTTTCATAGAGTAACTAAGAGGGAGGGACAGGTTAAGTCTAGTGTTTCATAGAGTAACTAAGAGGGAGGGACAGGTTAAGTCTAGTGTTTCATAGAGTAACTAAGAGGGAGGGACAGGTTAAGTCTAGTGTTTCATAGAGTAACTAAGAGGGAGGGACAGGTTAAGTCTAGTGTTTCATCGAGTAACTAAGAGGGAGGGACAGGTTAAGTCTAGTGTTTCATCGAGTAACTAAGAGGTAGGGACAGGTTAAGTCTAGTGTTTCATAGAGTAACTAAGAGAGAGGGACAGGTTAAGTCTAGTGTTTCATCGAGTAACTAAGAGGTAGGGCAAGGTAAGTCTAGTGTTTCATAGAGTAACTAAGAGAGAGGGACAGGTTAAGTCTAGTGTTTCATAGAGTAACTAAGAGGTAGGGGCAAGGTTAAGTCTAGTGTTTCATAGAGTAACTAAGAGGAGGGACAGGTTAAGTCTAGTGTTTCATCGAGTAACTAAGAGGGAGGGACAGGTTAAGTCTAGTGTTTCATCGAGTAACTAAGAGAGAGGGACAGGTTAAGTCTAGTGTTTCATAGAGTAACTAAGAGGTAGGGACAGGTTAAGTCTAGTGTTTCATTGAGTAACTAAGAGGTAGGGACAGGTTAAGTCTAGTGTTTCATAGAGTAACTAAGAGGTAGGGACAGGTTAAGTCTAGTGTTTCATAGAGTAACTAAGAGAGAGGGACAGATTAAGTATAGTGTTTCATCGAGTAACTAAGAGGTAGGGGCAGGTTAAGTATAGTGTTTCATCGAGTAACTAAGAGGTAGGGACAGGTTAAGTCTAGTGTTTCATAGAGTAACTAAGAGGGAGGGACTGAGGAAGGGACAGGCGTAGTCTAGTATTTCATCGAGTAACTAAGAGGTAGGGACAGGTTAAGTCTAGTGTTTCATAGAGTAACTAAGAGAGAGGGACAGGTTAAGTCTAGTGTTTCATCGAGTAACTAAGAGGTAGGGGCAAGCGTAGTCTAGTGTTTCATCGAGTAACTAAGAGGTAGGGACAGGTTAAGTCTAGTGTTTCATCGAGTAACTAAGAGAGAAGGACAGGTTAAGTATAGTGTTTCATCGAGTAACTAAGAGGTAGGGGCAAGCGTAGTCTAGTGTTTCATCGAGTAACTAAGAGAGAAGGACAGGTTAAGTCTAGTGTTTCATCGAGTAACTAAGAGGTAGGGGCAAGCGTAGTCTAGAGTTTCATAGAGTAACTAAGAGAGAAGGACAGGTTAAGTCTAGTGTTTCATCGAGTAACTAAGAGGTAGGGGCAAGCGTAGTCTAGTGTTTCATCGAGTAACTAAGAGGGAGGGACAGGTTAAGTCTAGTGTTTCATCGAGTAACTAAGAGGGAGTGACAGGTTAAGTCTAGTGTTTCATTGAGTAACTAAGAGAGAGGGACAGGTTAAGTCTAGTGTTTCATAGAGTAACTAAGAGGGAGGGACAGGTTAAGTCTAGTGTTTCATAGAGTAACTAAGAGGTAGGGACAGGTTAAGTCTAGTGTTTCATAGAGCAACTAAGAGAGAGGGACAGGTTAAGTCTAGTGTTTCATAGAGTAACTAAGAGAGAGGGACAGGTTAAGTCTAGTGTTTCATAGAGTAACTAAGAGGTAGGGACAGGTTAAGTCTAGTGTTTCATAGAGTAACTAAGAGAGAGGGACAGGTTAAGTCTAGTGTTTCATAGAGTAACTAAGAGAGAGGGACAGGTTAAGTCTAGTGTTTCATAGAGTAACTAAGAGAGAGGGACAGGTTAAGTCTAGTGTTTCATAGAGTAACTAAGAGGTAGGGACAGGTTAAGTCTAGTGTTTCATAGAGTAACTAAGAGAGAGGGACAGGTTAAGTCTAGTGTTTCATAGAGTAACTAAGAGGTAGGGACAGGTTAAGTCTAGTGTTTCATAGAGTAACTAAGAGGGAGGGACAGGTTAAGTCTAGTGTTTCATAGAGTAACTAAGAGAGAGGGACAGGTTAAGTCTAGTGTTTCATCGAGTAACTAAGAGGTAGGGACAGGTTAAGTCTAGTGTTTCATAGAGTAACTAAGAGAGAGGGACAGGTTAAGTCTAGTGTTTCATAGAGTAACTAAAAGGTAGGGACAGGTTAAGTCTAGTGTTTCATAGAGTAACTAAGAGGTAGGGACAGGTTAAGTCTAGTGTTTCATCGAGTAACTAAGAGGTAGGGACAGGTTAAGTCTAGTGTTTCATAGAGTAACTAAGAGGTAGGGACAGGTTAAGTCTAGTGTTTCATCTAGTAACTAAGAGGGAGGGACAGGTTAAGTCTAGTGTTTCATCGAGTAACTAAGAGGTAGGGACAGGTTAAGTCTAGTGTTTCATAGAGTAACTAAGAGAGAGGGACAGGATAAGTCTAGTGTTTCATAGAGTAACTAAGAGGTAGGGACAGGTTAAGTCTAGTGTTTCATAGAGTAACTAAGAGAGAGGGACAGGTTAAGTCTAGTGTTTCATAGAGTAACTAAGAGGTAGAGACAGGTTAAGTCTAGTGTTTCATAGAGTAACTAAGAGAGAGGGACAGGTTAAGTCTAGTGTTTCATAGAGTAACTAAGAGGTAGGGACAGGTTAAGTCTAGTGTTTCATTGAGTAACTAAGAGGTAGGGACAGGTTAAGTCTAGTGTTTCATAGAGTAACTAAGAGGTAGGGACAGGTTAAGTCTAGTGTTTCATAGAGTAACTAAGAGAGAGGGACAGGTTAAGTATAGTGTTTCATCGAGTAACTAAGAGGTAGGGGCAGGTTAAGTATAGTGTTTCATCGAGTAACTAAGAGGTAGGGACAGGTTAAGTCTAGTGTTTCATAGAGTAATTAAGAGGGAGGGACTGAGGAGGGGACAGGCGTAGTCTAGTATTTCATCGAGTAACTAAGAGGTAGGGACAGGTTAAGTCTAGTGTTTCATAGAGTAACTAAGAGAGAGGGACAGGTTAAGTCTAGTGTTTCATCGAGTAACTAAGAGGTAGGGGCAAGCGTAGTCTAGTGTTTCATCGAGTAACTAAGAGGTAGGGACAGGTTAAGTCTAGTGTTTCATCGAGTAACTAAGAGAGAAGGACAGGTTAAGTATAGTGTTTCATCGAGTAACTAAGAGGTAGGGGCAAGCGTAGTCTAGTGTTTCATCGAGAAACTAAGAGAGAAGGACAGGTTAAGTCTAGTGTTTCATCGAGTAATTAAGAGGTAGGGGCAAGCGTAGTCTAGTGTTTCATAGAGTAACTAAGAGAGAAGGACAGGTTAAGTCTAGTGTTTCATCGAGTAACTAAGAGGTAGGGGCAAGCGTAGTCTAGTGTTTCATCGAGTAACTAAGAGGGAGGGACAGGTTAAGTCTAGTGTTTCATCGAGTAACTAAGAGGGAGTGACAGGTTAAGTCTAGTGTTTCATCGAGTAACTAAGAGGGAGTGACAGGTTAAGTCTAGTGTTTCATAGAGTAACTAAGAGGGAGTGACAGGTTAAGTCTAGTGTTCCATAGATTAACTAAGAGGGAGTGACAGGTTAAGTCTAGTGTTTCATAGAGTAACTAAGAGGGAGTGACAGGTTAAGTCTAGTGTTTTATCGAGTAACTAAGAGGGAGGGACAGGTTAAGTCTAGTGTTTCATCGAGTAACTAAGAGGTAGGGACAGGTTAAGTCTAGTGTTTCATAGAGTAACTAAGAGAGAGGGACAGGTTAAGTCTAGTGTTTCATCGAGTAACTAAGAGGTAAGGGCAAGCGTAGTCTAGTGTTTCATAGAGTAACTAAGAGAGAAGGACAGGTTAAGTCTAGTGTTTCATAGAGTAACTAAGAGGTAGGGGCAAGCGTAGTCTAGTGTTTCATCGAGTAACTAAGAGGGAGGGACAGGTTAAGTCTAGTGTTTCATCGAGTAACTAAGAGGGAGTGACAGGTTAAGTCTAGTGTTTCATCGAGTAACTAAGAGGGAGTGACAGGTTAAGTCTAGTGTTTCATAGAGTAACTAAGAGGGAGTGACAGGTTAAGTCTAGTGTTTCATAGAGTAACTAAGAGGGAGGGACAGGTTAAGTCTAGTATTTCATCGAGTAACTAAGAGGGAGTGACAGGTTAAGTCTAGTGTTTCATCGAGTAACTAAGAGGGAGGGACAGGTTAAGTCTAGTGTTTCATAGAGTAACTAAGAGGGAGGGACAGGTTAAGTCTAGTATTTCATCGAGTAACTAAGAGAGAGTGACAGGTTAAGTCTAGTGTTTCATCGAGTAACTAAGAGGGAGGGACAGAGGGAGGGACAGGCGTAGTCTAGTATTTCATCGAGTAACTAAGAGGTAGGGACAGGTTAAGTCTAGTGTTTCATAGAGTAACTAAGAGAGAGGGACAGGTTAAGTCTAGTGTTTCATAGAGTAACTAAGAGAGAAGGACAGGTTAAGTCTAGTGTTTCATCGAGTAACTAAGAGGTAGGGGCAAGCGTAGTCTAGTGTTTCATCGAGTAACTAAGAGGGAGGGACAGGTTAAGTCTAGTGTTTCATCGAGTAACTAAGAGGGAGTGACAGGTTAAGTCTAGTGTTTCATTGAGTAACTAAGAGAGAGGGACAGGTTAAGTCTAGTGTTTCATAGAGTAACTAAGAGGGAGGGACAGGTTAAGTCTAGTGTTTCATAGAGTAACTAAGAGGTAGGGACAGGTTAAGTCTAGTGTTTCATTGAGTAACTAAGAGAGAGGGACAGGTTAAGTCTAGTGTTTCATAGAGTAACTAAGAGGGAGGGACAGGTTAAGTCTAGTGTTTCATAGAGTAACTAAGAGGTAGGGACAGGTTAAGTCTAGTGTTTCATAGAGTAACTAAGAGAGAGGGACAGGTTAAGTCTAGTGTTTCATAGAGTAACTAAGAGAGAGGGACAGGTTAAGTCTAGTGTTTCATAGAGTAACTAAGAGGAAGGGACAGGTTAAGTCTAGTGTTTCATAGAGTAACTAAGAGAGAGGGACAGGTTAAGTCTAGTGTTTCATAGAGTAACTAAGAGAGAGGGACAGGTTAAGTCTAGTGTTTCATAGAGTAACTAAGAGAGAGGGACAGGTTAAGTCTAGTGTTTCATAGAGTAACTAAGAGGTAGGGACAGGTTAAGTCTAGTGTTTCATAGAGTAACTAAGAGAGAGGGACAGGTTAAGTCTAGTGTTTCATAGAGTAACTAAGAGGTAGGGACAGGTTAAGTCTAGTGTTTCATAGAGTAACTAAGAGGGAGGGACAGGTTAAGTCTAGTGTTTCATAGAGTAACTAAGAGAGAGGGACAGGTTAAGTCTAGTGTTTCATAGAGTAACTAAGAGGTAGGGACAGGTTAAGTCTAGTGTTTCATAGAGTAACTAAGAGAGAGGGACAGGTTAAGTCTAGTGTTTCATAGAGTAACTAAAGGTAGGGACAGGTTAAGTCTAGTGTTTCATAGAGTAACTAAGAGGTAGGGACAGGTTAAGTCTAGTGTTTCATAGAGTAACTAAGAGGTAGGGACAGGTTAAGTCTAGTGTTTCATCTAGTAACTAAGAGGGGGGGACAGGTTAAGTCTAGTGTTTCATCGAGTAACTAAGAGGTAGGGACAGGTTAAGTCTAGTGTTTCATAGAGTAACTAAGAGGTAGGGACAGGTTAAGTCTAGTGTTTCATAGAGTAACTAAGAGAGAGGGACAGGTTAAGTCTAGTGTTTCATAGAGTAACTAAGAGGTAGGGACAGGTTAAGTCTAGTGTTTCATTGAGTAACTAAGAGGTAGGGACAGGTTAAGTCTAGTGTTTCATAGAGTAACTAAGAGGTAGGGACAGGTTAAGTCTAGTGTTTCATAGAGTAACTAAGAGAGAGGGACAGATTAAGTATAGTGTTTCATCGAGTAACTAAGAGGTAGGGGCAGGTTAAGTATAGTGTTTCATCGAGTAACTAAGAGGTAGGGACAGGTTAAGTCTAGTGTTTCATAGAGTAACTAAGAGGGAGGGACTGAGGAAGGGACAGGCGTAGTCTAGTATTTCATCGAGTAACTAAGAGGTAGGGACAGGTTAAGTCTAGTGTTTCATAGAGTAACTAAGAGAGAGGGACAGGTTAAGTCTAGTGTTTCATCGAGTAACTAAGAGGTAGGGGCAAGCGTAGTCTAGTGTTTCATCGAGTAACTAAGAGGTAGGGGCAAGCGTAGTCTAGTGTTTCATCGAGTAACTAAGAGAGAAGGACAGGTTAAGTCTAGTGTTTCATCGAGTAACTAAGAGGTAGGGGCAAGCGTAGTCTAGTGTTTCATAGAGTAACTAAGAGAGAAGGACAGGTTAAGTCTAGTGTTTCATCGAGTAACTAAGAGGTAGGGGCAAGCGTAGTCTAGTGTTTCATCGAGTAACTAAGAGGGAGGGACAGGTTAAGTCTAGTGTTTCATCGAGTAACTAAGAGGGAGGGACAGGTTAAGTCTAGTGTTTCATTGAGTAACTAAGAGAGAGGGACAGGTTAAGTCTAGTGTTTCATAGAGTAACTAAGAGGGAGGGACAGGTTAAGTCTAGTGTTTCATAGAGTAACTAAGAGGTAGGGACAGGTTAAGTCTAGTGTTTCATAGAGTAACTAAGAGAGAGGGACAGGTTAAGTCTAGTGTTTCATAGAGTAACTAAGAGAGAGGGACAGGTTAAGTCTAGTGTTTCATAGAGTAACTAAGAGGTAGGGACAGGTTAAGTCTAGTGTTTCATAGAGTAACTAAGAGAGAGGGACAGGTTAAGTCTAGTGTTTCATAGAGTAACTAAGAGAGAGGGACAGGTTAAGTCTAGTGTTTCATAGAGTAACTAAGAGAGAGGGACAGGTTAAGTCTAGTGTTTCATAGAGTAACTAAGAGGTAGGGACAGGTTAAGTCTAGTGTTTCATAGAGTAACTAAGAGAGAGGGACAGGTTAAGTCTAGTGTTTCATAGAGTAACTAAGAGGTAGGGACAGGTTAAGTCTAGTGTTTCATAGAGTAACTAAGAGGGAGGGACAGGTTAAGTCTAGTGTTTCATAGAGTAACTAAGAGAGAGGGACAGGTTAAGTCTAGTGTTTCATCGAGTAACTAAGAGGTAGGGACAGGTTAAGTCTAGTGTTTCATAGAGTAACTAAGAGAGAGGGACAGGTTAAGTCTAGTGTTTCATAGAGTAACTAAAAGGTAGGGACAGGTTAAGTCTAGTGTTTCATAGAGTAACTAAGAGGTAGGGACAGGTTAAGTCTAGTGTTTCATCGAGTAACTAAGAGGTAGGGACAGGTTAAGTCTAGTGTTTCATAGAGTAACTAAGAGGTAGGGACAGGTTAAGTCTAGTGTTTCATCTAGTAACTAAGAGGGAGGGACAGGTTAAGTCTAGTGTTTCATCGAGTAACTAAGAGGTAGGGACAGGTTAAGTCTAGTGTTTCATAGAGTAACTAAGAGAGAGGGACAGGATAAGTCTAGTGTTTCATAGAGTAACTAAGAGGTAGGGACAGGTTAAGTCTAGTGTTTCATAGAGTAACTAAGAGAGAGGGACAGGTTAAGTCTAGTGTTTCATAGAGTAACTAAGAGGTAGAGACAGGTTAAGTCTAGTGTTTCATAGAGTAACTAAGAGAGAGGGACAGGTTAAGTCTAGTGTTTCATAGAGTAACTAAGAGGTAGGGACAGGTTAAGTCTAGTGTTTCATTGAGTAACTAAGAGGTAGGGACAGGTTAAGTCTAGTGTTTCATAGAGTAACTAAGAGGTAGGGACAGGTTAAGTCTAGTGTTTCATAGAGTAACTAAGAGAGAGGGACAGGTTAAGTATAGTGTTTCATCGAGTAACTAAGAGGTAGGGGCAGGTTAAGTATAGTGTTTCATCGAGTAACTAAGAGGTAGGGACAGGTTAAGTCTAGTGTTTCATAGAGTAATTAAGAGGGAGGGACTGAGGAGGGGACAGGCGTAGTCTAGTATTTCATCGAGTAACTAAGAGGTAGGGACAGGTTAAGTCTAGTGTTTCATAGAGTAACTAAGAGAGAGGGACAGGTTAAGTCTAGTGTTTCATCGAGTAACTAAGAGGTAGGGGCAAGCGTAGTCTAGTGTTTCATCGAGTAACTAAGAGGTAGGGACAGGTTAAGTCTAGTGTTTCATCGAGTAACTAAGAGAGAAGGACAGGTTAAGTATAGTGTTTCATCGAGTAACTAAGAGGTAGGGGCAAGCGTAGTCTAGTGTTTCATCGAGTAACTAAGAGAGAAGGACAGGTTAAGTCTAGTGTTTCATCGAGTAATTAAGAGGTAGGGGCAAGCGTAGTCTAGTGTTTCATAGAGTAACTAAGAGAGAAGGACAGGTTAAGTCTAGTGTTTCATCGAGTAACTAAGAGGTAGGGGCAAGCGTAGTCTAGTGTTTCATCGAGTAACTAAGAGGGAGGGACAGGTTAAGTCTAGTGTTTCATCGAGTAACTAAGAGGGAGTGACAGGTTAAGTCTAGTGTTTCATCGAGTAACTAAGAGGGAGTGACAGGTTAAGTCTAGTGTTTCATAGAGTAACTAAGAGGGAGTGACAGGTTAAGTCTAGTGTTTTATCGAGTAACTAAGAGGGAGGGACAGGTTAAGTCTAGTGTTTCATCGAGTAACTAAGAGGTAGGGACAGGTTAAGTCTAGTGTTTCATAGAGTAACTAAGAGAGAGGGACAGGTTAAGTCTAGTGTTTCATCGAGTAACTAAGAGGTAAGGGCAAGCGTAGTCTAGTGTTTCATAGAGTAACTAAGAGAGAAGGACAGGTTAAGTCTAGTGTTTCATAGAGTAACTAAGAGGTAGGGGCAAGCGTAGTCTAGTGTTTCATCGAGTAACTAAGAGGGAGGGACAGGTTAAGTCTAGTGTTTCATCGAGTAACTAAGAGGGAGTGACAGGTTAAGTCTAGTGTTTCATCGAGTAACTAAGAGGGAGTGACAGGTTAAGTCTAGTGTTTCATAGAGTAACTAAGAGGGAGTGACAGGTTAAGTCTAGTGTTTCATAGAGTAACTAAGAGGGAGGGACAGGTTAAGTCTAGTATTTCATCGAGTAACTAAGAGGGAGTGACAGGTTAAGTCTAGTGTTTCATCGAGTAACTAAGAGGGAGGGACAGGTTAAGTCTAGTGTTTCATAGAGTAACTAAGAGGGAGGGACAGGTTAAGTCTAGTATTTCATCGAGTAACTAAGAGAGAGTGACAGGTTAAGTCTAGTGTTTCATCGAGTAACTAAGAGGGAGGGACAGAGGGAGGGACAGGCGTAGTCTAGTATTTCATCGAGTAACTAAGAGGTAGGGACAGGTTAAGTCTAGTGTTTCATAGAGTAACTAAGAGAGAGGGACAGGTTAAGTCTAGTGTTTCATAGAGTAACTAAGAGAGAAGGACAGGTTAAGTCTAGTGTTTCATCGAGTAACTAAGAGGTAGGGGCAAGCGTAGTCTAGTGTTTCATCGAGTAACTAAGAGGGAGGGACAGGTTAAGTCTAGTGTTTCATCGAGTAACTAAGAGGGAGTGACAGGTTAAGTCTAGTGTTTCATTGAGTAACTAAGAGAGAGGGACAGGTTAAGTCTAGTGTTTCATAGAGTAACTAAGAGGGAGGGACAGGTTAAGTCTAGTGTTTCATAGAGTAACTAAGAGGTAGGGACAGGTTAAGTCTAGTGTTTCATTGAGTAACTAAGAGAGAGGGACAGGTTAAGTCTAGTGTTTCATAGAGTAACTAAGAGGGAGGGACAGGTTAAGTCTAGTGTTTCATAGAGTAACTAAGAGGTAGGGACAGGTTAAGTCTAGTGTTTCATAGAGTAACTAAGAGAGAGGGACAGGTTAAGTCTAGTGTTTCATAGAGTAACTAAGAGAGAGGGACAGGTTAAGTCTAGTGTTTCATAGAGTAACTAAGAGGAAGGGACAGGTTAAGTCTAGTGTTTCATAGAGTAACTAAGAGGAGGGACAGGTTAAGTCTAGTGTTTCATAGAGTAACTAAGAGAGAGGGACAGGTTAAGTCTAGTGTTTCATAGAGTAACTAAGAGAGAGGGACAGGTTAAGTCTAGTGTTTCATAGAGTAACTAAGAGAGAGGGACAGGTTAAGTCTAGTGTTTCATAGAGTAACTAAGAGGTAGGGACAGGTTAAGTCTAGTGTTTCATAGAGTAACTAAGAGAGAGGGACAGGTTAAGTCTAGTGTTTCATAGAGTAACTAAGAGGTAGGGACAGGTTAAGTCTAGTGTTTCATAGAGTAACTAAGAGGGAGGGACAGGTTAAGTCTAGTGTTTCATAGAGTAACTAAGAGAGAGGGACAGGTTAAGTCTAGTGTTTCATAGAGTAACTAAGAGGTAGGGACAGGTTAAGTCTAGTGTTTCATAGAGTAACTAAGAGAGAGGGACAGGTTAAGTCTAGTGTTTCATAGAGTAACTAAGAGGTAGGGACAGGTTAAGTCTAGTGTTTCATAGAGTAACTAAGAGGTAGGGACAGGTTAAGTCTAGTGTTTCATAGAGTAACTAAGAGGTAGGGACAGGTTAAGTCTAGTGTTTCATCTAGTAACTAAGAGGGGGGGACAGGTTAAGTCTAGTGTTTCATCGAGTAACTAAGAGGTAGGGACAGGTTAAGTCTAGTGTTTCATAGAGTAACTAAGAGGTAGGGACAGGTTAAGTCTAGTGTTTCATGAGTAACTAAGAGAGAGGGACAGGTTAAGTCTAGTGTTTCATAGAGTAACTAAGAGGTAGGGACAGGTTAAGTCTAGTGTTTCATTGAGTAACTAAGAGGTAGGGACAGGTTAAGTCTAGTGTTTCATAGAGTAACTAAGAGGTAGGGACAGGTTAAGTCTAGTGTTTCATAGAGTAACTAAGAGAGAGGGACAGATTAAGTATAGTGTTTCATCGAGTAACTAAGAGGTAGGGGCAGGTTAAGTATAGTGTTTCATCGAGTAACTAAGAGGTAGGGACAGGTTAAGTCTAGTGTTTCATAGAGTAACTAAGAGGGAGGGACTGAGGAAGGGACAGGCGTAGTCTAGTATTTCATCGAGTAACTAAGAGGTAGGGACAGGTTAAGTCTAGTGTTTCATAGAGTAACTAAGAGAGAGGGACAGGTTAAGTCTAGTGTTTCATCGAGTAACTAAGAGGTAGGGGCAAGCGTAGTCTAGTGTTTCATCGAGTAACTAAGAGGTAGGGACAGGTTAAGTCTAGTGTTTCATCGAGTAACTAAGAGAGAAGGACAGGTTAAGTATAGTGTTTCATCGAGTAACTAAGAGGTAGGGGCAAGCGTAGTCTAGTGTTTCATCGAGTAACTAAGAGAGAAGGACAGGTTAAGTCTAGTGTTTCATCGAGTAACTAAGAGGTAGGGGCAAGCGTAGTCTAGTGTTTCATAGAGTAACTAAGAGAGAAGGACAGGTTAAGTCTAGTGTTTCATCGAGTAACTAAGAGGTAGGGGCAAGCGTAGTCTAGTGTTTCATCGAGTAACTAAGAGGGAGGGACAGGTTAAGTCTAGTGTTTCATCGAGTAACTAAGAGGGAGTGACAGGTTAAGTCTAGTGTTTCATTGAGTAACTAAGAGAGAGGGACAGGTTAAGTCTAGTGTTTCATAGAGTAACTAAGAGGGAGGGACAGGTTAAGTCTAGTGTTTCATAGAGTAACTAAGAGGTAGGGACAGGTTAAGTCTAGTGTTTCATAGAGCAACTAAGAGGGAGGGACAGGTTAAGTCTAGTGTTTCATAGAGTAACTAAGAGAGAGGGACAGGTTAAGTCTAGTGTTTCATAGAGTAACTAAGAGGTAGGGACAGGTTAAGTCTAGTGTTTCATAGAGTAACTAAGAGAGAGGGACAGGTTAAGTCTAGTGTTTCATAGAGAAACTAAGAGAGAGGGACAGGTTAAGTCTAGTGTTTCATAGAG
Organism: Megaustenia siamemsis; assembly: GCA_032433765.1. Taxonomy (NCBI): domain Eukaryota; kingdom Metazoa; phylum Mollusca; class Gastropoda; order Stylommatophora; family Ariophantidae; genus Megaustenia; species Megaustenia siamemsis. The sequence continues at coordinate 95,552,402 of JAVIAB010000047.1, read as the reverse complement.
TAACTAAGAGAGAGGGACAGGTTAAGTCTAGTGTTTCATCGAGTAACTAAGAGGTAGGGACAGGTTAAGTCTAGTGTTTCATAGAGTAACTAAGAGAGAGGGACAGGTTAAGTCTAGTGTTTCATAGAGTAACTAAGAGGTAGGGACAGGTTAAGTCTAGTGTTTCATAGAGTAACTAAGAGGGAGGGACAGGTTAAGTCTAGTGTTTCATAGAGTAACTAAGAGAGAGGGACAGGTTAAGTCTAGTGTTTCATCGAGTAACTAAGAGGTAGGGACAGGTTAAGTCTAGTGTTTCATAGAGTAACTAAGAGAGAGGGACAGGTTAAGTCTAGTGTTTCATAGAGTAACTAAAAGGTAGGGACAGGTTAAGTCTAGTGTTTCATAGAGTAACTAAGAGGTAGGGACAGGTTAAGTCTAGTGTTTCATCGAGTAACTAAGAGGTAGGGACAGGTTAAGTCTAGTGTTTCATAGAGTAACTAAGAGGTAGGGACAGGTTAAGTCTAGTGTTTCATCTAGTAACTAAGAGGGAGGGACAGGTTAAGTCTAGTGTTTCATCGAGTAACTAAGAGGTAGGGACAGGTTAAGTCTAGTGTTTCATAGAGTAACTAAGAGAGAGGGACAGGATAAGTCTAGTGTTTCATAGAGTAACTAAGAGGTAGGGACAGGTTAAGTCTAGTGTTTCATAGAGTAACTAAGAGAGAGGGACAGGTTAAGTCTAGTGTTTCATAGAGTAACTAAGAGGTAGAGACAGGTTAAGTCTAGTGTTTCATAGAGTAACTAAGAGAGAGGGACAGGTTAAGTCTAGTGTTTCATAGAGTAACTAAGAGGTAGGGACAGGTTAAGTCTAGTGTTTCATTGAGTAACTAAGAGGTAGGGACAGGTTAAGTCTAGTGTTTCATAGAGTAACTAAGAGGTAGGGACAGGTTAAGTCTAGTGTTTCATAGAGTAACTAAGAGAGAGGGACAGGTTAAGTATAGTGTTTCATCGAGTAACTAAGAGGTAGGGGCAGGTTAAGTATAGTGTTTCATCGAGTAACTAAGAGGTAGGGACAGGTTAAGTCTAGTGTTTCATAGAGTAATTAAGAGGGAGGGACTGAGGAGGGGACAGGCGTAGTCTAGTATTTCATCGAGTAACTAAGAGGTAGGGACAGGTTAAGTCTAGTGTTTCATAGAGTAACTAAGAGAGAGGGACAGGTTAAGTCTAGTGTTTCATCGAGTAACTAAGAGGTAGGGGCAAGCGTAGTCTAGTGTTTCATCGAGTAACTAAGAGGTAGGGACAGGTTAAGTCTAGTGTTTCATCGAGTAACTAAGAGAGAAGGACAGGTTAAGTATAGTGTTTCATCGAGTAACTAAGAGGTAGGGGCAAGCGTAGTCTAGTGTTTCATCGAGAAACTAAGAGAGAAGGACAGGTTAAGTCTAGTGTTTCATCGAGTAATTAAGAGGTAGGGGCAAGCGTAGTCTAGTGTTTCATAGAGTAACTAAGAGTGAAGGACAGGTTAAGTCTAGTGTTTCATCGAGTAACTAAGAGGTAGGGGCAAGCGTAGTCTAGTGTTTCATCGAGTAACTAAGAGGGAGGGACAGGTTAAGTCTAGTGTTTCATCGAGTAACTAAGAGGGAGTGACAGGTTAAGTCTAGTGTTTCATCTAGTAACTAAGAGGGAGTGACAGGTTAAGTCTAGTGTTTCATAGAGTAACTAAGAGGGAGTGACAGGTTAAGTCTAGTGTTCCATAGATTAACTAAGAGGGAGTGACAGGTTAAGTCTAGTGTTTCATAGAGTAACTAAGAGGGAGTGACAGGTTAAGTCTAGTGTTTTATCGAGTAACTAAGAGGGAGGGACAGGTTAAGTCTAGTGTTTCATCGAGTAACTAAGAGGTAGGGACAGGTTAAGTCTAGTGTTTCATAGAGTAACTAAGAGAGAGGGACAGGTTAAGTCTAGTGTTTCATCGAGTAACTAAGAGGTAAGGGCAAGCGTAGTCTAGTGTTTCATAGAGTAACTAAGAGAGAAGGACAGGTTAAGTCTAGTGTTTCATAGAGTAACTAAGAGGTAGGGGCATGCGTAGTCTAGTGTTTCATAGAGTAACTAAGAGGGAGGGACAGGTTAAGTCTAGTGTTTCATCGAGTAACTAAGAGGGAGTGACAGGTTAAGTCTAGTGTTTCATTGAGTAACTAAGAGGGAGTGACAGGTTAAGTCTAGTGTTTCATAGAGTAACTAAGAGGGAGTGACAGGTTAAGTCTAGTGTTTCATAGAGTAACTAAGAGGGAGGGACAGGTTAAGTCTAGTATTTCATCGAGTAACTAAGAGGGAGTGACAGGTTAAGTCTAGTGTTTCATCGAGTAACTAAGAGGGAGGGACAGGTTAAGTCTAGTGTTTCATAGAGTAACTAAGAGGGAGGGACAGGTTAAGTCTAGTATTTCATCGAGTAACTAAGAGAGAGTGACAGGTTAAGTCTAGTGTTTCATCGAGTAACTAAGAGGGAGGGACAGAGGGAGGGACAGGCGTAGTCTAGTATTTCATCGAGTAACTAAGAGGTAGGGACAGGTTAAGTCTAGTGTTTCATAGAGTAACTAAGAGAGAGGGACAGGTTAAGTCTAGTGTTTCATAGAGTAACTAAGAGAGAAGGACAGGTTAAGTCTAGTGTTTCATCGAGTAACTAAGAGGTAGGGGCAAGCGTAGTCTAGTGTTTCATCGAGTAACTAAGAGGGAGGGACAGGTTAAGTCTAGTGTTTCATCGAGTAACTAAGAGGGAGTGACAGGTTAAGTCTAGTGTTTCATTGAGTAACTAAGAGAGAGGGACAGGTTAAGTCTAGTGTTTCATAGAGTAACTAAGAGGGAGGGACAGGTTAAGTCTAGTGTTTCATAGAGTAACTAAGAGGTAGGGACAGGTTAAGTCTAGTGTTTCATAGAGCAACTAAGAGAGAGGGACAGGTTAAGTCTAGTGTTTCATAGAGTAACTAAGAGAGAGGGACAGGTTAAGTCTAGTGTTTCATAGAGTAACTAAGAGGTAGGGACAGGTTAAGTCTAGTGTTTCATAGAGTAACTAAGAGAGAGGGACAGGTTAAGTCTAGTGTTTCATAGAGTAACTAAGAGAGAGGGACAGGTTAAGTCTAGTGTTTCATAGAGTAACTAAGAGAGAGGGACAGGTTAAGTCTAGTGTTTCATAGAGTAACTAAGAGGTAGGGACAGGTTAAGTCTAGTATTTCATAGAGTAACTAAGAGAGAGGGACAGGTTAAGTCTAGTGTTTCATAGAGTAACTAAGAGGTAGGGACAGGTTAAGTCTAGTGTTTCATAGAGTAACTAAGAGGTAGGGACAGGTTAAGTCTAGTGTTTCATAGAGTAACTAAGAGAGAGGGACAGGTTAAGTCTAGTGTTTCATCGAGTAACTAAGAGGTAGGGACAGGTTAAGTCTAGTGTTTCATAGAGTAACTAAGAGAGAGGGACAGGTTAAGTCTAGTATTTCATAGAGTAACTAAAAGGTAGGGACAGGTTAAGTCTAGTGTTTCGTAGAGTAACTAAGAGGTAGGGACAGGTTAAGTCTAGTGTTTCATCGAGTAACTAAGAGGTAAGGACAGGTTAAGTCTAGTGTTTCATAGAGTAACTACGAGGTAGGGACAGGTTAAGTCTAGTGTTTCATAGAGTAACTAAGAGAGAGGGACAGGTTAAGTCTAGTGTTTCATAGAGTAACTAAGAGGTAGGGACAGGTTAAGTCTAGTGTTTCATTGAGTAACTAAGAGAGAGGGACAGGTTAAGTCTAGTGTTTCATAGAGTAACTAAGAGGTAGGGACAGGTTAAGTCTAGTGTTTCATTGAGTAACTAAGAGGTAGGGACAGGTTAAGTCTAGTGTTTCATAGAGTAACTAAGAGGTAGGGACAGGTTAAGTCTAGTGTTTCATAGAGTAACTAAGAGAGAGGGACAGATTAAGTATAGTGTTTCATCGAGTAACTAAGAGGTAGGGGCAGGTTAAGTATAGTGTTTCATCGAGTAACTAAGAGGTAGGGACAGGTTAAGTCTAGTGTTTCATAGAGTAACTAAGAGGGAGGGACTGAGGAAGGGACAGGCGTAGTCTAGTATTTCATCGAGTAACTAAGAGGTAGGGACAGGTTAAGTCTAGTGTTTCATAGAGTAACTAAGAGAGAGGGACAGGTTAAGTCTAGTGTTTCATCGAGTAACTAAGAGGTAGGGGCAAGCGTAGTCTAGTGTTTCATCGAGTAACTAAGAGGTAGGGACAGGTTAAGTCTAGTGTTTCATCGAGTAACTAAGAGGTAGGGGCAAGCGTAGTCTAGTGTTTCATAGAGTAACTAAGAGAGAAGGACAGGTTAAGTCTAGTGTTTCATCGAGTAACTAAGAGGTAGGGGCAAGCGTAGTCTAGTGTTTCATCGAGTAACTAAGAGGGAGGGACAGGTTAAGTCTAGTGTTTCATCGAGTAACTAAGAGGGAGTGACAGGTTAAGTCTAGTGTTTCATTGAGTAACTAAGAGAGAGGGACAGGTTAAGTCTAGTGTTTCATAGAGTAACTAAGAGGGAGGGACAGGTTAAGTCTAGTGTTTCATAGAGTAACTAAGAGGTAGGGACAGGTTAAGTCTAGTGTTTCATAGAGCAACTAAGAGAGAGGGACTGGTTAAGTCTATTGTTTCATAGAGTAACTAAGAGAGAGGGACAGGTTAAGTATAGTGTTTCATAGAGTAACTAAGAGGTAGGGACAGGTTAAGTCTAGTGTTTCATAGAGTAACTAAGAGAGAGGGACAGGTTAAGTCTAGTGTTTCATAGAGTAACTAAGAGAGAAGGACAGGTTAAGTCTAGTGTTTCATCGAGTAACTAAGAGGTAGGGGCAAGCGTAGTCTAGTGTTTCATCGAGTAACTAAGAGGGAGGGACAGGTTAAGTCTAGTGTTTCATCGAGTAACTAAGAGGGAGTGACAGGTTAAGTCTAGTGTTTCATTGAGTAACTAAGAGAGAGGGACAGGTTAAGTCTAGTGTTTCATAGAGTAACTAAGAGGGAGGGACAGGTTAAGTCTAGTGTTTCATAGAGTAACTAAGAGGTAGGGACAGGTTAAGTCTAGTGTTTCATAGAGTAACTAAGAGAGAGGGACAGGTTAAGTCTAGTGTTTCATAGAGTAACTAAGAGAGAGGGACAGGTTAAGTCTAGTGTTTCATAGAGTAACTAAGAGGTAGGGACAGGTTAAGTCTAGTGTTTCATAGAGTAACTAAGAGAGAGGGACAGGTTAAGTCTAGTGTTTCATAGAGTAACTAAGAGAGAGGGACAGGTTAAGTCTAGTGTTTCATAGAGTAACTAAGAGAGAGGGACTGGTTAAGTCTAGTGTTTCATAGAGTAACTAAGAGGTAGGGACAGGTTAAGTCTAGTGTTTCACAGAGTAACTAAGAGAGAGGGACAGGTTAAGTCTAGTGTTTCATCGAGTAACTAAGAGGTAGGGACAGGTTAAGTCTAGTGTTTCATAGAGTAACTAAGAGGGAGGGACAGGTTAAGTCTAGTGTTTCATAGAGTAACTAAGAGAGAGGGACAGGTTAAGTCTAGTGTTTCATCGAGTAACTAAGAGGTAGGGACAGGTTAAGTCTAGTGTTTCATAGAGTAACTAAGAGAGAGGGACAGGTTAAGTCTAGTGTTTCATAGAGTAACTAAGAGGTAGGGACAGGTTAAGTCTAGTGTTTCGTAGAGTAACTAAGAGGTAGGGACAGGTTAAGTCTAGTGTTTCATCGAGTAACTAAGAGGTAGGGACAGGTTAAGTCTAGTGTTTCATAGAGTAACTAAGAGGTAGGGACAGGTTAAGTCTAGTGTTTCATCTAGTAACTAAGAGGGAGGGACAGGTTAAGTCTAGTGTTTCATCGAGTAACTAAGAGGTAGGGACAGGTTAAGTCTAGTGTTTCATAGAGTAACTAAGAGAGAGGGACAGGTTAAGTCTAGTGTTTCATAGAGTAACTAAGAGAGAGGGACAGGTTAAGTCTAGTGTTTCATAGAGTAACTAAGAGGTAGGGACAGGTTAAGTCTAGTGTTTCATAGAGTAACTAAGAGAGAGGGACAGGTTAAGTCTAGTGTTTCATAGAGTAACTAAGAGGTAGGGACAGGTTAAGTCTAGTGTTTCATTGAGTAACTAAGAGGTAGGGACAGGTTAAGTCTAGTGTTTCATAGAGTAACTAAGAGGTAGGGACAGGTTAAGTTTAGTGTTTCATAGAGTAACTAAGAGAGAGGGACAGGTTAAGTATAGTGTTTCATCGAGTAACTAAGAGGTAGGGGCAGGTTAAGTATAGTGTTTCATCGAGTAACTAAGAGGTAGGGACAGGTTAAGTCTAGTGTTTCATAGAGTAATTAAGAGGGAGGGACTGAGGAAGGGACAGGCGTAGTCTAGTATTTCATCGAGTAACTAAGAGGTAGGGACAGGTTAAGTCTAGTGTTTCATAGAGTAACTAAGAGAGAGGGACAGGTTAAGTCTAGTGTTTCATAGAGTAACTAAGAGGTAGGGACAGGTTAAGTCTAGTGTTTCATTGAGTAACTAAGAGAGAGGGACAGGTTAAGTCTAGTGTTTCATAGAGTAACTAAGAGGTAGGGACAGGTTAAGTCTAGTGTTTCATTGAGTAACTAAGAGGTAGGGACAGGTTAAGTCTAGTGTTTCATAGAGTAACTAAGAGGTAGGGACAGGTTAAGTCTAGTGTTTCATAGAGTAACTAAGAGAGAGGGACAGATTAAGTATAGTGTTTCATCGAGTAACTAAGAGGTAGGGGCAGGTTAAGTATAGTGTTTCATCGAGTAACTAAGAGGTAGGGACAGGTTAAGTCTAGTGTTTCATAGAGTAACTAAGAGGGAGGGACTGAGGAAGGGACAGGCGTAGTCTAGTATTTCATCGAGTAACTAAGAGGTAGGGACAGGTTAAGTCTAGTGTTTCATAGAGTAACTAAGAGAGAGGGACAGGTTAAGTCTAGTGTTTCATCGAGTAACTAAGAGGTAGGGGCAAGCGTAGTCTAGTGTTTCATCGAGTAACTAAGAGGTAGGGACAGGTTAAGTCTAGTGTTTCATCGAGTAACTAAGAGGTAGGGGCAAGCGTAGTCTAGTGTTTCATAGAGTAACTAAGAGAGAAGGACAGGTTAAGTCTAGTGTTTCATCGAGTAACTAAGAGGTAGGGGCAAGCGTAGTCTAGTGTTTCATCGAGTAACTAAGAGGGAGGGACAGGTTAAGTCTAGTGTTTCATCGAGTAACTAAGAGGGAGTGACAGGTTAAGTCTAGTGTTTCATTGAGTAACTAAGAGAGAGGGACAGGTTAAGTCTAGTGTTTCATAGAGTAACTAAGAGGGAGGGACAGGTTAAGTCTAGTGTTTCATAGAGTAACTAAGAGGTAGGGACAGGTTAAGTCTAGTGTTTCATAGAGCAACTAAGAGAGAGGGACAGGTTAAGTCTAGTGTTTCATAGAGTAACTAAGAGAGAGGGACAGGTTAAGTCTAGTGTTTCATAGAGTAACTAAGAGGTAGGGACAGGTTAAGTCTAGTGTTTCATAGAGTAACTAAGAGAGAGGGACAGGTTAAGTCTAGTGTTTCATAGAGTAACTAAGAGAGAGGGACAGGTTAAGTCTAGTGTTTCATAGAGTAACTAAGAGAGAGGGACTGGTTAAGTCTAGTGTTTCATAGAGTAACTAAGAGGTAGGGACAGGTTAAGTCTAGTGTTTCATAGAGTAACTAAGAGAGAGGGACAGGTTAAGTCTAGTGTTTCATAGAGTAACTAAGAGGTAGGGACAGGTTAAGTCTAGTGTTTCATAGAGTAACTAAGAGGGAGGGACAGGTTAAGTCTAGTGTTTCATAGAGTAACTAAGAGAGAGGGACAGGTTAAGTCTAGTGTTTCATCGAGTAACTAAGAGGTAGGGACAGGTTAAGTCTAGTGTTTCATAGAGTAACTAAGAGAGAGGGACAGGTTAAGTCTAGTGTTTCATAGAGTAACTAAAAGGTAGGGACAGGTTAAGTCTAGTGTTTCATAGAGTAACTAAGAGGTAGGGACAGGTTAAGTCTAGTGTTTCATCGAGTAACTAAGAGGTAGGGACAGGTTAAGTCTAGTGTTTCATAGAGTAACTAAGAGGTAGGGACAGGTTAAGTCTAGTGTTTCATCTAGTAACTAAGAGGGAGGGACAGGTTAAGTCTAGTGTTTCATCGAGTAACTAAGAGGTAGGGACAGGTTAAGTCTAGTGTTTCATAGAGTAACTAAGAGAGAGGGACAGGTTAAGTCTAGTGTTTCATAGAGTAACTAAGAGGTAGGGACAGGTTAAGTCTAGTGTTTCATAGAGTAACTAAGAGAGAGGGACAGGTTAAGTCTAGTTTTTCTTAGAGTAACTAAGAGGTAGAGACAGGTTAAGTCTAGTGTTTCATAGAGTAACTAAGAGAGAGGGACAGGTTAAGTCTAGTGTTTCATAGAGTAACTAAGAGGTAGGGACAGGTTAAGTCTAGTGTTTCATTGAGTAACTAAGAGGTAGGGACAGGTTAAGTCTAGTGTTTCATAGAGTAACTAAGAGGTAGGGACAGGTTAACTCTAGTGTTTCATAGAGTAACTAAGAGAGAGGGACAGGTTAAGTATAGTGTTTCATCGAGTAACTAAGAGGTAGGGGCAGGTTAAGTATAGTGTTTCATCGAGTAACTAAGAGGTAGGGACAGGTTAAGTCTAGTGTTTCATAGAGTAATTAAGAGGGAGGGACTGAGGAGGGGACAGGCGTAGTCTAGTATTTCATCGAGTAACTAAGAGGTAGGGACAGGTTAAGTCTAGTGTTTCATAGAGTAACTAAGAGAGAGGGACAGGTTAAGTCTAGTGTTTCATCGAGTAACTAAGCGGTAGGGGCAAGCGTAGTCTAGTGTTTCATCGAGTAACTAAGAGGTAGGGACAGGTTAAGTCTAGTGTTTCATCGAGTAACTAAGAGAGAAGGACAGGTTAAGTATAGTGTTTCATCGAGTAACTAAGAGGTAGGGGCAAGCGTAGTCTAGTGTTTCATCGAGTAACTAAGAGAGAAGGACAGGTTAAGTCTAGTGTTTCATCGAGTAATTAAGAGGTAGGGGCAAGCGTAGTCTAGTGTTTCATAGAGTAACTAAGAGAGAAGGACAGGTTAAGTCTAGTGTTTCATCGAGTAACTAAGAGGTAGGGGCAAGCGTAGTCTAGTGTTTCATCGAGTAACTAAGAGGGAGGGACAGGTTAAGTCTAGTGTTTCATCGAGTAACTAAGAGGGAGTGACAGGTTAAGTCTAGTGTTTCATCGAGTAACTAAGAGGGAGTGACAGGTTAAGTCTAGTGTTTCATAGAGTAACTAAGAGGGAGTGACAGGTTAAGTCTAGTGTTCCATAGAGTAACTAAGAGGGAGTGACAGGTTAAGTCTAGTGTTTCATAGAGTAACTAAGAGGGAGTGACAGGTTAAGTCTAGTGTTTTATCGAGTAACTAAGAGGGAGGGACAGGTTAAGTCTAGTGTTTCATCGAGTAACTAAGAGGTAGGGACAGGTTAAGTCTAGTGTTTCATAGAGTAACTAAGAGAGAGGGACAGGTTAATTCTAGTGTTTCATCGAGTAACTAAGAGGTAAGGGCAAGCGTAGTCTAGTGTTTCATAGAGTAACTAAGAGAGAAGGACAGGTTAAGTCTAGTGTTTCATAGAGTAACTAAGAGGTAGGGGCAAGCGTAGTCTAGTGTTTCATCGAGTAACTAAGAGGGAGGGACAGGTTAAGTCTAGTGTTTCATCGAGTAACTAAGAGGGAGTGACAGGTTAAGTCTAGTGTTTCATCGAGTAACTAAGAGGGAGTGACAGGTTAAGTCTAGTGTTTCATAGAGTAACTAAGAGGGAGTGACAGGTTAAGTCTAGTGTTTCATAGAGTAACTAAGAGGGAGGGACAGGTTAAGTCTAGTATTTCATCGAGTAACTAAGAGGGAGTGACAGGTTAAGTCTAGTGTTTCATCGAGTAACTAAGAGGGAGGGACAGGTTAAGTCTAGTGTTTCATAGAGTAACTAAGAGGGAGGGACAGGTTAAGTCTAGTATTTCATCGAGTAACTAAGAGAGAGTGACAGGTTAAGTCTAGTGTTTCATCGAGTAACTAAGAGGGAGGGACAGAGGGAGGGACAGGCGTAGTCTAGTATTTCATCGAGTAACTAAGAGGTAGGGACAGGTTAAGTCTAGTGTTTCATAGAGTAACTAAGAGAGAGGGACAGGTTAAGTCTAGTGTTTCATAGAGTAACTAAGAGAGAAGGACAGGTTAAGTCTAGTGTTTCATCGAGTAACTAAGAGGTAGGGGCAAGCGTAGTCTAGTGTTTCATCGAGTAACTAAGAGGGAGGGACAGGTTAAGTCTAGTGTTTCATCGAGTAACTAAGAGGGAGTGACAGGTTAAGTCTAGTGTTTCATTGAGTAACTAAGAGGTAGGGACAGGTTAAGTCTAGTGTTTCATAGAGTAACTAAGAGGGAGGGACAGGTTAAGTCTAGTGTTTCATAGAGTAACTAAGAGGTAGGGACAGGTTAAGTCTAGTGTTTCATAGAGCAACTAAGAGAGAGGGACAGGTTAAGTCTAGTGTTTCATAGAGTAACTAAGAGAGAGGGACAGGTTAAGTCTAGTGTTTCATAGAGTAACTAAGAGGTAGGGACAGGTTAAGTCTAGTGTTTCATAGAGTAACTAAGAGAGAGGGACAGGTTAAGTCTAGTGTTTCATAGAGTAACTAAGAGAGAGGGACAGGTTAAGTCTAGTGTTTCATAGAGTAACTAAGAGAGAGGGACTGGTTAAGTCTAGTGTTTCATAGAGTAACTAAGAGGTAGGGACAGGTTAAGTCTAGTGTTTCATAGAGTAACTAAGAGAGAGGGACAGGTTAAGTCTAGTGTTTCATAGAGTAACTAAGAGGTAGGGACAGGTTAAGTCTAGTGTTTCATAGAGTAACTAAGAGGGAGGGACAGGTTAAGTCTAGTGTTTCATAGAGTAACTAAGAGAGAGGGACAGGTTAAGTCTAGTGTTTCATCGAGTAACTAAGAGGTAGGGACAGGTTAAGTCTAGTGTTTCATAGAGTAACTAAGAGAGAGGGACAGGTTAAGTCTAGTGTTTCATAGAGTAACTAAAAGGTAGGGACAGGTTAAGTCTAGTGTTTCGTAGAGTAACTAAGAGGTAGGGACAGGTTAAGTCTAGTGTTTCATCGAGTAACTAAGAGGTAGGGACAGGTTAAGTCTAGTGTTTCATAGAGTAACTAAGAGGTAGGGACAGGTTAAGTCTAGTGTTTCATCTAGTAACTAAGAGGGAGGGACAGGTTAAGTCTAGTGTTTCATCGAGTAACTAAGAGGTAGGGACAGGTTAAGTCTAGTGTTTCATAGAGTAACTAAGAGAGAGGGACAGGCTAAGTCTAGTGTTTCATAGAGTAACTAAGAGAGAGGGACAGGTTAAGTCTAGTGTTTCATAGAGTAACTAAGAGGTAGGGACAGGTTAAGTCTAGTGTTTCATAGAGTAACTAAAAGGTAGGGACAGGTTAAGTCTAGTGTTTCATAGAGTAACTAAGAGGTAGGGACAGGTTAAGTCTAGTGTTTCATAGAGTAACTAAGAGGTAGGGACAGGTTAAGTCTAGTGTTTCATAGAGTAACTAAGAGAGAGGGACAGGTTAAGTATAGTGTTTCATCGAGTAACTAAGAGGTAGGGGCAGGTTAAGTATAGTGTTTCATCGAGTAACTAAGAGGTAGGGACAGGTTAAGTCTAGTGTTTCATAGAGTAATTAAGAGGGAGGGACTGAGGAAGGGACAGGCGTAGTCTAGTATTTCATCGAGTAACTAAGAGGTAGGGACAGGTTAAGTCTAGTGTTTCATAGAGTAACTAAGAGAGAGGGACAGGTTAAGTCTAGTGTTTCATCGAGTAACTAAGAGGTAGGGGCAAGCGTAGTCTAGTGTTTCATCGAGTAACTAAGAGGTAGGGACAGGTTAAGTCTAGTGTTTCATCGAGTAACTAAGAGAGAAGGACAGGTTAAGTATAGTGTTTCATCGAGTAACTAAGAGGTAGGGGCAAGCGTAGTCTAGTGTTTCATCGAGTAACTAAGAGAGAAGGACAGGTTAAGTCTAGTGTTTCATCGAGTAATTAAGAGGTAGGGGCAAGCGTAGTCTAGTGTTTCATAGAGTAACTAAGAGAGAAGGACAGGTTAAGTCTAGTGTTTCATCGAGTAACTAAGAGGTAGGGGCAAGCGTAGTCTAGTGTTTCATCGAGTAACTAAGAGGGAGGGACAGGTTAAGTCTAGTGTTTCATCGAGTAACTAAGAGGGAGTAACAGGTTAAGTCTAGTGTTTCATCGAGTAACTAAGAGGGAGTGACAGGTTAAGTCTAGTGTTTCATAGAGTAACTAAGAGGGAGTGACAGGTTAAGTCTAGTGTTCCATAGAGTAACTAAGAGGGAGTGACAGGTTAAGTCTAGTGTTTCATAGAGTAACTAAGAGGGAGTGACAGGTTAAGTCTAGTGTTTTATCGAGTAACTAAGAGGGAGGGACAGGTTAAGTCTAGTGTTTCATCGAGTAACTAAGAGGTAGGGACAGGTTAAGTCTAGTGTTTCATAGAGTAACTAAGAGAGAGGGACAGGTTAAGTCTAGTGTTTCATCGAGTAACTAAGAGGTAAGGGCAAGCGTAGTCTAGTGTTTCATAGAGTAACTAAGAGAGAAGGACAGGTTAAGTCTAGTGTTTCATAGAGTAACTAAGAGGTAGGGGCAAGCGTAGTCTAGTGTTTCATCGAGTAACTAAGAGGGAGGGACAGGTTAAGTCTAGTGTTTCATCGAGTAACTAAGAGGGAGTGACAGGTTAAGTCTAGTGTTTCATCGAGTAACTAAGAGGGAGTGACAGGTTAAGTCTAGTGTTTCATAGAGTAACTAAGAGGGAGTGACAGGTTAAGTCTAGTGTTTCATAGAGTAACTAAGAGGGAGGGACAGGTTAAGTCTAGTATTTCATCGAGTAACTAAGAGGGAGTGACAGGTTAAGTCTAGTGTTTCATCGAGTAACTAAGAGGGAGGGACAGGTTAAGTCTAGTGTTTCATAGAGTAACTAAGAGGGAGGGACAGGTTAAGTCTAGTGTTTCATAGAGTAACTAAGAGAGAGGGACAGGTTAAGTCTAGTGTTTCATAGAGTAACTAAAAGGTAGGGACAGGTTAAGTCTAGTGTTTCGTAGAGTAACTAAGAGGTAGGGACAGGTTAAGTCTAGTGTTTCATCGAGTAACTAAGAGGTAGGGACAGGTTAAGTCTAGTGTTTCATAGAGTAACTAAGAGGTAGGGACAGGTTAAGTCTAGTGTTTCATCTAGTAACTAAGAGGGAGGGACAGGTTAAGTCTAGTGTTTCATCGAGTAACTAAGAGGTAGGGACAGGTTAAGTCTAGTGTTTCATAGAGTAACTAAGAGAGAGGGACAGGTTAAGTCTAGTGTTTCATAGAGTAACTAAGAGAGAGGGACAGGTTAAGTCTAGTGTTTCATAGAGTAACTAAGAGGTAGGGACAGGTTAAGTCTAGTGTTTCATAGAGTAACTAAGAGAGAGGGACAGGTTAAGTCTAGTGTTTCATAGAGTAACTAAGAGGTAGGGACAGGTTAAGTCTAGTGTTTCATTGAGTAACTAAGAGGTAGGGACAGGTTAAGTCTAGTGTTTCATAGAGTAACTAAGAGGTAGGGACAGGTTAAGTCTAGTGTTTCATAGAGTAACTAAGAGAGAGGGACAGGTTAAGTATAGTGTTTCATCGAGTAACTAAGAGGTAGGGGCAGGTTAAGTATAGTGTTTCATCGAGTAACTAAGAGGTAGGGACAGGTTAAGTCTAGTGTTTCATAGAGTAATTAAGAGGGAGGGACTGAGGAAGGGACAGGCGTAGTCTAGTATTTCATCGAGTAACTAAGAGAGAAGGACAGGTTAAGTATAGTGTTTCATCGAGTAACTAAGAGGTAGGGGCAAGCGTAGTCTAGTGTTTCATCGAGTAACTAAGAGAGAAGGACAGGTTAAGTCTAGTATTTCATCGAGTAACTAAGAGGTAGGGACAGGTTAAGTCTAGTGTTTCATCGAGTAACTAAGAGGGAGTGACAGGTTAAGTCTAGTGTTTCATAGAGTAACTAAGAGGGAGTGACAGGTTAAGTCTAGTGTTCCATAGAGTAACTAAGAGGGAGTGACAGGTTAAGTCTAGTGTTTCATAGAGTAACTAAGAGGGAGTGACAGGTTAAGTCTAGTGTTTTATCGAGTAACTAAGAGGGAGGGACAGGTTAAGTCTAGTGTTTCATCGAGTAACTAAGAGGTAGGGACAGGTTAAGTCTAGTGTTTCATAGAGTAACTAAGAGAGAGGGACAGGTTAAGTCTAGTGTTTCATCGAGTAACTAAGAGGTAAGGGCAAGCGTAGTCTAGTGTTTCATAGAGTAACTAAGAGAGAAGGACAGGTTAAGTCTAGTGTTTCATAGAGTAACTAAGAGGTAGGGGCAAGCGTAGTCTAGTGTTTCATCGAGTAACTAAGAGGGAGGGACAGGTTAAGTCTAGTGTTTCATCGAGTAACTAAGAGGGAGTGACAGGTTAAGTCTAGTGTTTCATCGAGTAACTAAGAGGGAGTGACAGGTTAAGTCTAGTGTTTCATAGAGTAACTAAGAGGGAGTGACAGGTTAAGTCTAGTGTTTCATAGAGTAACTAAGAGGGAGGGACAGGTTAAGTCTAGTATTTCATCGAGTAACTAAGAGGGAGTGACAGGTTAAGTCTAGTGTTTCATCGAGTAACTAAGAGGGAGGGACAGGTTAAGTCTAGTGTTTCATAGAGTAACTAAGAGGGAGGGACAGGTTAAGTCTAGTATTTCATCGAGTAACTAAGAGAGAGTGACAGGTTAAGTCTAGTGTTTCATCGAGTAACTAAGAGTGAGGGACAGAGGGAGGGACAGGCGTAGTCTAGTATTTCATCGAGTAACTAAGAGGTAGGGACAGGTTAAGTCTAGTGTTTCATAGAGTAACTAAGAGAGAGGGACAGGTTAAGTCTAGTGTTTCATTGAGTAACTAAGAGGGAGGGACTGAGGTAGGGACAAGCGTAGTCTAGTATTTTCATCGAGTAACTAAGAGGTAGGGGCAATCGTTGTCTAGTGTTTCATCGAGTAACTAAGAGGGAGGGACAGGTTAAGTTTAGTGTTTCATCGAGTAACTAAGAGGGAGGGACTGAGGAAGGGACAGGCGTAGTCTAGTGTTTCATCGAGTAACTAAGATGTAGGGGCAAGCGTAGTCTAGTGTTTCATCGAGTAACTAAGAGGGAGGGACAGGTTAAAGTCTAGTGTTTCATCGAATAACTAAGAGGGAGGGACAGGCGTAGTCTAGTATTTCATCTAGTAACTAAAAGTTAGGGGCAAGCGTAATCTAGTGTTTCATCGAGTAACTAAGAGAGAAGGACAGGTTAAGTCTAGTGTTTCATTGATTAACTAAGAGGGAGGGACAGGCGTTGTCTAGTATTTCATCTAGTAACTAAAAGTTAGGGGCAAGCGTAGTCTAGTGTTTCATCGAGTAACTAAGAGGGATGGACAGGTTAAGTCTAGTGTTTCATCGAGTAACTAAGAGGGAGTGACAGGCGTTGTCTAGTATTTCATCTAGTAACTAAAAGTTAGGGGCAAGCGTAGTCTAGTGTTTCATCGAGTAACTAAGAGGGATGGACAGGTTAAGTCTAGTGTTTCATCGAGTAACTAAGAGGGAGTGACAGGTTAAGTCTAGTGTTTCATCGAGTAACTAAGAGGTAGGGACAGTTTAAGTCTAGTGTTTCATAGAGTAACTAAGAGAGAGGGACAGGTTAAGTCTAGTGTTTCATCGAGTAACTAAGAGGTAAGGGCAAGCGTAGTCTAGTGTTTCATAGAGTAACTAAGAGAGAAGGACAGGTTAAGTCTAGTGTTTCATCGAGTAACTAAGAGGGAGTGACAGGTTAAATCTAGTGTTTCATCGAGTAACTAAGAGGGAGTGACAGGTTAAGTCTAGTGTTTCATAGAGTAACTAAGAGGGAGTGACAGGTTAAATCTAGTGTTTCATAGAGTAACTAAGAGGGAGGGACAGGTTAAGTCTAGTATTTCATCGAGTAACTAAGAGGGAGTGACAGGTTAAGTCTAGTGTTTCATCGAGTAACTAAGAGGGAGGGACAGGTTAAGTCTAATGTTTCATAGAGTAACTAAGAGGGAGGGACAGGTTAAGTCTAGTGTTTCATCGAGTAACTAAGAGGGAGGGACAGGTTAAGTCTAGTGTTTCATTGAGTAACTAAGAGGGAGGGACAGTCGAAGTCTAGTATTTCATCGAGTAACTAAGAGGGAGGGACAGTCGAAGTCTAGTATTTCATCGAGTAACTAAGAGGGAGGGACAGTCGAAGTCTAGTGTTTCATCGAGTAACTAAGAGGGAGGGACAGTCGATTTCTAGTATTTCATAGAGTAACTAAGAGGGAGGGACAGTCGAAGTCTAGTATTTCATCGAGTAACTAAAAGTTAGGGGCTAGCGTAGTCTAGTGTTTCATCGAGTAACTAAAAGTTAGGGGTAAGCGTAGTCTAGTGTTTCATCGAGTAACTAAGAGGAAGAGACAGTCGATTTCTAGTATTTCATCGAGTAACTAAGAGGGAGGGACAGTCGAAGTCTAGTATTTCATCGAGTAACTAAGAGGGAAGGACAGTCGAAGTCTAGTGTTTCATCGAGTAACTAAGAGGAAGAGACAGTCGATTTGTAGTATTTCATCGAGTAACTAAGAGGGAGGGACAGTCGAAGTCTAATGTTTCATCGAGTAACTAAGAGGGAGGGACAGTCGATTTCTAGTATTTCATAGAGTAACTAAGTGAGAGGGACAGTCGAAGTCTAGTATTTCATCGAGTAACTAAGAGGAAGAGACAGTCGAAGTCTAGTGTTTCATCGAGTAACTAAGAGGGAGGGACAGTCGATTTCTAGTATTTCATAGAGTAACTAAGTGAGAGGGACAGTCGAAGTCTAGTATTTCATCGAGTAACTAAGTGAGAGGGACAGTCGAAGTCTAGTGTTTCATCGAGTAACTAAGAGGGAGGGACAGTCGATTTCTAGTATTTCATAGAGTAACTAAGTGAGAGGGACAGTCGAAGTCTAGTATTTCATCGAGTAACTAAGAGGAAGAGACAGTCGAAGTCTAGTGTTTCATCGAGTAACTAAGAGGGAGAGACAGTCGAAGTCTAGTGTTTCATAGAGTAACTAAGAGGGAGGGACAGTCGATTTCTAGTATTTCATAGAGTAACTAAGTGAGAGGGACAGTCGAAGTCTAGTATTTCATCGAGTAACTAAGAGGATATATATTTAAAAACAAATAGAGCCAAGATTAGAGACCCATTATAAATGGATATTATTTTAGAGGCAAACTTCCGAGGCGATAGATCAGCGAATATCTTCAGGGGAAGAGTTATGTTTACAACACTCGGAAAAAAAAGTAACAAATAATCAACAACAGAAAATAAAAAAAAAACAAAAAGATGGTCAGAAGCAGGATCGAACCCGTACTGCTCGGCACAGCACCTTGCCACGTGAACACTCCCCCTGAGGATATTCGCTGATCTATCACTTCGGAAGTTTCCATTCATAATAATATTCATTTACTATTATTTATCTCCAGTATAAACCACTGGAAACTGCTATTTGTGATGTTTTATCCTATAACTGTTTGTCTGCAATGCAAGTATTCAGCCCTACAGGAGCAACTTTTCTTAGTAAGAAAATACAGATATACAATTTATTCCCGAGTTGTGCTCGTAACCTTATGCTATAGTCATGAGTACACATGTGTGAAAGACATCGCGAATGATAGCTATTTTTATAGGTGTCTGAGTTGGCCGTGTGCTGTAGCGTTTGGTTCTCGTGGCAAGGCGCTGTCCGAGGAGTACGGGTTCGATTCTGCTTCGGGCTATCTACTGTTCTTTGTTTTTATTTTCGTTTGTTGATTATTTATGATTTTTTTTTCCCGAGTGTTGTAAACATAAGATCTTCTTCTGAAGTTACTCACAGCCAAGGCTGACTACGTACTAGAAAGATGGCACTCAACAAATATCAAAGAGGCGAACATTAAATTAATAGCAAGATTATAGTTGAACATCAAGAAGTGATTATAGTGAAGAGTCAGGAATTTATATGAAAAGATCAAAGCAGTGAGATAAAAGAATATTATAACTTCACAGAAATGATGGGAAGATGAAAACAGTAGGGCGATAACCCAACCAGTATTGGTTAGGTTGAGGTTCAGTCCACATATACATACATGAACACACACACACACAAACACGAACACATACGAATATCAAACACATACAGACAGTTGCAAATTAACTGCTTGTCTCCAAACCAGAATGATGTAAACCTGATTAGTCTCAGCCTGACCTTTGTTCGTATTCATCCTATTGGCTTGAAGGGTTACAGTAAACCAGTTTATAGACTCGTGATCATAACTCGTCACAGCCAACATACCCTTCCCATTTGAATACACTTGAGCTCAGTGGTTCTCACAGTTCACACGGTGTGGTCTTCCTATCGGCTGTGGTAGGTGCCTGGCCAGACGACGTGCATGGAAGAGGTGGCTGGGTGGGTGTTACTCTTGTGCATCGGTGTTAATGAAGACCACAGCGTCACCACACTGAGTTATGCGCTGTCTCGTGACGTCACGCTGCTTTTGCTATCTTGTTTTCAGTGATGGTAATCCAGAGGTTGTCCATATCATTTCCCACAATTTGGTGTATGTAACTCAGTTCTGTCCATATCATTTCCCACAATTTGGTGTATGTAACTCACTTCTGTCCATATCATTTCCCACAATTTGGTGTATGTAACTCAACTCTGTCCCGATTATTTCCCACCTTTTGGTGTCGGTGCACTCAATTCTGCCCCTATTTTTTTCCCATCTTTTGGTGTATGTAACCCAATTCTGCCCCTATTTTTTTCCCATCTTTTGGTGTATGTAACTCAATTCTGTCCCTATTATTTCCCACCTTTTGGCGTATGTAACTCAATTCTGCCCCTATTATTTCCCACCTTTTGGCGTATGTAACTCAATTCTGCCCCTATTATTTCCCACCTTTTGGTGTCGGTGCACTCAATTCTGCCCCTATTTTTTTCCCATCTTTTGGCGTATGTAACTCATTTCTGTCCCTATTATTTCCCACCTTTTCGCGTATGTAACTCATTTCTGTCCCTATTATTACCCACCTTTTGGCGTATGTAACTCAATTCTGTCCCTATTATTTCCCATCTTTTGGTGTATGTAACTCAATTCAGCCCCTATTTTTTTCCCCATCTTTTGGCGTATGTAACTCATTTCTGTCCCTATTATTTCCCACCTTTTGGCGTATGTAACTCATTTCTGTCCCTATTATTTCCCACCTTTTGGCGTATGTAACTCAATTCAGTCCCTATTATTTCCCACCTTTTGGCGTATGTAACTCAATTCTGTCCCTATTATTTCCCACCTTTTGGCGTATGTAACTCAATTCTGTCCCTATTATTTCCCATCTTTTGGTGTATGTAACTCAATTCAGCCCCTATTTTTTTCCCCACCTTTTGGCGTATGTAACTCAATTCTGTCCCTATTATTTCCCACCTTTTGGCGTATGTAACTCAATTCAGTCCCTATTATTTCCCACCTTTTGGCGTATGTAACTCAATTCAGTCCCTGTTATTTCCCACCTTTTGGCGTATGTAACTCAATTCAGTCCCTATTATTTCCCACCTTTTGGCGTATGTAACTCAATTCAGTCCCTGTTATTTCCCACCTTTTGGCGTATGTAACTCAATTCAGTCCCTATTATTTCCCACCTTTTGGCGTATGTAACTCAATTCAGTCCCTATTATTTCCCACCTTTTGGCGTATGTAACTCAATTCAGTCCCTGTTATTTCCCACCTTTTGGCGTATGTAACTCAATTCAGTCCCTATTATTCCCCACCTTTTGGCGTATGTAACTCAATTCAGTCCCTATTATTTCCCACCTTTTGGCGTATGTAACTCAATTCAGTCCCTGTTATTTCCCACCTTTTGGCGTATGTAACTCAATTCAGTCCCTATTATTTCCCACCTTTTGGCGTATGTAACTCAATTCAGTCCCTGTTATTTCCCACCTTTTGGTGTATGTAACTCAATTCAGTCCCTATTATTCCCCACCTTTTGGTGTATGTAACTCAATTCAGTCCCTATTATTTCCCACCTTTTGGTGTTTGTACACTCACTTCTGTCCCAGTTGTTTTCCACCGGTGTCTGAGTGCTCAACTCCGCCCCCCCCAACCACCCCCCCACCCCCCTTGCTCTTCCGCATGCCGATGCCTAGAACCTTCACATATTAAATTCATCAAGTGGGAGTGGCCAGTCAACCTGGATAATTACTGTGTCTCACTGACACCTATAGTCCTTTCATGGAAGCCAATCCTATCTCTTTCGTGTTGACATTGCAGACCAATCTGTGGATGATATTTTTGTCTTCTTTATCTCCTACCAGATAAAAATTACTATGCATCGCTACGTTATTGTGGTTAAGTTGATGACCTCCATAATTAACATAATGTGACCTCCCTAATTATGAATGTTTTTCTTTCCTTCCCGCGGATAAGCTACCTTCTCTGACGAGTGTGGGTCGTACACTTTTGTTCATTTTTGTCAATGGAAAAATTTAGAGGTGATGATAAAGAATGTGTGTGTGCAAAGAGATGATGAGGATGAGCTTGTGGTCAAAGGAGGCAGTAAGGATGAGTTTGAGGGTAAACAACGGGGAGAAGAGTTTGTGGATCATGATGACCACGAGGAAGAGTTTGTGGACCATGATGACAAGAGGAAGGTTTTTGTGGATCATGATGATCACAAGGAAGAGTTTGTGGGTCAAGATGACAACGAGGAAGAGTTTGTGGGTCATGAAGGCAATGTGGAAGAGTTTATGGGTCAAGATGACCACGAGGAAGAGTTTGTGGGTCATGAAGGCAATGTGGAAGAGTTTATGGGTCAAGATGACCACGAAGAAGAGTTTGTGGGTCATGAAGGCAATGTGGAAGAGTTTATGGGTCAAGATGACCATAAGGAAGAGTTTATGGGTCAAGATGATCGTGAGGAAGAGTTTGTGGATCAAGAAGGCGACGAGGAAGAGTTTGTGGGTCAAGGTGACAACGAGGAAGAGTTTGTTGGCCCAGATGACCGCAAGGAAGAGTTTGTGGGTAAAAAAGACGACGGGGAAGATTCTGCAGTCCAGAAAACTGCGAGGAACAGTTTGTGGACCCAGATGATCACGAGGAAGAGTTTTTGTGTCCAGAAGTCTGCTAGGAAGAGTTTGTGGGTCCAGAAGACCACGAAGAAGAGTTTGTGGGTCAAGAAGACCACGAAGAAGAGTTTGTGGGTCAAGAAGACCACGAAGAAGAGTTTGTGGGTCAAGAAGACCACGAAGAAGAGTTTGTGGGTCAAGGAAGACACTGAGGAAGAACTTGTGAGTCGAAAAGACGGCAGAGAAACATTTCTGGAAGATTATTTACGGTCAGGATGAACTTATAAAATTGTTGGAGGTTGTTATCCATTATTGTATGGGAACCACTGGCATAACTCCTGCCAGATTGAACTCTTTTCCTTCTGTTAAAATAATACAGAAAGTTGTCAGATTTATGCGCAGCCTCAAGCTAAATGATCCGAGCTAATATTAACGTGTTTGATGAACTCAGAAGAGCTGATTAAACAGATGACCTCTTGAAGTAACGAACGAAACTCATTCAACATATAACATTATAACAAACACGTGTACCGTCTTCATCAAGAGATTTACTGATTAAACTCAGGCCAGATCATAACACATCAACAATTGATTGGTTACAAGATTAAGGCGACAAAAAAAAAATAACAACAGCATAAATTAGGTTACTTCTTTCTGGCTCATCTTTCCAAGGCTTTCCGAGTTGTACCAACTGGCATATTGATACGATTAAGAGAAGGCAACGATGACAGCAAATTAAAATAAATCACTATCTGTAATTTAAAAACTATAAGAAATACTACCTGAAAACTAAAAATCAAAAGGAACGAAACAATTAAGAAAAATAAATATAACTTTAACACATCATCATCAACATTCATCAAGGTCATCAAGAGGCATGCAGCTTTGAAAACCTAACGCTGGTTAGTCGAAACATTTGTTTGACGACGAGGTCATAAATTGTTCAAATTGTTCTCAAGTGCTTTATAAAAGAAAGCTTTTTATATATGTAATGACACTCAACAATCAACATAAATTGTCACTCAACCAACAAGATAAATTGTCACTCAACAAACCAACAAGATAAATTGTCACTCAACCAACAAGATAGATTGTCACTCAACAAACAAACAAGATAAATTATCACATAACAAACCAACAAGATAATTGTCACTCAACAAACAAGATAAATTGTCACTCAACAAACAAGATAAATTGTCACTCAACAAACAAACAAGATAAATTGTAACTCAACAAACCAACAAGATAAATTGTCACTCAACAAACAAACAAGATAAATTGTCACTCAACAAACCAACAAGATAAATTGTCACTCAACAAACAAAGAAGATAAATTGTAACTCAACAAACCAACAAGATAAATTGTCACTCAACAAACCAACAAGATAAATTGTCACTCAACCAACAAGATAAAATGTCAGTCAACAAACCAAGAAGATAAATTGTAACTCAACAAACCAACAAGATAAATTGACACTTAACAAACAAACAAGATAAATTGTCACTCAACAAACCAACAAGATAAATTGTAACTCAACAAACCAACAAGATAAATTATCAGTCAACAAACCAACAAGATAAATTGTAACTCAACAAACCAACAAGATAAATTATCAGTCAACAAACCAACAAGATAAATTGTCACTCAACAAACCAACAAGATAAATTGTCATACAACAAACCAACAAGATAAATTGTCACTCAACCAACAAGATAAATTGTCACTCAACAAACCAACAAGATAAATTGTCACTCAACAAACCAACAAGATAAATTGTCAATCAACCAACAAGATAAAATGTCAGTCAACAAACCAAGAAGATAAATTGTAACTCAACAAACCAACAAGATAAATTGACACTCAACAAACAAACAAGATAAATTGTCACTCAACAAACCAACAAGATAAATTGTAACTCAACAAACCAACAAGATAAATTGTAACTCAACAAACCAACAAGATAAATTGTAACTCAACAAACCAACAAGATAAATTATCAGTCAACAAACCAACTAGATAAATTGTCATTCAACAAACCAACAAGATAAATTGTCATACAACAAACCAACAAGATAAATTGTCACTCAACAAACCAACAAGATAAATTGTCATACAACAAACCAACAAGATAAATTGTCACTCAACAAACCAACAAGATAAATTGTCGCTCAACCAACAAGATAAATTGTAACTCAACAAACCAACAAGATAAATTGTCACTCAACAAACCAACACGATAAATTGTCACTTAACAAACAATAAGATAAATTGACGCTCAACGAAACGTTAAAATAAAGGACACTTAATAAAAGCTCAAGAGAAACATATAAAGAACATAAAACAAAACAAAAAAAATAGGAATTTATCCAAATTTGAGTGAGCAAAAGAAGCGACTAAAACGACTGTCAGTAGTTTTGTGTTGGCATTGATACAATCAGTTTTAGATTTCTTCGTTGCAAATAAAATAAATTGTGTGTACCATGAAGTCCGGGACATTTGATGTGCGAGATCGTTCAAATGATTGGACCATTTGATGGACACGCCCAAACTGGCAACATGAACTTCCTATTTCAAAACAGGCAGTCTGCTTCGTCCTATAACTGTTTATGTGCAACACAAGTATTCAGCCCCACTCTATCGGGGAGATACTTGTCTTAATAGGAAAATACAGATACACAGTTTATTTCAGAGTTGTGATCGTCTGTTCTATAGTCATGAATAAACATGCATGAAAGACATCGCCAATGGTTGCCATTTTTCTTTTAGATAACTGAGTTGACGGTGTGCTCTAGTGTTTGGTTTCTCGTGGCAAGGCGCTGTGCCAAGGAGTACGGGTTCGATCCTGCTTTTGATCATTTATTGTTTTTTGGTTTTTGTTTCTGTTGTTGATTATTTGTGATTGTTTTTCCGAGTGTTTTAAACATATATCATCCCCTGAAATGATTTGCTGACCTATCGCCTCGGAAGCTTCCCTCCATAATAAAATTCATTTATTATTATTTGTCTCCATTAATTAACAGTCTGATGAGATACAATGTGGGTCCTGTGCAAAATCTAACACTTAATAACAAATATAATCTGTTTCTTTCTGTCGTTCACCCGATGACTACTAAAGATTCTCCTCTTCGTCATCCGCCCTTAGAAGAACTTTAAGTGGGCCCATATACGATTTGTTGTAGTTTGCATTAAAACCGTGATATTTGCGCTTTTCGGCCCAACATATCCGACTTCAGCATGTTATTTTTAACCACATTGTTGTCTTCCCTCTTCGATCACTACTCGCTTGGATAGGTTAGACAAGTTAGTCCGTTTTTGGAGGCTCTGCCAAGGGATTGCTTAGGGACTGACTTTAGAACCGTGCGACGATCCTGATTTTAGAACCGTGCTATATTCCTAACTTTAGAACCGTGCTACGATCCTGACTTTAGAACCGTGCTATATTCCCGACTTTAGAACCGTTCTATATTCCTGACTTTAGAGCCGTGCTATATTCATGACTTTAGAGCCGTGCTATATTCCCAACTTTAGAACCGTGCGATATTCCTGACTTTAGAGCCGTGCTATATTTATGACTTTAGAACCGTGTTATATTCCTGACTTTAGAACCGTGTTATATTCCTGACTTTTGAGCCGTGCTATATTCCTGACTTTAGAGCCGTGCTATATTCCTGACTTTAGAACCGTGCTATATTCCTGACTTTAGAACCGTGTTATATTCCTGACTTTAGAACCGTGCTATATTCATGCCTTTAGAACCGTGTTATATTCCTGACTTTAGAACCGTGCTATATTTCTGACTTTAGAGCCGTGATATATTCCTGACTTTAGAACCGTGCTACATTCCTGACTTTAGAGCCATGCTATATTCTTGACTTAAGAGCCGTGCTATATTCATGATTTTAGAACCGTGCTGTATTCATGACTTTAGAACCGTGCTATATTCATGACTTTAGAACCGTGCTATATTCCTGACTTTAGAACCGTGCTATATTCATGACTTTAGAGCCGTGCTATATTCCTGACTTTAGAACCGTGCTATATTCATGAATTTAGAGCCGTGCTATATTCCTGACTTTAGAACCGTGCTATATTCATGAATTTAGAGCCGTGCTATATTCCTGACTTAAGAACCGTCTATATTCATGAATTTAGAGCCGTGCTATATTCCTGACTTTAGAACCGTGCTATATTCATGACTTTAGAACCGTGCTATATTCCTGACTTTAGAGCCGTGCTATATTCCTGACTTTAGAGCCGTGCTATATTCCTGACTTTAGAGCCGTGCTATATTCCTGACTTTAGAACCGTGCTATATTCATGAATTTAGAGCCGTGCTATATTCCTGACTTTAGATCCGTGCTATATTAATGACTTTAGAACCGTGCTATATTCCTGACTTTAGAGCCGTGCTATATTCATGACTTTAGAGCCGTGCTATATTCCTGACTTTAGAGCCGTGCTATATTCCTGACTTTAGAACCGTGCTATATTCATGACTTTAGAACCGTGCTATATTCCTGACTTTAGAACCGTGCTATATTCCTGACTTTAGAACCATGCTATATTCATGACTTTAGAGCCGTGCTATATTCCTGACTTTAGAACCGTGCTATATTCATGACTTTAGAGTCGTGCTATATTTATGACTTTAGAACCGTGTTATATTCCTGACTTTAGAACCGTGCTATATTCCTGACTTTAGAGCCGTGCTATATGAATGATAAAATTAGAATAGCGATGTATGCCTGTTTTATGGTGGTCAATATTGACAATAACTTCAACTGGGGAGCCAGGTTGTCCGCATTTAATGTACGGCCTGGGCAATAAGTCACATCAATTAAGAGGAATTTAAATTATATGTCAATGACAGTGGAAAAAATTTAACACGGGGAGTCTAAATCTTCGAGTCACCACAGCAATCTCCTACATTTAGTCACCACAGCAATCTCCTGCATTGAGTCATCACAGCAATCTCCTACATTGAATCACCACAGCAACCTCCTACATTGAATCAGCACAGAAACCTCCTACATTGAATCATCACAGCAATCTCCTACATTGAGTCATCACAGCAATCTCCTACATTGAATCATCACAGCAATCTCCTACATTGAGTCATCACAGCAATCTCCTACATTGAATCATCACAGCAACCTCCTACATTGAATCATCACAGCAATCTCCTACATTGAGTCATCACAGCAATCTCCTACATTGAATCATCACAGCAATCTCCTACATTGAATCACCACAGCAATCTCCTACACTGAACCACTACAGCAACCTCCTACATTGAATCATCACAGCAACCTCCTACATTGAATCACCACAGCAATCTCCTACATTGAATCACCACAGCAATCTCCTACATTGAATCACCACAGCAACCTCCTACATTGAATCACCTCAGCAACCTCCTACATTGAATCACCACAGCAATCTCCTACATAGAATCACCACAGCAATCTCCTACATTGAATCACCACAGCAATCTCCTACATTGAATCATCACAGCAACCTCCATTGAATCACCTCAGCAACCTCCTACATTGAATCACCACAGCAATCTCCTACGTTGAATCACCACAGCAACCTCCTACATTGAAACATCACAGCAACCTCCTACATTGAATCACCTCCTACATTGAAACATCACAGCAACCTCCTACATTGAAACATCATAGCAATCTCCTACATTGAATCATCACAGCAATCTCCTACATTGAATCATCACAGCAATCTCTTACATTGAATCACCACAGCAATCTCCCACATTGAATCACCACAGCAATCTCCTACATTGAATCACCACAGCAATCTCCTACATTGAATCACCACAGCAACCTCCATTGAATCACCTCAGCAACCTCCTACATTGAATCATCACAGCAATCTCCTACGTTGAATCACCACAGCAATCTCCTACATTGAATCACTACAGCAATCCCCTACATTGAATCACCACAGCAACCTCCATTGAATCACCTCAGCAACCTCCTACATTGAATCACCACAGCAATCTCCTACGTTGAATCACCACAGCAACCTCCCACATTGAATCACCTCAGCAACCTCCTACATTGAATCACCTCCTACATTGAAACATCACAGCAACCTCCTACATTGAATCACCTCCTACATTGAAACATCACAGCAACCTCCTACATTGAATCACCTCCTACATTGAAACATCACAGCAACCTCCTACATTGAAACATCATAGCAATCTCCTACATTGAAACATCACAGCAATCTACTACATTGAATCATCACAGCAATCTCCTACATTGCGCCACTAGCCTCATCATCTCATGCCTCCGCGAACAAAGTCCGACTACTCTTGATGGCTTCATCTCTCAATGAACTCCTGCTGCATGTCCAGGACAGGTCGTACTTTGTCTATGCGGGGCTTATGTGGCTTCCACACACATTCATATATATATATATATATATATGCGATTGATATGCAATAACACATACAGAAAATGTTGGTAAAGTACTAGTTTAGCGTCATGCTTCATCACTACTAAACGAGTAATCTCCCCTGATTGACCGCACGAATTTCAATGTATCAACTGCTTCTTGTTTTTGTGCATTTAATAATTTTTATTTTCAACAAGGCTTAAGGTTAGGGCATTCCTGTTAGGGTAGGACGCTAAACTCGTAATTTAAATGACCTAAAATGTGACATTAAAAGTGTTACTCAATTACTACACTTCAGTCTAGTCATGACAAATAATTGGCAACTACCAAACAGGAAGCGGATGTTATTGTTTGTGTAGGTGGTTATTTTTTTTGTTGGGTATGATTCAGTGATCTTATACGAAATCCCAAACAAAAACACATGATTTAGTTTTTTATGAAAATACAAATGAAGAATAAAACATGCAACAAATTTTATTTCAACGATAAAGTTAAAAAAAAAAAACAGCACATTTTATTTATATAACATCGAAACTGATAGAACATAAATAGGATTGATCTCAGGACACGCGCATGCAGCATATGCTTCCAGGGCCGCCACAACCATTATTCAAGAGAAAACAAATGTAAATTAGGAAACACTACATAGAGTATTTGTAAGTTTTCATTAGTAAAATGTGACTTCTTTGTCAGTCAAAATGTTCAAAAGTGAAACCTGAAACAGCGAATTTGGGAATACTAAGGGGACACTTTAAAAAGTTAGTTTTTGTTGACATTAAGGAGATCTAATCTACTGTAAAATAAATGATTTCATTAAACATGATCAAATGATCTAACTGTTTGCAACTATATCTATATTCATAAACCACAATTCACCAATATGGATATTCTTTTATCCCAGACCCACAATGTCCCAATATGGATATTCTTTTATCCCAGACCACAATGTCCCAATATGGATATTCTATTATCCCAGACCCACAATGTCCCAATATGGGTATTCTTTTATCCCAGATCACAATGTCCCAATATTGGTATTCTATGATCCCAGATCACAATGCCCCAATATGGGTATTCTATTATCCCAGACCCACAATGTCCCAATATGGATATTCTTTTATCCCAGACCACAATGTCCCAATATATATATTCTATTATCCCAGACCCACACTGTCCCAATATGGATATTCTATTATCCCAGATCACAATGTCCCAATATGGGTATTCTATGATCTCAGATCACAATGCCTCAATATGGATATTCTATTATCCCAGATCCACATGTCCCAATATGGATATTCTATTATCCCAGATCACAATGTCCCAATATGGGTATTCTATGATCCCAGATCACAATGCCCCAATATGGATATTCTTTTATCCCAGACCACAATGTCCCAATATATATATTCTATTATCCCAGACCCACACTGTCCCAATATGGATATTCTATTATCCCAGATCACAATGTCCCAATATGGGTATTCTATGATCTCAGATCACAATGCCTCAATATGGATATTCTATTATCCCAGATCCACAATGTCCCAATATGGATATTCTATTATCCCAGATCACAATGTCCCAATATGGGTATTCTATGATCCCAGATCACAATGCCCCAATATGGATATTCTATTATCCCAGATCACAATGCCCCAATATGGATATTCTATTATCCCAGATCACAATGCCCCAATATGGATATTCTATTATCCCAGCACCACAATGCCAAAATATTGATATTCTATTTTCCCACAAACCACAATGCCCCAATATTGATATTCTATTATCCCAGCCTCACAATGCCCCAATATGGGTATTCTATTATCCCACAAACCACAATGCCCCAATATTGATATTCTATTTTCCCACAAACCACAATGCCCCAATATGGGTATTCTATTATCCCAGATCACAATGCCCCAATATGGGTATTCTATTATCCCAGCCCCACAATGCCCCAATATGGGTATTCTATTTTCCCACAAACCACAATGCCCCAAATAATGATATTCTATTTTCCCACAAACCACAATGCCCCAATATGGGTATTCTATTTTCCCACAGACCACAATGCCCCAAATAATGATATTCTATTTTCCCACAAACCACAATGCCCCAAATAATGATATTCTATTATCCCACAAACCAAAATGCCCCAATATGGGTATTCTATTATCCCAGCCCCACAATGCCCCAATATGGGTATTCCAATATGCCACAAACCAAAATGCCCCAATATTCACACAAATCATGGCTCAGTTCTGAATCAGATGAAGCAATTGCTCAACAAAGCACAAACGTGTGTCTGCTTCCATTATTATTATTCAGGTCAACAGTCATTTAATTTACGCTCAAGCTTGAAATCTGTACTTTAGTGATTGGACTATGAATTAACATGTAGTGGCGATATAGAAGATTATTCAAAATTAACTTTTTTTTAGGTACCAAAGTACAGAACACATTCAGAATGCAAAATCATTACGTCTTGATTTGCCTGTTTAATGACAAATGCCATTTTTGCAATCTATCTTTTGAGGTATGTGCAAATACATATCAAAGAGATAGTCACAAGACATATTCTTGTTACTGTTTTGATAGATAGCTTCAATAAAAAGAACCTCCATATACACATATTTTTCTACTTATCTAAAATATGTCTCAAACAATATTGCTATCTATGACATCTCTTTATCACACTGACAGGCACACACAAGGCTTTTCAGATAAAGCTCGGCTGATGTGGAGATATTAAATAGTGTACAATTTTTGCCCTATTTGTGCCATCTCCAGCTCAAAAGAACAATTAATAATAAATAGATAAATAAGGGATTTTAAAAAATTAACACAAAATGGTATTAAGTAACTAAACAAGTCTCATCTCTCTCTACAGTTTGAGCTGTTTACTCTTTTATCTTGTATTTTCCCCTCCAGGATTATTTTTAGTAGGCTGTTGTGTCTTTTATCATGGCCCAAAAATCACATTTATCTTGTTTGAATTGTGTTTAGTAGTTCTCTTTTCATTTTTAGTTCTTTTAAGACTTCACCGTTTGTTTTCTTTTCCTTCCATCCAATTCTACCTATTCTTCTATATATCCACATTTCAAAGGAAGGCTTCAATTCTCAGTTCTGTTTTCTTGTCTAATGTCCATGTTTCTGCACCATATAGGAATGTTGAGAAGATGTAACATTTTGCTATTCTTAGTTTTAGCCCTGATGTTATTTGTTTTGATGTTAGTATGTTCTTCATGGCATTAAAATTACTTTTTGCCATTCCTATTCTTTTGTTTATTTCAGTTGTACATTTTCCATCACTGGTTATAGTATGTCCAAGGTAGTTGTAGTTCTGAACTGTCTCCAGGTCTATTCCTTCAATTTTGATATCCATTTGTGGGTTTTGAGTATTTTCTTTGTTTATGATCATAGTTTTAGTCTTTTTGATATTCATATCTAGTCCATATTTTTTGCTTGTCGTGTTTATTTCATTAAGTAATTGTTGTAGGTCTTTAGGATTTTCTGCTAGTAGTACAGTATCGTCAGCATATCTTAGGTTATTGATTATCTTTCCATTAATTTGTAGGCCTGGCATCTCTATGATGTTTTTAAAGATTTGCTCAGTGTATAGATTGAACAAGCTTGGTGATAGGATACATCCCTGTCTTACTTCTCTTTTTATATCAATGGGTGTAGAGTTCTCTTTGTTATATTTTATTATTGCTGTTTGCTCCTGGTATAGATTACATATTAGTCGTATGTCCATGTCATCTAGATGTATCTCTTTTAGGCATTCTATAAGTTGTTTGTGGTGTACTCTATCAAAAGCTTTGGTGTAGTCTATGAAGCAGGCATATATTGGTTTGTTTACTTCTGTGTACTTTTCTATTAATGTTCTCATGCAGAATATGGCTTCTTTAGTCCCGCTTTTTTTCCTAATCCAAATTGCTGCTCATCTAATTCAGTATTGATTTTATTCTGAATCCTTCCTTGTATAACTTTTAGCAAGATTTTATATATGTATATGTGTGTATGTATGATACGTATTGTTGACTCTATGATCCAGGGGTTCTCAAAAGAAGTTGTAAGAAACTCTCCAGGAAAATATTTGTTTTCTTCAACAGCAAAACAGAATATGTGATGGTACTGTGTTGCTTTTGACAATGTCACATAACCATGAACCTTTGTCTTTATTTCCACTTTCTGTGAAGCATAGGTCTTCAACAAACACTTTCAACTCCCTGTGGAGCATAGGTCTTTAACAAACACTTTCAACTCCCTGTGAAGCATAGGTCTTCAATAAACACTTTCAACTCCTTGTGGAGCATCGGTCTTCAACAAACACTTTCAACTCCCTGTGGAGCATAGGTCTTCAACAAACACTTTCAACTCCCTGTGGAACATAGGTCTTCAACAAACACTTTCAACTCCCTGTGGAGCATAGGTCTTCAACAAACACTTTCAACTCCCCGCAGAGCATAGGTCTTCAGCAAACACTTTCCAAACAGTTCTGTTTCTCTCCATTCTCTTAAGATCATTCCATTGAGTTATTATCGGGTCATCATCATTGCACTCCAAACATGTCCATATGTGCTCAGATCCCCTCCTCAGCAAGTCCTGCAATGTCCAGTGACTGACGACTCCAGTTCTGTGTTTGTTGATAAGTCTTTTTATATATACAACCACTAAGTTTTTCGTTTTTGGCTGTGCTCATCTTAACTCCCACCTCTTTCATCTGAAGGAGTGATGTGGACTCATGGTTGTCGAAGTCCTGTGCCCTTCTCACATCTCAGAGGGCATTGATGATGTCTGCCCGATCCATTGGTTGATTGTCCTCAATAATAGCGCAGTGTCCTCAATAATAGCGCAGCTAGCCAACCTGTCTGCTCTTTCATTCCATGTCTTCCCCATCATCTTCATTTCTGCTTCCACCTGTCTCCAAGAATATGTTGGTCTTCCTCCTCTTTGTCTCTTTGCCTGGGGATTCCAAAAAAGAGCCTGTCGTACTCTTAATATAACATTATTAAAAAAAAAAATATTTGTATATAGTATGTTTGTTTCAAGAAATAGATGGTAAAGTATCTTTCCCATCAATAAATAGAAATAGAAAGAATGGGCATGGGATAGAGAGCCCGTACTCTTATGATAAACATTCACAAAACAAAATGAAATGGATGTAACATAATTTATTGTTCTTGAATAATTGTTCTTGATCATACATATGGTCCGCAAAACCAAAATCAACAAAATAATAAAAATTACAATGACAGAAGAATAATTAAACAAGTGATAACAAATAATGAAAAACAATAATTTGGCACTTATCAAAATAATAACTGAATTTGTGGTTTTGTAGAGAAAATAAGCATAAGAGAGTCTAGCTGAGCATAAATGTGTGTTTTATTGAATAATACAAGATGTGCCCACACACTGTCAACACACCCAAAACACTGTCAACACATGCGATACACTTTCAACTCCACTCACAATGTTATTTTCAGCTCCACTACACACTGTCAGCACACCCCACACACTGTCAACTTTGCACACACTCACTCTTAGTCCACATACATTTTCAGCTCCACCACACACTGTCAGCACATCACATACACTGTCAACTTCACACACACACTCTTAGTCCACACTCAACACACTATCAACTTAATCAAGTAAGCAAGCTCTTGTTTGTTGGTTTCCCAAGCTATGAGTTTTCCCACAATTCCCAGAAGTGAAAAATACTGCTATCCCCAACTACCTGTTCCCCAGCTACCTGCCCCCCCCCCCCAGCTACCCATCCCCCCTAGCTACCTGGCGGGCCCCCCCCCCAGCTACCTGCTCCCCTTCCAGCTACTTGCCCTCCCTCCAGCTACCTGTCCCCTAGCTACCTGAGCCCTGGCCCCAGGCAACCTGTCCCCTAGCTACCTGAGCCCTGGCCCCAGGCAACCTGTCCCCGGCCCCTACACATTACTACAGTTGGAAGGACTTCACACTTACAATTGTCTATTTGGGACCTAGCCCTCCCTCCAGCTACCTGTCCCCTAGCTACCTGAGCCCTGGCCCCAGGCAACCTGTCCCCGGCCCCTACACATTACTACAGTTGGAAGGACTTCACACTTACAATTGTCTATTTGGGACCTAGCCCTCCCTCCAGCTACCTGTCCCCTAGCTACCTGAGCCCTGGCCCCAGGCAACCTGTCCCCGGCCCCTACACATTACTACAGTTGGAAGGACTTCACACTTACAATTGTCTATTTGGGACCTAGCCCTCCCTCCAGCTACCTGTCCCCTAGCTACCTGAGCCCTGGCCCCAGGCAACCTGTCCCCAGCCCCTACACATTACTACAGTTGGAAGGACTTCACACTTACAATTGTCTATTTGGGACCTAGCCCTCCCTCCAGCTACCTGTCCTCTAGCTACCTGAACCCTGGCCCCAGGCAACCTGCCCCAGTCCCAACATTACTACAGTTGGAAGGACTTCACACTTACAATTGTCTGTTTGGGACCTAGCCCTCCCTCCAGCTACCTGTCCCCTAGCTACCTGAGCCCTGGCCCCAGGCTACCTGTCCCCTAGCTACCTGAACCCTGGCCCCAGGCTACCTGCCCCAGTCCCAACATTACTACAGTTGGAAGGACTTCACACTTACAATTGTCTATTTGGGACCTAGCCCTCCTTGAGACCACAGAGAATATCAAACTTCCGAGAATGTGTTTATGTTGAGAGGGGCACTACTCCAGACAGATGTTAAGTTGTGTTTCAGAGTTGAATGATGATATTTGCAACAGATGATATTTGCAACAGATGATATTTGCAACAGATGAATTTCTGGCAATATTTTGTACAACAACAAAACCAGCTATATGTTATACATTAGCCATGCTAATTCAGTGCAAGTCAATGGTTGGTCAATCAGAAATGAGACAAGTCAAAGGTCACACTAAAAGCAAGCATCTTTCTAAAATGAAAAAAGACAATTTTTGTATCTTTTCTAACATCAGTGATTAATTAAAATAATATTAATATACAACAATGCATTATTAAAATGAAAAACTAACAGCAAGAACAAAAATGAAAAACTAACAAGAACAAAAATGAAAAACTAACAAGAACAAAAATGAAAAACAAAAAACCCAACACCAAACATTCTAGCCACATCTTAGGCTGATGTGAAAAATACAAATGTGGCAAATACACCCACACAAAGAAAAAAATCCACACCAAAAATCATCCATGTGATTTGTTAAATTGTAACTGCATTATGGGAAACACTGAAAGTGCTCAAATCAAAATAAAGTAATTTAAAAAAAAGTTCATTTGAAAGTACTCAAAGTGTCAAGTCAGCTATCAGCACACACTTCAGATAATCAAGCATGATGATTGTATATGTCGGCTGAGTTGGAACAGATGATTGATAAATGATTGTGTAGAATGATGATTGTATGATTTTAGTCTTTAATTAGGATTGGCCTCATCATAGTCGGGGCATTCCCATATCTTCTCTGCCACCTGTTCCAGCAACAATGGAAGCATTTTTCTACTGATTATTCTTGTCCTGCACTGATTAAATATGTTGTTTTCTTAGCCATCTGAGGAAGCTTTTCAAGGATGTATATTGTGTAGGATGATTGGGTGTATGATTATATAGGATCATGATTGTGTGAATGATTGTATGGAATGATTGGATGTATGATTGTGTAGGATGACTGGGTATATGATTGTGTAGGATGATGAATGGGTGTATGATTGTGTAGGATGAAGACTGGGTGTATGATTGTGTAGGATGAAGACTGGGTGTATGATTGTGTAGGATGATGACTGGGTGTATGATTGTGTAGGATGACTGGATGTATGAATGTATGAATGTGTAGGATGAAGACTGGGTGTATGATTGTGTAGGATGACTGGGTGTATGATTGTGTAGGATGATGACTGGGTGTATGATTGTGTAGGATGATGACTGGGTGTATGATTGTGTAGGATGATGACTGGGTGTATGATTGTTTAGGATGATGACTGGGTGTATGATTGTGTAGGATGATGACTGGGTGTATGATTGTGTAGGATGAAGACTGGGTGTATGATTGTGTAGGATGATGATTGGGTGTATGATTGGTAGGATGATGACTGGGTGTAGGATGATGACTGGCTGTATGATTGTGTAGGATGATGATTGTATGTATAATTGTGTAGGATGAAGACTGGGTGTATGATTATTTAGAATGATGATTGTGTGTATAATTGTGTAGGATGACTGGGTGTATGATTGTATAGGATGATGATTGTGTGTATGATTGTGTAGGATGACTCTGGGAGAACAAAAGTACCACTAAGGAAAGAAGCAACAAATGACACAAAGAACTCTCACCAAATTTATCAACTTTACCAACTTAGTGATCAATATATCTTGGGATATAAAAACATCAACTGGAATGATGATTTGTAATTCACTGGAATTGGAAAGAGGCCAAAGCAAAAAACAGAGTTAATTCCCAATATTAGGAAGAAACAATCATAATTTTTTTGGACATGCAATGAGAAGGGAATAGCTGGAAAATATTGTGACAACTGGGAAAATTGACGGATGAAGAGATAGATGGTAGTAAAGAGAAATGATACCAGACAGCTTAAGAGAATGGCATGGCAGAAGGCTAACAATAGAAATGATAAATAACAGTCGTGATCAAAAATTGTGGAGAGACATGATCACCTATGCCAGCAGACATGGTACTTGATGATGATGAATTCACTGAGGTCAAGTATATCAAACTTACAAGTGTGTGGACACAAATACATAGTAAACATGAACATATAGATAATTAAACTCTTGTATGAAACCAGCACTAATGTGAGAGCTATATAGAAGTCCTCTCATGCTTTATAAATGGGATTACTTGCCTTCAAAAATAAAATCCCCCAAAGACTCATACAGACCCAGACAGACTATAAACAAATATTGAAGAGACTTCATATGAAATCATACTGTAAGAAAAGAAACCAATGAAGGATATGTGTCAAGCTATACAAGAAGTCACTGGAGTCTGTAGAAATGTGGTTTTACAGAAGAATATTGAGAATACCATGGACAGCTAAGAAGAGTAAAGAAAACGTTCTGAAAGAGGCAAAAGGAAAAAGAGAGCTAATTTCCAATATTAGGAAGAAACAATCATCATTTTTTGGCCATGTAATGAGAAGAGAACAACTGGGGTTTATTGTAACAACTGCGAAAATTGAGGGGCGAAGAGATAGAGGAAAGCAAAGAGAAAAGATACCAGATAGCTTAAGAGAATGCCTTGGCAGAAGGTCAACAAAAGAAATGATAAATAACTGTCATGATCGAAAATTGTGGAGAGATATGATCACCTACGCCAGCAGGCCCGGTACTTGATGATGATGATACAAGAAGATTGTGGAAGTATACCAGTCAAGTGATCAGAATGGATGAAAGAAGTCTTCATGTAGGCAATGGATAGTAAAAGAAAACAAGAAGACCAAAGAGTTGAAAGAACAAAGAGTTAAAAGAACAAAGAGTTAAAAGAAACTCCACATAGGGCAATTAGCGGTGTAGAGTCTAGCAGTGACTTGTCAGACATGGAGAGATATGATTTCTGGTTTAAGTGTTACCATCTGTACAAGAGGAGCTTACTAATTGAGAAGATTGGTTCATGATTGTGCAGGGTAACTGGGGTTAGATGATCAGTTCATGATTGTATAGGGTAACTGAGATTAGATGATCAGTTCATGATTGTGTAGGAGTAACTAGGATAGGATGATTGTGTAGGGTGATTTAAGAATGGGTAAACAATGAAGGAGTCAGACAAGGCTGTGTTCTGTCGCTGGATTTGTTTTCACTTTACAGAGAACATGGGAGCCGCGATAGCTCAGTGGTTAGTGAACTGGACTACCACGGACAAGGGGTAGGGTTCGATCCCAACCGACGGCTTCCGGGTTCACCCGGCCTTAAATGGGTACCGGATTTTTTTCTGGGAAAGTAAAGCAGCACGGGCGTAATACTGACCACATTACCCCAAAAATCATGTGCTGAAGGTCTGTAAAATTTATGGTCACTAACAACATATTTCCCTATACGCCACTTGGCGTGACGGGGCTACTTTACTTTTTACAGAGAACATATTATGAGATCAATAGTAGACAAAAAAGGAATTGAAGTCAACGGTCACAACATAAATAATTTACGATATGCAGATGACACAGTCTTAATAGCAGAGACAGAGAATGAACTACAAGAAATGATAGATATAATAGTAAAAGAAAGCAACAAGAAAGGTCTGAAAGGTCTCAGTCTGAATAGTAAGAAAACAGAAGTAATGGTTATATCGAAGAAACAATCATCGCCATCATGCAGCATAAAAATAAACAAGACAAATCTGAAACAAGTGCAACGTTTCAAATACTTCGGCACAGTGATAACATCAGATGGAAGATGCACCACAGAAATAAAAAGCAGAACAGCTCAGGCCAAAATATCATTTCAGAAAATGAAAAATATCTATTATGCAACAAATCTATGTCAATAGAAATGAGAAAGAGAGTTCATTGATGCTATATAGAACCAATTCTGACCTATGAAAGCGAATCATGGACAATAGACAAACAAATGAAAAGACGATTAGAGGCCACAGAGATGGGATTTCTCAGAAGAATGTTGAAAGTTCCCTGGACAGCTAAAAAGACCAATGAGAAAGTTCTCAAAGAGGCTAACACAAAAAGGGAGCTCTTAAAAAACATCAGAAAGAAGCAATCAACATTTTTCGGGCACATCATGAGAAGAGGAAAGTTGGAATACTTGGTTACAACTGGCAAAATAAAAGGAAAGAGAGATCGCTGATGACAAAGAGAGAAAATACTGGATAGCTTGGTGTCATGGCATGGAAAACAGTCAACAACAGAACTCATACGATGCACTGTGGATAGAAGATTGTGGAAGGACATGATCGCCACTGCCAACCGGTACGGCACATGATGATGATGATGATGTTCATGGGAAAGTCATTAAATAACACACCTTTTATGTGAAGTGCATGGAAAAGTAATCACAATGAAAATCTCATTTCAGAATACAAAATGGTTCTTTAGCACTACCCTATAGAGGGATACAGATGATCAAGCAATATGCATCAGTACAATAGCTCGTACAACATGGCTGATTCACCGTTGACTGAAACTATGGAAAAGCAATGAGACATTCTTGTTTTGTGGTGCGAGACCTGATGACATCTACAGAAGAATAAAGGTTCAGTATGGAGACAGTTGTTTGTGACAGGGGAGAGTGTATGGAGATAGTTGTTTGTGACAGGGAATAGTGTATGGAGGTAGTTGTTTGTGACAGGGGAGAGTGTATGGAGACAGTTGTTTGTGACAGCGGAGAGTGTATGGAGACAGTTGTTTGTGACAGGGGAGAGTGTATGGAGATAGTTGTTTGTGACAGTGGAGAATGTATGGAGATAGTTGTTTGTGACAGGGGATAGTGTATGGAGGTAGTTGTTTGTGACAGGGGAGAGTGTATGGAGATAGTTGTTTGTGACAGGGGAGAGTGTATGGAGATAGTTGTTTGTGACAGGGGAGAGTGTATGGAGACAGTTGTTTGTGACAGGTGACAGTGGAGAGTGTATGGAGACAGTTGTTTGTGACAGGGGAGAGTGTATGGAGATAGTTGTTTGTGACAGGGGAGAGTGTATGGAGATAGTTATTTGTGACAGGGGAGAGTGTATGGAGACAGTTGTTTGTGACAATGGAGAGTGTATGGAGATAGTTGTTTGTGACAGGGGAGAGTGTATGGAGATAGTTGTTTGTGACAGGGGAGAGTGTATGGAGACAGTTGTTTGTGATAGGGGAGAGTGTATGGCGATAGTTGTTTGTGACAGGGGAGAGTGTACGGAGATAGTTGTTTGTGACAGGGGAGAGTGTATGGAGACAGTTGTTTGTGACAGGTGACAGTGGAGAGTGTATGGAGACAGTTGTTTGTGACAGGGGAGAGTGTATGGAGATAGTTGTTTGTGACAGGGGAGAGTGTATGGAGATAGTTGTTTGTGACAGGGGAGAGTGTATGGAGACAGTTGTTTGTGACAATGGAGAGTGTATGGAGATAGTTGTTTGTGACAGGGGAGAGTGTATGGAGATAGTTGTTTGTGACATGGGAGAGTGTATGGAGATAGTTGTTTGTGACAGGGGAGAGTGTATGGAGACAGTTGTTTGTGACAGGGGAGAGTGTATGGAGATAGTTGTTTGTGACAGGGGAGAGTGTATGGAGACAGTTGTTTGTGATAGGGAAGAGTGTATGGCGATAGTTGTTTGTGACAGGGGAGAGTGTACGGAGATAGTTGTTTGTGACAGGGGACAGTGTATGGAGAGTTGTTTGTGACAGTGGAGAGTGTATGGAGATAGTTGTTTGTGACAGTGGAGAGTGTATGGAGATAGTTGTTTGTGACAGGGGAGAGTGTATGGATTATCGAAGGAAGTAAGTAAAAAGCCCCATCACACCAAGTGGTGTATAGGGAATATGGTGTTAGTGACCATAATTTTTACAGACCTTCGGCACATGACTTTTTTTTGGGGTAAAGTGGTCGGTATTATGCCCATGTTGCCTTACTTTCCTAGAAAAAAATTAATTCAGGTACCTATTTAAGGCTGGGAGAACCCGGAAGTCGATGAGGATCGAACCTGACCTCTTGTCCTTTGTAGTCCAGTTCACTAATCATTGAGCTATTGCAGCTCTCTGTATAATTATGGTTGAGTGACAAGGTTTCACACTCTCTGTTTAAAAAATAAAAAAAATGAATAAAGCCTAGTTGCTTTTCTATAGCATGAATTGCCAGCAGGAGATATTATTGGTTATTATACAGCCATCTTGTACGAGCTATTCTTCTTCTACCTTTTTAGCTCCCAGTGGAGCATAGGTCTTCAACAAACACTTTCCAAGTCGTTCTGTCTCTTGC
The DNA here is from genome assembly GCA_032433765.1 of Megaustenia siamemsis. Lineage (NCBI taxonomy): Eukaryota > Metazoa > Mollusca > Gastropoda > Stylommatophora > Ariophantidae > Megaustenia > Megaustenia siamemsis. The sequence continues at coordinate 95,511,869 of JAVIAB010000047.1, read as the reverse complement.
CATTCTTTTAAGATCATTCCATGTCTTCCCCATCATCTTCATCTCTGCTTCTATCTGTCTTCTCCAAGAATTCCTTGGTCTTCCTCTTTGTCTTTTCCCCTGGGGATTCCAAAAAAATGCCTGTTGTGTAATACTCTCAGTTGGCTTCCGTAGTGTGTGTCCTATCCAGCGCCATTGTCTTCGCTGTATCTCTTTATTCACTGGTATTTGACTGGTACATTTCCATAATTCTATGTTAGTGATTTTGCCCTGCCACTTCAATGTACGAGCTATTGAATTGATACAAATTACTAGATTATCATGACACTTACATGAAGTTTTGTTTAAGAGCCATTTTTTGTTCTGAAATAATATTTTTTGTTGTGCATACTTTTACCTGCAGATTATACTAATTTCCTATTATTTCAGTAACCAGTCTGGTCAAAGCAGAGAGAGATCAAAGAGGGAAGGCAATCATCTAAGAATGCCATACAGAAGTAGGATGTATAGGACTGAAAGCGCAGATATTGCAGTTTGCTGTAAAACATGACACGATGCATCTACGACTAATTAACATTTCTAAAAAGTTGGTGGTCAAAGGGTCCTGATTTGATTCCCAGATATAGTAACTTTTTTTTTTCCGACGCTAAGGTTTTGGTGTTCACCCAGCTTCCAAAAATGGGTACCCAACATTTTTCTGTCAAGTAAGACTGGCTTGTTGTGATTAAAAAAATGACCCAAATATGTGCTGTTGGTCCGAGAGAAAAATATTGGCTCATCTAACACAAGATTCTCTAGCTGTCTTCAGGCATAATGGGAACCTTTACTTTATTGAATCCTTAAGTGCAGATAATGTAGAGGAGTGGTCATTGGTCGAATGCAGAAGCAGAAATAACATATCCACATATTGGAGCCAAAAACATAAGATTTGAACCAGTGGAATGCTGCATGTGGGTAAACAGTATGATTATAACTACATATTGATTCACAACAAGTAACATTTAAATATACAACAACATGGATCTTTCTTATGAAATAATAAATCTGTACACATCAAAAATGACTGTCGAGATCAACAAGAAAAATCTGTTTAAAATGTCCCACTTTGACTGGGTTAAATGCTCATGTTATATCATTCATGTTAACAACAAATTCTTATCTCCAAAATGTCTCAACAGAGCAGTTTAATACTTCAATCTCCAGAAAATTTAGGTTAGGAGGCCTTTTAGCGGGACACAATTATAAATAACATGGACAAACAAACTGACATAATGTCTGCATTTAGAAAATTATCACACACACAATATTTAAGTGGAGATAACTGCTGAAACAGCGAATGGTAAAAAAAAAAACCAAACAATGTTAATAATAGTTCAAATAAATTGTCATGCTTACTCAGGTAACTTTTTTAAGCTTTATTTTATTTACTTAATAACTTTTTAAAATTTGGTTTTATGTTTCTTACTGACGGCATTTTGATGACACATTGAAAATCATCCCTCAGCATAAATCTGTCAACCTACATTATTTGTCTCCTCTTTATTCTCACAACACCAGCTTGGCTGAAGTGGTCATGTAGAGCTATTTATATGTCTATATCTACTCTCTGGAAGGTCTGTAGGTGCTCCTATGCTTCATTAGTTACTATAGGGGCCCTTACAATGGTAATTTTGTGGACTGGGAGGGGTGGAAGGGGCAGGAAGAAAGGACTACCAAAGACCATCATTTGCATAAGGAGAAACTGAAGAATTATTAATGGAGTATTGCTGTGGTTGTGCGGCTAAAACCACTGTTTCGCAGGCTGAAAAGCCGGCATACGGTTTTCGAAATTTGCAGTAGACAGAAATGATTTTTTTCTATCGGGGGTGAAATAAAAATTTGGAGTCTCACACGTCATGGTGACTGCTTTGACCAAGCGGCCTTTATCCCTCTAGTTCTATTGTGAGCCCCCCGACATACATCAGCAATGGTGATATGTGTCGTAAATATAATTTTTTAAAAATTGTTGTATAAATAAAGTCAAAACGATGAATTTAAAGAACATATTTATGGATAATTACAGACAAATTTATGGATATTAAGGATTGAATGATGAATAATAAAAGGTAGAATAATGGATAAAGGTAGGATGGTGAATAATTAAAGGTAGAATGATGGATAAGGGTATAAGGATAGATAGTTAAGGTAGAATGATGGATAATTAATTGTATGATTTGAATAAAGGTAGGATGGTGAATAATGAAAAGCAGAATAATATTCTTCTTGTAAAAGTGCTGAAACGGACTGAACATCTTTATCCTATTTTAAGTGCAACAAGCACATTGTGAACTAATGAACTAATTTCTGAAACAATTGAAACAATATCAATTTGATGTGCACTAAATCAAAAGGAACTCATTAAATGATACATTTCTTCCATGTTTTTTTCCATGTGAGTATTATCAAGAAGTGAAATAAGTACTTTCAGCATTTGTTGGTACTTGTGGCTTATCTACTGACTGCAGGCTACAGGTGTGCAAGTAAAGATATTGGACACCTGTCATGCCTTATGGTCTACAAGGAGCATGATGGTGGAGCACTTTACTGGGAACATGGTGGAGCATTTTACTGGGAACATGATGGTGGAGCACTTTACTGGGAACATGATGGTGGAGCACTTTACTGGGAACATGATGGTGGAGCACTTTACTGGGAACATGGTGGTGGAGCACTTTACTGGGAACATGGTGGTGGAGCACTTTACAGGGAACATGGTGGTGGAGCCCTTTACTGGGAACATGGTGGAGCACTTTACTGGGAACATGATGGTGGAGCACTTTACTGGGAACATGATGGTGGAGCACTTTACTGGGAACATGATGGTGGAGCACTTTACTGGGAACATGATGGTAGAGCACTTTACTTGGAACATGATGGTGGAGCACTTTACTGGGAACATGATGGTGGAGTACTTTACTGGGAACATGATGGTGGAGAATTTTACAGGGAACATGATGGTGGAGCACTTTACTGGGAACATGATGGTGGAGCACTTTACTGGGAACATGATGGTGGAGCACTTTACTGGGAACATGATGGTGGAGCACTTTACTGGGGACATGATGGTGGAGCACTTTACTGGGGACATGATGGTGGAGCACTTTACTGGGAACATGATGGTGGAGCACTTTACTGGGAATATGATGGTGGAGCACTTTACTGGGAACATGATGGTGGAGCACATTACTGGGAACATGATGGTGGAGCACTTTACTGTGAACATGATGGTGGAGCACTTTACTGGGAACATGATGGTGGAGCATTTTCTGGGAACATGATGGTGGAGCATTTTTTGGGAACATGATGGTGGAGCATTTTACTGGGAACATGATGGTGGAGCATTTTACTGGGAACATGATGGTGGAGCATTTTACTGGGAACATGATGGTGGAGCATTTTACTGGGAACATGATGGTGGAGCATTTTACTGGGAACATGATGGTGGAGCACTTTACTTGGAACATGATGGTGGAGCACTTTACTGGGAACATGATGGTGGAGAATTTTACAGGGAACATGATGGTGGAGCACTTTTCTGGGAACATGATAGTGGAGCACTTTACTGGGAAAATGATGGTGGAACACTTTACAGGGAACATGATGGTGGAGCACTTTACTGAGAACATGATGGTGGAGCACTTTACTGGGAACATGATGGTGGAACACTTTACTGGGAACATGATGGTGGAGCACTTTACTAGGAACATGATGGTGGAGCACTTTACAGGGAACATGATGGTGGAACACTTTACAGGGAACATGATGGTGGAGCACTTTACTGGGAACATGATGATGGAACACTTTACAGGGAACATGATGGTGGAGCACTTTACTGGGAACATGATGGTGGAGCACTTTACTAGGAACATGATGGTGGAGCACTTTACAGGGAACATGATGGTGGAACACTTTACATGGAACATGATGGTGGAGCACTTTACTGGGAACATGATGGTGGAGCACTTTACTAGGAACATGATGGTGGAGCACTTTACTGGGAACATGATGGTGGAGCACTTTACTAGGAACATGATGGTGGAGCACTTTACTGGGAACATGATGGTGGAGCACTTTACTGGGAACATGATGGTGGAGCACTTTACTAGGAACATGATGGTGGAGCACTTTACTGGGAACATGATGGTGGAGCACTTTACTGGGGACATGATGGTGGAGCAATTTACTGGGGACATGATGGTGGAGCACTTTACTGGGGACATGATGGTGGAGCACTTTACTGGGAACATGATGGTGGAGCACTTTACTGGGAACATGATGGCGGAGCACATTACTGGGAACATGATGGTGGAGCACTTTACTGTGAACATGATGGTGGAGCACTTTACTGGGAACATGATGGTGGAGCATTTTCTGGGAACATGATGGTGGAGCATTTTTTGGGAACATGATGGTGGAGCATTTTACTGGGAACATGATGGTGGAGCATTTTACTGGGAACATGATGGTGGAGCATTTTACTGGGAACATGATGGTGGAGCATTTTACTGGGAACATGATGGTGGAGCATTTTACTGGGAACATGATGGTGGAGCACTTTACTTGGAACATGATGGTGGAGCACTTTACTGGGAACATGATGGTGGAGAATTTTACAGGGAACATGATGGTGGAGCACTTTGCTGGGAACATGATAGTGGAGCACCTTACTGGGAACATGATGGTGGAACACTTTACAGGGAACATGATGGTGGAGCATTTTACTGGGAACATGATGGTGGAATACTTTACAGGGAACATGATGGTGGAATACTTTACAGGGAACATGATGGTGGAACACTTTACAGGGAACATGATGGTGGAACACTTTACAGGGAACATGATGGTGGAACACTTTACAGGGAACATGATGGTTGAATACTTTACAGGGAACATGATGGTAGATCACTTTACTGGGAACATGAAGGTGGAGCCCACTTATTTTCATGACTATCATTGACAGCTGTACGTGGTTAAGGTCACCTTATGATTCAAAAGGAAACATTTGGTACACATTTTCAACGGTTGGGTAAAGGCCAACACTGCATCAGCCGGGAAAAACATTCACCAATATAGAGAACTGGACATGGGCTATCTGGACAATACTATTTGTGAAAATCTGGACAATACTATTGGTGAGAATGTGGACAATACTATTGGTGAGAATGTGGACAATACTATTGGTGAGAATCTGGACAATACTATTGGTGAGCTGAAAATTAATTCACTAAAGGCGTAAACTTTGTTTATCTCATTATTAAAGATGGTATAAATAGGGGAAAAACAGGTAAATTGTACAACAAATTTTCATTCTTCTTCTTTCCTCATCTGCCTTTCAACGTTGAGGGGAGATATAATTTGCGGTGTTTTGCTATTCTGTTTGCCTCTGCTGCTGTTATGTTTCCTAGTGCTTCTAATATTCCACTGATCCATCTTTTTTGTGGTCATCTCTTGGGTCTGGTATTCTCGCAGCATTTATTGAGGGCTCATTGTGTTGTGTTTTGATCATTCTGCCTTGTCATGTGGCCAAACCATTCTATCTGTTGTTTCTTTTTATGTTCTATGGTTGGAGTTATTCCTATTTTATTCTTAGTTCTTCATTTCTGATCTTGTCTCTTAGGCTGTTTCCTGTCATTCGTTTAACACATTTCATTTCAGTAGAGGTTATTTTTTTTATTATTCTTGCATCTAGGGTCCAGGTCTGGTATTGGTAGCACAACGGAAAAAAGTTTTCATTGGCTACACATAATAATAACTATAATTATTTTGGTTTGGACTTGATTTTCTTAGAAACAAAATAGCACATATTTCAGTACTGACTATATTGTTTCAATGATTGAAGAGCTGCATAAGAGTTACATCAACCAATCAGGGTTTAATACCAATAACAAACAGGAAATGTGTCACTTTGCACACCCATCTATTAGTTAGAATGGCCAGGTACTTTCTTGAGTGAATGCACACAAGATATCACATGTTAACTGTCAACTAATTGCTTTGTAATCCATGACTAAGGAATAACAGAAGAAGGAGAACACGTTTTATTAGATCTGACCACACAAATGATCTGTTTCCCTGAATTCCCTTTCAGCTTACAATGGAGGGAGATTGGGGGGGGGGGGGGAGGGAATATTTGAAGGGAATTACTCTGGTAAATGTTTTGTGACTGTGTTTGATCTCAGTCAGGCAGAGTGCCTTGTTCAAATAAAACCAGAAAATAAACCTAAAATTCCTCCAAGGGAAATATTGCCCGGATATGAAAGCAACAACTCTGGCAGCTGAAAATTTTGTAGAGCTATCTCTGTTCTACTATCTGAACAAAACTGGATAGAATTGGCTGTCTTCTACTAACTGAACAAAACTGGATAGAATTGATTGTCTTCTACTAACTGAACAAAACTGCATAGAATTGACTGTCTTCTACTAACTGAACAAAACTGGATAGAATTGACTCTTCTACTAACTGAACAAAACTGGATAGAATTGACTGTCTGTTAACTGAAAAAAAAAACTGGATATAATCGACTGTCTTCTACTAACTGAACAAAATAGGATAGAGTAGATTGTTTTCTAACACTTGAACAAAATTGGAATGAGCTGGCTGTCTTATACTGTCTCAACAAAATTGGACAGAACCTGACTGTCTTCTACTGTCTCAACAAAATTGGACAGAACCTGACTGTCTTCTGCTGTCTCAACAAAATTGGACAGAGCTGGCTGTCTTCTGCTGTCTCAACAAAATTGGACAGAACCTGACTGTCTTCTACTGTCTCAACAAAATTGGACAGAGCTGGCTGGCTTCTAATGTCTCAACAAAATTGGACAGAGCTGGCTGTCTTCTGCTGTCTCAACAAAATTAGACAGAGCTGGCTGTCTTCTACTATCTCAACAAAATTGGACAGAGCTGACTGTCTTCTACTGTCTCAACAAAATTAGACAAAGCTGTCAGTCTTCTACTGTCTCAAACAAAATTGGACAGAGCAGGCTGTCTTCTACTGTCTCAACAAAATTCTTAAAGAATAATTTCCATTTCAATGTTATACATGTATAGAGGGAGCCGCGATAGCTCAGTGGTTAGTGAACTGGACTACAAAGGACAAGAGGTAGGGTTCGATCCCAACCGGCAGCTTCCAGATTCACCCAGCCTTAAATGGGTACAGCTAGAACGGCTTGGAAAGGGTTTGATGAAGACCTATGCTCCACAGGGGAGCCGCAATAGCTCAGTGGTTAGTGAACTGGACTACCACGGACAAGAGGTAGGGTTCGATCCCAACCGACGGCTTCCAGGTTCACCCAGCCTTAAATGGGTACCGGATTTTTTTGTGGGAAAGTAAAGCAGCACGGGCGTAATACTGACCACATTACCCCAAAAATCATGTGCTGAAGGTCTGTAAAATATAGGGTCACTAACATCATATTTCCCTATATGCCACTTGGCGTGACGGGGGTACTTTACTTTACTATGCTCCACAGGGAGTTGAAAGTATTTGTTGAAGACCTATGCTCCACAGGGAGTTGAAAGTGTTTGTTGAAGTCCTATGCTCCAAAGGGAGATGAAAGTGTTTGTTGAAGACCTATGCTCCAAAGGGAGATGAAAGTGTTTGTTGAAGACCTATGCTCCAAAGGGAGATGAAAGTGTTTGTTGAAGACCTATGCTCCAAAGGGAGATGAAAGTGTTTGTTGAAGACCTATGCTCCAAAGGGAGATGAAAGTGTTTGTTGAAGACCTATGCTCCAAAGGGAGATGAAAGTGTTTGTTGAAGACCTATGCTCCAAAGGGAGATGAAAGTGTTTGTTGAAGACCTATGCTCCAAAGGGAGATGAAAGTGTTTGTTGAAGACTTATGCTCCACAGGAAGCTGAAAGTGTTTGTTGAAGACTTATGCTTCACAGGGAGCTGAAAGTGTTTGTTGAAGACTTATGCTCCACAGGGAGCTGAAAGTATTTGTTGAAGACCTATGCTCCACAGGGAGATGAAAGTATTTTTTGAAGACCTATGCTCCACAGGGAGCTGAAAGTGTTTGTTGAAGACCTATGCTCCACAGGGAGCTGAAAGTGTTTGTTGAAGACCTATGCTCCACAGGGAGCTGAAAGTGTTTGTTGAAGACCTATGCTCCACAGGGAGCTGAAAGTGTTTGTTGAAGACATATGCTCCACAGGGAACAGAAAGTGTTTGTTGAAGACCTATGCTCCACAGGGAGCTGAAAGTGTTTGTTGAAGACCTATGCTCCACAGGAAGCTGAAAGTGTTTGTTGAAGACTTATGCTCCACAGGGAGCTGAAAGTGTTTGTTGAAGACCTATGCTCCACAGGAAGCTGAAAGTGTTTGTTGAAGACCTATGCTCCGCAGGGAGCTGAAAGTGTTTGTTGAAGACCTATGCTCCACAGGAAGCTCAAAGTGTTTGTTGAAGACCTATGCTCCACAGGGAGCTGAAAGTGTTTGTTGAAGACCTATGCTCCACAGGGAGCTGAAAGTGTTTATTGAAGACCTATGCTCCACAGGAAGCTCAAAGTGTTTGTTGAAGACCTATGCTCCACAGGGAGCTGAAAGTGTTTGTTGAAGACCTATGCTCCACAGGGAGCTGAAAGTGTTTGTTGAAGACCTATGCTCCACAGGAAGCTCAAAGTGTTTGTTGAAGACCTATGCTCCACAGGAAGCTGAAAGTGTTTGTTAAAGACCTATGCTCCACAGGAAGCTGAAAGTGTTTGTTGAAGACCTATGCTCCACAGGAAGCTGAAAGTGTTTGTTGAAGACCTATGCTCCACAGGAAGCTGAAAGTGTTTGTTGAAGACCTATGCTCCACAGGAAGCTGAAAGTGTTTGTTGAAGACCTATGCTCCACAGGGAGCTGAAAGGTAGAAGAAGAAGAAGGTCTTTGACGTATGAGCTCTCATCACAGACCAGTGTTGATTTAAGACTGTTGAACTAGTTGAAGTTGTTCTTCATGTCTGATGAGAGATTTGTGGGTCACAGACTGTATCTTGTGAAACTGTTGTAATACTTCATCATCTTCATATTCATGTGCCATACCAATTGTTGTAGGCGATCATCCCCATCCACAATTTTCTTGTCACATTGCATGTTATCAATTCTGTTGTTGGCTGTTTTCCATGTCTTAACACTAAGCTATCCAGTATCTTCTCTCTTTGTCGCCAGCGATCTCTTTCCCTGTATTTTGCCAGTTGTAATCAAAGACTCCAACAACTTTTCTTTTCCCATGATGTGCCCGAAAAATGTTGATTGTTTCTTTCTGATGTTTTTTAGGAGCTACCTTTCTGTGTTGGGTTCTTTAGAATGTCATCATTGGCATTTTTAGCTGTCCAGGGAACTTTCAACATTCTTCTGAGAAATCCCATCTCTGTGGCCTCTAATAAATTTTCATTTGTTTATCTACTGTCCATGATTTGTTTCCATAGGTCTGAACTGTCTCAATATAGCACAGATGAACTATCTTTCTCACTTTTATTGACACAGACTGCACAAGACATTTTTCATTTTCTGAAATCCTATTTTGGCCTGAGCTATTCTACTTTTTATTTCACTTGCGCATCTTCCATCTGATGTTATTACTGTGTCCAAGTATTTGATGCGTTGCACTTGTTTCAGATTTGTCCCACTTATTTTTATGTTGCATGATGGTGATGGGATATATTTAATACATATTTATGTTATTTTAAGACCTTTTATTATCCAGATTACTACAGTTGCAACTACTGCACTCAATCATTTATTGATTCAGTACAGGCATATGTGTCATTCATAATTAAAGAGAGTCAACACATATCTATTTAAGTTGACCCTGATACTCTAGTCTCACGTACAGCAAAAACACTCCCACTTAATTTACACTACTTTTATAACACTCTGACTCATAAACAAGATGACTATGACTTGCCTTATAACATACATTTGAGTGGCGGCTTTCTATATATGATTTCTAGAATAACTTCCTTTTCTTGGCAATGCTGTTTCTGTTTCTCATATTACTGTAAACACCTATATTTTTCATACATTGCTATAGAATACCCTCTTTCTCATTAATTATTGGGTAAACCCTTTTCCTATATGTTAATGGTAAGCTTTTCTCTTTCACATATTACTATAATTCCTTTATATCACATACATTTAACTTTCCATTCTCACACAAACATTATTAGTAACCGCTCTTTGTCATGCATCATCTCCTTACAACACATTACTGGCAAACCTATCTTCCCCACACATTACTGGCAAACCTCTCTTCCCCACACATTACTGACAAACCTCTCATACCGATACATTATTGGCAAACCTCTCTTCCCCACACATTATTGGTACACCTCTCATACCCATACATTACTAGTAAACCTCTCTTCCCTATACATTATTGGCAAACCTCTCTTCCCCACAAATTACTGGCACACCTCTCATACCCAGACATTATTGGCGAACCTCTCTTCCCCACACATTACAGATGAACCTCTCTTCCCCACACATTACAGATGAACCTCTCATCTCCACACATTACAGATGAACCTCTCTTCCCCACACATTACAGATGAACCTCTCTTCCCCACACATTACAGATAAACCTCTCTTCCCCACACATTACAGATGAACCTCTCTTCCCCACACATTAAAGATGAACATCTCTTCCCCACACATTACAGATGAACCTCTCTTCCCCACACATTACATATGAACCTCTCTTCCCCACACATTACAGATGAACCTCTCTTCCCCACACATTACCAGCAGACCTCTTCTTCATGTCCATAAACAAAACACAAATCACTACAGTTCACCCTGTAGAACACTTCCCCCAAACCCATGATTCCTTCAAATATTTTCCTTATATCAAGTTAGTATACTACATCAAGCTAGTATACTACATCAAGCTAGTATACTACATCAAGCTAGTATACTACATCAAGCTAGTATACTAAGTGATCCTCCTTTGGTAGCATTCAAACACGACAGGAGTCTGAGACATTCTTGTCAGAAGCCACCTACCCCACTCAAACCACAAACACCTTGGCACTGTTCGTTGTGGACGTCAAATATGCAAAACTTGTGACTACGTGCTCTGCACAGATTCGGTCTTGTTCCCTAATAGGCGATTCGACATCAAGGAGGGGTTTACTTGTGTGTCACGGAATATCATCTATGCCATAATATGTAAGCATTGCCAGATGACATATGTGGGTGAGTCTGGTCGACGCTTGAGTGACTGACAGATTTTGTGAGCATCTTCGTGATGTTGAGCAAAAGACTGGCAGCCCAGTGTCTGCCCATTTCAACTCCCCTGGCCATAGTGGTAAACCTGACATGCAAGTCATTGGCATTGTCTTGTGTCACTCCAGCAATCGCAGCCGGTTCGCCTTGAGAATCGCCTCATTGCCCAGTTGGGTTCGCTGTTCCCCCAAGGTATGAACATATTGCTCTCATACGCATAGGACACATACTACACATTTCATACCCCATGTGCTACCGAACCTATACATGTATATATATTTGTCTACGTATGTATTGGCACATTTGGGCACCTTTGTGTTTTCTTTTGTGTGCTTTATGGCAATATATACACAGATTTATGCTGGTACGCATGTATTGTTATATACACGTTTTTTACACATCGGTTCGGTGTGCACACACAGAGTTAGATATGCACAGCTTATACATATCCTGTACCCACCTCCCCATATTTTTAGAACCCTTCCTTTCCGTCTTCTCGCCTGACTGCCTCATCAGCAAGATACAAAGTTGGTCATCCCGCCCTCCCATTTTAGTCCATTCGGAGGTTGACCATGCTCTGGAACACAGGGAAATGAACTTTTTTATTTCCTTTCTTGAGTATCTAGCACATAATCGCCATGTAGTTGGATTTGTTTACATATCCTTATATATATTTTTTGTGTTGTTGTTTGTTGTTCCAGCTGAAGGCCTACTTGGCCGAAACGTTGATTTTTGTTTTGTTCATCACCACGTAAAGCTGTCACCAAACCACTTTTTTCTTTTTTTTAGAATTGCTATTTTCATCAGCTTTACAGCAGCTTTGCCCCTTTACTTCTATACTACATCAAGCTAGTATACTGCATCAAGCTAGTATACTGCATCAAGCTAGTATACTACATCAAGCTAGTATACTACATCAAGCAAGTATACTACATCAAGCTAGTATACTACATCAACCAAGTATACTACATCAAGCTAGTATACTACATCAAGCTAGTATACTACATCAAGCTAGTATACTACATCAACCAAGTATACTACATCAACCAAGTATACTACATCAAGCTAGTATACTACATCAACCAAGTATACTACATCAACCAAGTATACTACATCAAGCTAGTATACTACATCAAGCTAGTATACTACATCAAGCAAGTATACTACATCAAGCTAGTATACTACATCAAGCTAGTATACTACATCAACCAAGTATACTACATCAAGCTAGTATACTACATCAACCAAGTATACTACATCAAGCAAGTATACTACATCAAGCTAGTATACTACATCAAGCAAGTATACTACATCAAGCTAGTATACTAGGAATAACAGTAAATCTATTCTCAACTCTAAAATCATTCTACAAGGAAAGTGTGACATCCAAGCAACAACTTCTACACTTACTCCACCACATCCCCACACAGAACTCTCTCTTGTACACAAGAGAATTATTTGCTGATTGAATTCTGTTAGTTACCCTGTTAATTGTATTCTGTCAGTCTAATGTTAATTGTATTCTGTCAGTCTAACATTAATTGTTAATTGTATTCTGTCAGTCTAACATTAATTGTTAATTGTATTCTGTCAGTCTAACGTTAATTGTATTCTGTCAGTCTAACATTAATTGTTAATTGTATTCTGTCAGTCTAACATTAATTGTTAATTGTATTCTGTCAGTCTAACATTAATTGTTAATTGTATTCTGTCAGTCTAACATTAATTGTTAATTGTATTCTGTCAGTCTAACATTAATTGTTAATTGTATTCTGTCAGTCTAACATTAATTGTTAATTGTATTCTGTCAGTCAAACATTAATTGTTGATGGTATTCTGTCAGTCTGGCATTCTGTATCATAAAACACAGATATTATAAGAATGATTTCCGTGGAATGAAAGCAAGGATATAAATAGCACATACACAAGTTGAAGGGTTCTGTGCTGCCAAAACAAGGGGGATACCAAAAGAAAGGACACCCCAGGTGTCAAGGACACTTTGTCCACTTCTGAAATAGCTACACTGGAACAGTGAAGGTGGCAGGAAACCTGTATTCACAACCAGGACAAATGGAATTCTCAGGAATATTTGTGAATAGTCAAAGTAGCAAAATAGGGTGCAACATCAGGCAAATATAATGATCTCAATGCTAATGTTTAAATACCTTTTCTAGATTACATTCATTCTACGAGTTAAATATTATTTTATATAAAACTTACCATACACAATATTTTGACAAATACTATACTTCATAGACATATACTATACTTCATTGACAAATACTATACTTCATAGACATGCACTATACTTCATTGACAAATATACATAAATTCTTTCTTTTTCAGACTAGTTGATATGAGTGATAAGACATTGATGCATATTGATTTTGTACAAATATCAGATTTTCTTTCCAGTGTTGTTTTTAATTTGCTATATAACGTAATCTTTTAAAAAACTGAAGAATTCATTTTTCTGTTAATCTTTCTTTTATTATCTTTTTGGTAGGATGAGAAAAATGGATAAACTGTACTTTAGTTTTAATTTAATTTATTTATGTTTATACTTTTAGTTTTCAAATAATTTGTTCAGATTTATACTTTTACTTTTCAATTAATTTGTTCAGATTTATACTTTTAGTTTTCAATTAATTTGTTCATGTTTATACTTTTAGTTTTCAATTAATTTGTTCATGTTTATAATTTTAGTTTTCAAATAATTTGTTCATGTTTATAGTTTTAGTTTTCAATTAATTTGTTCATGTTTATAGTTTTAGTTTTCAAATAATTTGTTCATGTTTATAATTTTAGTTTTCAAATAATTTGTTCATGTTTATAGTTTTAGTTTTCAAATAATTTGTTCATGTTTATACTTTTAGTTTTCAAATAATTTGTTCATGTTTATAATGTTAGTTTTCAAATAATTTGTTCATGTTTATAGTTTTAGTTTTCAAATAATTTGTTCATGTTTATAATTTTAGTTTTCAAATAATTTGTTCATGTTTATAGTTTTAGTTTTCAAATAATTTGTTCATGTTTATAATTTTAGTTTTCAAATAATTTGTTCATGTTTATAGTTTTAGTTTTCAAATAATTTGTTGATGGTTATATACAACTGAGAATAAGGAAAGAGAAAGTCTGTCTGAATGAAGAACAAAATGAAATGAAAACTAGAAGATGTGATAATCACTCATTTCAAGGATGTCCACAGTATAAACATTGCAAATGGTATAAAGAAGCTTTCATTAATACACACAGGTCAATCTAATAAGTGCACAGCAAATGTTTCTGTCTCTAGCAGCAGTACTCCCCAATATAGAGTCAAAAACATGACAATTTTATAATGAAAACCATTGTTAAATGAAAATGTGTGTTCAGTGATACATAAAACAGTGCAATAATATTATGGCCGCATGGATGTTAGAAGAAATATAATAAGGGAGTCTATACAAACACTTTCATGAGTACTTCTGTGATCAGTCTAGGCTTTACTTAACTTTCAATTGTTAAAATCTTTGTTAGCTCTCAGTGGTTTTAAAAATATATGTTTTAACTCTTATTGTTCAGAGTTTAATGACATGATTAAGTAAGTTGTACTCTTATTGTTCAGAGTTTAATGACATGATCATGTATGTTGTACTTTTATTGTTCAGAGTTTAATGACATGATCTAGTATGTTGTACTCTTATTGTTCAGAGTTTAATGACATGATCATGTATGTTGTACTCTTATTGTTCAGAGTTTAATGACATGATCATGTATGTTGTACTCTTATTGTTCAGAGTTTAATGACATGATCATGTATGTTGTACTCTTATTGTTCAGAGTTTAATGACATGATCATGTATGTTGTACTCTTATTGTTCAGAGTTTAATGACATGATCAAGTATGTTGTACTCTTATTGTTCAGAGTTTAATGACATGATCATGTATGTTGTACTCTTATTGTTCAGAGTTTAATGACATGATCATGTATGTTGTACTCTTATTGTTCAGAGTTTAATGACATGATCATGTATGTTGTACTCTTATTGTTCAGAGTTTAATGACATGATCATGTATGTTGTACTCTTATTGTTCAGAGTTTAATGACATGATCAAGTATGTTGTACTCTTATTGTTCAGAGTTTAATGACATGATCATGTATGTTGTACTCTTATTGTTCAGAGTTTAATGACATGATCATGTATGTTGTACTCTTATTGTTCAGAGTTTAATAACATGATCAAGTATGTTGTACTCTTATTGTTCAGAACTATGGGACATTATCAAGTACGCATCACAGTAATCCTCATGGTAGCAAAAAACCCACACATATGATAAACAAGTTTAATGCAAGGTGGCAGAGGTAGGGGTGGGGGTGTATGGGTGGTCCTGAGGTAAGGCGTTGGTTTCTGGACAAGAATGTTTCAGGTTCAACTCCCACCATAGACAGCGCAGTGAATTTCTACTTCAAATCAGAGTTTTACTTGTGGCTTTACCCTTCTCACAGGTCTCTGGGTAGTGAGATTCGATGTCTCATCTTCTCTGGGTAGTGAGATTCGATGTCTAATCTTCTCTGGGTAGTGAGATCCAATGTCTAATCTTCTCTGGGTAGTGAGATCCGATGTCTAATCTTCTCTGGGTAGTGAGATCCGATGTCTAATCTTCTCTGGGTAGTGAGATCCGATGTCTAATCTTCCCAGAAACAACAAAAAAAAACCAGGAGTTCCAGTGTGCAATCTAAACACGGTAAAGAACCGTTGGCAGTTGGGAGCTAAAATAGTGGACGATAAATGGCAACGGCACAATTAAAATTAATAGGAAAATATGTACCCATAAATGTCAAAACTCTCAACGATAAAAAAAAAATCATCTCTGAGTGACCTCTGAATCTAGAGAATATCTGCATGTATGGTGAAGGACACATGAGCACATGACTACAAGTATGAAAAATAGCAAAAAGTGATATTCAGGCAAAATTCAGTTCATAGAGACTTTGTGAGAGATATAAAGTTGGTGCACGCAAACAACAAACAAGCCCAGGAAAAGAATCAACCTATGAGACAGAAGTGTTTGAAGAATTTGATGAGATTGATTCTTAAATTATTAATAATAAAATCACTTTCTTGGAAACTATTTCACAACAGTGACCCAGTAGGCTCAGTAACAACACAAGAGACATTCACTTTGTAGAGCAGAAACAGTGCTTGCCATCAAAACAAAATAATACATCATCAAACATCCAACTGTGACCACAAGTGTCTCGTGGATGACACCAAACCATCACATCAACAATATCACAGACACATATGATCAACAATAAATATAAAACTGTTGAGACCACCTCCTATGATGGACTATTTCACTATTAC
The DNA here is from genome assembly GCA_032433765.1 of Megaustenia siamemsis. Taxonomy (NCBI): domain Eukaryota; kingdom Metazoa; phylum Mollusca; class Gastropoda; order Stylommatophora; family Ariophantidae; genus Megaustenia; species Megaustenia siamemsis. The sequence goes on along the minus strand of JAVIAB010000047.1, from coordinate 95,495,290 downwards.
TGCTACCACTGTATTTTAACAAGATGTAGCTGGAACAGATTAACCAATAAGTGAGGAACAAAGAAAGAAAAAGAAAATAAACAAAAGAAAATATCCCCAAACATTTTTAAGAATTAAAAGCAGACTTAAGAAGGAAATCAGGAAGAGTATGAAAACAGTTAGTGAAAGTACACAAATCCATAAAAAGATAGACAGAAAAGGTCATTACTTAAAAGACATTATAGGAGAGAACATTATGTCGATGCTCAGATGTCGAAGACTAAGATGGCTGGGGCATGTCCAGCGAATGGAAGAAAAATGCATCCCCATGCAAATACTATATGGTGAACTAATACACGGAAAAAGACAAATCGACAGACCTAAACTACGATATAGAGATATCTGTAAATCATCTCTGATTGACTTCTCAATCTTTGAAAATGACTGAGAACATCTGGCAAGTGATCGCACATCATGGAGAGCATGTATAAGGAATGGTATAACATCATTTGAGACTGTGCTAAGGCAAAACTTAGAAGAGAAAAGACTCATGGAAAAGGATGGAAAACCCTGTAGATCAGTGGGCCTTGACTTGTTCATTCTGTGGCCGTGTGTGTTTGTCAAACATTGGTAGAGTGAAGCTGTTTGACAAAAACAAAATCTAAAAAAATGCACAATAGCATCCACTAGACCGTCTGACAAGACCAAAAGGGTCATATAAAGTTATAGGAGGGAAGTGGGCAGGTCATGTACAAACACAAGATCAAAACATCTCAGAGTTTCTTGAACTTAAAAATTAAAACATAAAAGTATATAAAGGCAGCCATTATTGACATTTAAGACAATAGAAGACTTAATTCAATGATGCGCCACACAGGTATGTGTGCGTGCATGTGTGAGCACATGTGTTGAGCAAAAAGTGGCTGTATAGTCAAATCAGGTCATGAATGTCTCCATCGCATGTTGGATATTAAATGTTACGGTTGTCTTTTCTTGTAGTATATTTGTTCTTTGAGTTACAGAACTAGAGCATAAACTAGTTTGCATAAATCACGCACACAAAATTCTGATGGTATGAGCAGAAAGTAAATTGTTTGCTACACTTGTAACAGTTTTTTAAGCATGTTGCAAGAGGCAACTAAGGAGGTTTGGAATTGTTGCCTGTGTGGTTGAGTAGGCCATGCATGGAGCGACCTTGTCAACGGAATTTACAGATGCATTTTGGGAAATGTAACAAATAGTGGAATGGATATGGGGAATTCCTGATTGAAGTGAAACTCGTTCCATGGATAGAATAGAATAGTTTTCTATAAATATCATGCCATTTTTAATATAGATTTGTGTACTACTTTGAAAAGGTAAACAAAGCTATGTTATAGTTGATGTCAGAAATAATATAACATAATTCATGAGCAAGATGTAGGAGAAAAATAAAAGCACAAATAAAGGTCTAGATCACTTACAACATAACTAAACTCCTAAAGAATATCCATCAGCAACAAGTATAATCAACAATAAAGAAGGTGAGCATGTTTGATGTTGACATTACTATTACCTTAATTAGAGTTTAGAAAAAATCATTCTTGTTCTCTTTAATACCCTACTTGTTACCACCGGGAGAATGACAAACAATAATGACAACATTTATTTACATATTCAATATGGACATAGTCATTTGAAATCTATTACTCGGGCAGTGCATTTATATATCATATTGTATGACTTTCACTTTGATATGATGCAGCAGGTGATACAAGAGATGTTAAATTTCATAAATGCTCTATGTGGTGTGATGGTAAAACCATAAGTGAAGATAAGAGTTTATATCTGTTGGCACAGCTTGTATATAATATATATATTAAGAGGATAAGTCAGTAGTTTGGTAAAAAATATTAGTGTCTTATGTTGTTTTTGTTTCCATAACAAGACTTTTTACAATGACAGCTTGTCAAGCCATCGATCAACCTCCTTAGTCGCCTCTTACGACATGCCTGGAAGGTCACAGTGTCACTATTCTTTACCTCCCTCATAATGAGGCCCCGGTAACACACAGGATAGATAGATTTTGCCATAGATTTTAGATCAGTGATCTCTGCAATATGTGCCATTTTGGCACGCAAGGTTTCTGTTTTTGAGATTGTGGTTCTGCCCTATGTGCCGTCTTCGGCTCGAAAGGACAATAGATAGATGTTGTTTTGCTGAAAAGCTTCTCTCATTGCCAAATCTGCCATTTTTTATTTGACCACAGAATGAACAAGATGTATTCATGGTGCCCGGCCTCGTCTCATTTCTCTTGCGCCTCTTGTCTTCTGAATTTGATGTAAACATTGCCTCAAATGTTGCTGTGCAGTGTTTTTTAATTTTTGTTTTGTTCTTCATGTGCTACGATCTGCAGCCAGATTTTCCCAGTTTATTTCACTGATAGAGAATTTCTTCAAGGAAGTCCTGCAAACATTCTTATATCTCAGCACTGGTCTGCCCTTTGGTCTTATTCTGTCCCTAAGTTCGCCATACAATGTTTTATATATATCTCATCATAATTAATTATAGATAATGTGATAATTCTTATCACTATCAAAAGAGAACACATGCACTGATTTTATATATAAATAATGGACACTAAAATCTAGCATTAACAGGAAGTCTTCTATTTACACTGGGACAAATAATACAAATGCATCACAAATAACCACCTAAAGCATAACACATGTAACATTAGATATGCCAAAATATGTCTAAAAGAAATATATCTGGCCAGGTTTAATTAAAATCACAAGCTATTATACCTAATTCAAAATTAGATGTCTATTTTCTGTTCTAGCAAGAGATTAAAACTAACAGACATGGATGTTATCAAAAAAGCTACATGAATGTTTAAATCTGGAGACTAATTTCTATGAAACTTTCTAATTTACAATTCTATATCATGATTGATAAAATGGTACATGAAAGCAGCTTTCTTTGCTTTCTCCTCCCTCAGTTTTGGTCTTTGGTCTTTTGTAGACACGACTTTACCTTTTGCAGGTGTCTGTGGTACGAACTGAAGCCTCAACATGACCTCTCCAAACATTGTGGCTGGTGGAGTAAACAAACTAATGGCAATGAGGACAGCAGAAATGGAGACATTGGGCCGTAATACTGCACACATACATTTTAGCCGATGTATTTTTCATAAATTTCTGTATTTTTGTTATTTTATTAAATAGTTTAAATTTTATTAAATAGTTTAAAAAAATAATAATCTTCTTCTTCTTCTTTCCTTCCTCATTTGCCTTTCAGCGTTGAGGGGAGACATAATTTGCGGTCTTTTGCTCTTCTGTTCACCTCTGCAGATGTTATGTTTCCTAGTGTTTACAATATTCCATCAATTCATCTTTTTCATGGTCGGCCCTTGGGTCTGGTGTTCTCACAATGTTTATTGATGGCTCATTGTGTTGTGTTTTGAACTTTATATCATGTGGCCAGATTATTTTATCTGTTGTTTCTTTAATTCAAACTAACTTAAGGGGACTGGGTGGTCTAGAGGTAAGACATCGGCCTCTGGACAAGAAGGTTCTGAGTTTGATTCCCAGCACAGGCGGTAGAAATTTGTAAAAAATCATACAATCATTGGGTAGTGAGATCCAATGTCCAGCTCTCTTTGGGTAGTGAGATCCAATGTCCAGCTCTCTTTGGGTAGTGAGATCCAATGTCTAGCCTTCTTTGGGTAGTGAGATCCAATTTCTAGCTCTCTTTGGGTAGTGAGATCCAATGTCTAGCTCTCTTTGGGTAGTGAGATCCAATGTCTAGCCGTCTTTGGGTAGTGAGATCCAATGTCTAGCCCTCTTTGGGTAGTGAGATCCAATGTCTAGCTCTCTTTGGGTAGTGAGATCCAATGTCCAGCTCTCTTTGGGTAGTGAGATCCAATGTCCAGCTCTCTTTGGGTAGTGAGATCCAATGTCCAGCTCTCTTTGGGTAGTGAGATCCAATGTCTAGCCTTCTTTGGGTAGTGAGATCCAATTTCTAGCTCTCTTTGGGTAGTGAGATCCAATGTCTAGCTCTCTTTGGGTAGTGAGATCCAATGTCTAGCCCTCTTTGGGTAGTGAGATCCAATGTCCAGCTCTCTTTGGGTAGTGAGATCCAATGTCCAGCTCTCTTTGGGTAGTGAGATCCAATGTCTAGCCCTCTTTGGGTAGTGAGATCCAATGTCTAGCTCTCTTTGGGTAGTGAGATCCAATGTCTAGCTCTCTTTGGGTAGTGAGATCCAATGTCTAGCTCTCTTTGGGTAGTGAGATCCAATGTCTAGCTCTCTTTGGGTAGTGAGATCCAATGTCTAGCTCTCTTTGGGTAGTGAGATCCAATGTCCAGCCCTCTTGGAAGAGGAGGTCCCATGTGCACTCGCTCACATGAAAGAACCGTTGGCAGTTAAAGTTGAAAAAAATAGGCCAAAACTGGTCACTGTCTGGGCAAAAAATTGTTAAGTAAAACTACTGATACATGCCAAAGATGGATGTGTCAGGCCGAAAGGTGGAGATATCACAGCTATGTTGTAAACTAGTGACACAACAAATACATGCCAAAGATGGATGTGTTAGGCTGAAAGGTGGAGATACCACAGCTATGTTGTAAACTAGTGACACAACACATACATGCCAAAGATGGATGTGTTAGGCTGAAAGGTGGATATATCACAGCTATGTTGTAAACTAGTGACACAACACATACATGCCTACTTAATGAGTGAACGCTAAGAAGAAAATCTAACTTAATCCCAAAACAATATCCATTGTACTGAACATACAGTATGTGTGCAATGTGTACTGATAGTAACATAAAGTTAACTGTTATGTGGTGGTACAGTTATGTGTTCGTTTCAATTTTATCCCATTGATACTCAAACGGTTGCGAATTGAAAGAGAATGAGAGAAAAGGTAAGTGAAATAGAGAAAGGAAGATTAATAAAGATAACTAAAAAGACATTACACCACTTTACTGATTCCCAGTAACAGTTAGTGACAGCCCATAAAGGTAAAAACAGAAAAATGTGTAAATATCTAATGTTTCCAAAATCGCAAAAAGTACAAAACAGTATCAGCAGAATCCACATAAAACACAAGTATTCCAGCTCCAGTCAAAATGTCAGAAAAGCATATGTTCTGATTGTAATTAATTAATATATCAAACTTCATGGCTTTGTGAACTTACCCAAAAATTTGCTCTCAAGGCCATTTTTTACTGAATGTTTGAGAAGCTCACGAAGGAAAGCACAAACGTAGAGGAATGTGTTCTTGTGGCAGTCGGGCAAGTGGCTAAGCAGCTGGAATGAGTTTGAAGTTAGTTTAAACTAAAATGAGCATTAACAATTGGTGTTAACTCCAGCTAAAATGAAAATGAACTTGTTGTTAACTCCAGCTAAAATGGAAATGAGTTTGATGTTAATTCCAGCTAAAATGGAAATGAGTTTGATATTAACTCCAGCTAAAATGAAAATGAACTTGTCAACTCCAGCTAAAATGGAAATGAACTTGTTAACTCCAGCTAAAATGAAAATGAGCTTGTTAACTCCAGCTAAAATGGAAATGAGCTTGTTAACTCCAGCTAAAATGAAAATGAGCTTGTTAACTCCAGCTAAAATGGAAATGAGCTTAATGTTAACTCCAGCTAAAATGGAAATGAACTTATTAACTCCAGCTAAAATGGAAATGAGCTTGATGTTAACTCCAGCTAAAATGGAAATGAAGGGGGGGGGGGATGTCCACACTGACCAAACCACATCATCCCACCCCCCTCTCCACTGTAAAAAAAAAATGTGCTGTTGGTTATTAAGATGAGTTAGCCAATCTAAAGTAGTTTTGTTTGTCAGTATACGATGAGTTACCCAAACAAAAGTAGTTTTACTTGCCAGAATGGACTGACTTGACGAAACAAAAGCTTGTTGATATTGAATGAGTTACCTGTACTGAAGCTGGATGTGTCGCGCAGAAAGACACAAATATCACAGTTATACTGCAAACCACAACACAACACAGACATGCCCACCTAACGTCCTTTTTAGGGTGGAAGATGAAGAGGTGTGATTCTTTAGTCATCGGGTGAACACATACGAATGAGTTACCCAAATAATGTAGTTTAGCTTGCCAGTTAGGGGTGGAGTGAGACAACCAAGAAATGAGAGCACTAACCTGTTTACTCAGCAGTAAGTTGTTGGAGCTGGACAGGCACTGGCTGTAGAACACAAATGGAATCACAGGCTCAGCCAGGCACTCCAGGAATAACAGGAGAGATTCAGCCACTGAGTGCACACTTAGGGAATCAGCTGTAAAATGGTTAAGGTTGATTTTTCCTATTGATTAATTATTTGGCCTCTTTTTGGTGAAGCTCATCTTGGCCAACAATAGATTCATTGTTCTGTTCTTATTTATCCTACTGTAAGTTAAACTGAATTTGAGACTAGTGCTGAAGTAAGAGAAATGACAAGGCACAGAGAAAGTATCTATAATCAGGAGAAGGTGGTTAGATGTTGGTCATGTGCTGAGAGAAGAGACAACAAGAGAATCTCAAAGCAGGCCCTTAAATGGAAATCAGAGGGTACAAGAAAAAGAGGCTGACCTAGAGAAAAACTAAAAAGAACACTGAGACAAGAAGCAATAACAGAAGGCGTCAGCTTCTTGCTGAAATTGAGCCACTCACCCAGAACAGGAACATATGGTGAGATACAATGAAGGTCCTGTGTAAGGTTTGAAACTTGATAAAGATTGTCAGACAAGGAGAGAGCAGGATTTCTGTTCTATGTGCCATCTCTGGCTCAAAATGGATGGATGGATGGGTGGATGGATGGATGAGTGGATTGATAGATATATGGATATATGGATGGATGGATAGAAGTTAAATTCAAGCATTTGATTTGAGATGATTTGAAACAAATCCTGGATGTTTCATGCTTACAAAACATTACCAATAAGAGGTCAAAGATTCTCAACACAAATGTTTGGCATGAATTTCTCTGTGTGTGAAGGAACAAAAGCTGAGATACAGAACAGCTATAAAACACGCTTATCAGGTCTGGTAAAAACCATCATGCCAAGTATATGAAATAGGTAAGACAACAGGCAGAGATGGAATGACAACATCAAAGAATAGATCAACCTTGGCTTTGCCAGATCAGAGGCAAAAGTGAGAGGCAGAAAAAACTGGAAGAAAATATTTGTGTCTGTTCATAGTGCCCCACTGGCTCATTATATCATGGGGTGGGTGCGGTAGGAGTGGTGAGGTTACCCTACTCATCTTACAGCACTGTAAATCGTTTAGGTGGTCCTACAAGAAAAAAAGCATTTGATCTGGACATAACTTCTACAAATTTTGTTTATCTCATAAAAAATACCATCTCAAAATAGAAATTCTATCAACTGAACAGTTTTCTGCGGGCAAACATTCCCTTCTCCCTATACCTTCCTAATTACTACTTCCTGTGACTCCTGAGTGTTGGGTTTATTTCCTTTGATGTTGGGTTTTTATTTTCAAGTGCGTTGTAAAAAGTATCACAGAAATGGGGCTGGTTTTTTTTTTTATAAATTTCGCCACGTTTCAAGAAATTCATTTATTTTTCTCATGACACGGTAAATCTCCTTGGCCATCAGCAAGACATCAAAGAAACCTTTGTATCAAGGGACAGACCATTAACAATACTTTGAGGGAGCTGAACATATGGCTGGATTGACAGACCTATGGTGACCGCGTGAATAGACAACGTAACACCCCGGTTGCCATGGATCGGGCAACCATGCATTCAAATTTCTGGCCTTTAATCTAACGAAATCCAGGAAATGATTCATCACCATCATCATGTACCACACCGGTTGGCGTAGGCAATCATGTCTATCAGTTCTGTTGTTGACTGTTTTTCCATGCCATGACACCAAACTATCTAGTATTTTCTCTCTTTGTCATCTGCGATTTCTCTTTCCTTGTATTTTGCCTGTTGTAACCAAGTACTCCAACTTTCCTCTTCTCATGATGTGCCCGAAAGATGTTGATTGTTTCTTTCTGATGTTTTTTAGGAGCTGCCTTTTTGTGTTGGCCTCTTTGAGAATTTCCTCATTGGTCTTTTTAGCTGTCCAGGAAACTTTGAACATTCTTCTGAGAAATCCCATCTCTGTGGCCTCTAGCTGTCTTTTCATTTGTTTGTCTATTGTCCATGATTCGCTTCCATAGAAGAATTGGTTCTACATAGCACCGATGAACTCTCTTTCTCACTTCTATCATAAGATATTTTTCATTTTCTGAAATGATATTTTGGCCTGAGCTATTCTGTTTTTTTATTTCTGTGGTGCATCTTCCACCTGATGTTATTATTGTGCCCAAGTATTTGACACGTTGCACTTGTTTCAGATTTGTCCTTTTTATTTTTATGCTGCATGATGGTGATGATTGTTTCTTTGATATGATCACTACTTCTGTTTTCTTACAATTCAGACTTAGATCTATCTTCTTGCTTTCTTCTACTATTATGTCTATCATTTCTCGTAGTTCATTCTCTGTCTCTGCTATTAAGACTGTGTCATCCGCATATCACAAATTATTTATTTTGTGACCATTGACTTCAATTCCTTTTTTGTCTACTATTGATCTCAGAATATTTTCGCTGTAGAGTGAAAACAAATCTGGCGACAGAACACAGCCTTGTCTGACTCCTTGTTTTATATATTGGAATTGTCCTGTTTGATTGCTAATTCGTATAGCTGCTGTTTGTTATCAGTACATGTTTTTTATGATTCGCAGATCCTTGCTATCAATGTTTAATTTTTCCAAATTGAAAATGATTACAGCATCCAATTTCCGTGTGTCTGCTTAGGTAGCACACAGTTGTGCAGCAAAAGTTCAAAGAAAATACTATTTTTGGAACTCCAATAGTAACATTTCTTCTTCTACCTTTCAGCTCCCTGTGGAGCATAGGTCTTCAACAAACACATTCCAAGCCATTCTGTTTCTTGCCATTCTTTTAAGATCATTCCATGTCTTCCCCCTTCATTTTTATCTGTGCTTCCATTTGTCTTTTCCAAGAATTCCTTGGTCTTCCTCTTTGTCTTTTTCCCTCAGGATTCCATAAAAGGGCCTGTTGTATAATACTCTCAGTTGGCTTCTGCAGTGTGTGTCCTATCCAGCGCCATCGTCTTCATTGTATCTCTTTATCCACTGGTATTGGACTGGTCATCATCATGTGCCATATCGATTGGCATAGGTGATCATGTCAAAACATGACTGCAACAAAACAAACTGATTCCTGTCAGTAAATATTCAATATAAGATTAATATTGTGAAGTGTAATGACGCAAACATTATATGCACACATAACTGAGTCTGAAAGAAAAATGTCAGAAATTTTTCTTTGGATTAAAAATGTTGAAAAAAAAAAAAAAAAGGTCAATTTTACATATATCTCACAACTTCTGACACAATCTACTTTATCTCCAAAACTCATAATAAAAATAAATCTTTTAAGCTCTGAGTGTTATTAAGCAAGCAAATTTTGCATTCAAATTTAACAAAATCAAGACACATGTAAGACATTATGTTATCATTCCTCGCTATTTGCCTCTGTTCTGTTGAAGCCTCTTGATCTCATTGAGGAAGCCGATTCCTGCTGCCTTTGTCTCCCTGATCAGATGACTGTGTCTTCTCAGTGTTTCTATGGGTCGGCCTCTTTTCATATATATCATACAATGTAGTCAATCCTGATTTAGATGCTTTTAACTTAAAATCTGTATTTGTCCTGATTACTACCCTAGAGAGAAATAATCAAAGGTAGATCAGAAAGAATTTCTACTCAAGTAAAAACCACTTTGCTATACAGTTGTAGTGCAGTACTGTGGTTGATCTGAACACTACTGGAGAAACCTTCAGACATTCCTCATGTCAGATGCATTTAACATATAGATAACATATAAACAATATCTTGGTACAAGAATTTGTCAAGCCTAAACAAAAACATCAGTCAAATACAACAAATCAAGGATACGAATGCGATCAGGTTTTCCGGTGTCAAGGCAGTCTCGAATAAATTGGATTTCTGAATTTCTTCCTGGCGTTTGAAACAAGTCTTCCTGTGTGTAAAAATGAAGATAAACATTACAAGTATAAACAAATTATTCGTGTTTGCTTTCTGGCAATGTTTAGGTAAAGACAGTATAGGCATTGTCTGACTTCAGTATTTACAATATCACACAATAAAAATTGTCACATAGTTTTGTATAAATGATTATTGTACCAAGATATGTTAGAGAGAGAAAATTAAGTGTAGAAAACATAATTAAAATATGTGTTCTAATGTATGTCACATGATAAAATAAATAATTATCTACTTTCCATTTTAGCCAATGCCAGAAAAAAACAAAAAACATATAGAGATGGTTGTACTTGTGTTCTCAGTGAAAAAAAAAACATTTCACTGACATTCTCAGAAAAGAAGACGCAAAGAATCTGCAAACCATCAGTGGTCTCAAGAACAAATTTATTTTGTCCTCTGTACATCAATGCAAATGTAAGATCTTCCATTAAAGGGAAACAATTACATTTAAGAGTTTATGCATTTTCTTAACGGAAGTTCAATGCTGACTTTAAAAACAAACATAAGAAAGTTACAAATTGGACAAGAAGAAACTGCACACAAACACAAACCTTATCTAATCCATTTTTATGCAGAAAGTCAATATGTTTCCAGATCTCCTTAGGAACCATGTAAAGTCTTCCTCCATCCTGTGCTATATCAACTCGGTTCAGACTACCAGGGCGTTCCTTAAAATAGAAAGATACATAAAGTACTGACAGAGTAAACCAAGACATCAAGAAGAATGAAACAGAAGAAAGTAATACAGTTTTAATAAAAATGTAACAATTGCTGGTCTACAAGTTTAAATGTCACAACTTAATACAAGCCAAATAAGGGACAGGAACTAAGTTTTTGTCAAAATAAGAAAATGGCATAAAATATATGTTTAATGATAGTCAGCACCTGTATTGGCAAGGTTAAAAAAACTGAAAAAAACAAAGATCAATGTTTGTATGACTCACAAATACAATCAAATTAATGTCGTCCCAGAAAAACTGGGCATCAAGCATGCCACATTTCTATTGATTGTCAGGTATTTAAATAAAACCTGGAAGTACCAAGTCATTTAGGGCTCATACCACCACCAAGAAAACATCATCCAGTGCATTCTGATAGGATTAAGCTGTGATTGGTCTGTATGACTAGACGTGGATAATAGATTTGGTCAAAGTTTCTTGCAGGCTACATCTCCAACCAATCTGCAGTAGTCTAGTCTGGCAACTAATTCACGCCGGATATTTTATGGGCTCCCAGACTCAGATGTAGGATAAGGTTGACACCTGGGAGTCATAACAACAACAACAAACCCCCCCATTCCCCCAGTGTCAAGAAACCAAAATATATGCTCAAAACAAATAGGTTAACTTCTGATGATGAGATTGTTTCCAGTTGCAAAGCTCTGTATAACAGCTTTTATATGATATATACATATAACATGCATATAATAATTATGTTATATATATATATAAAATTTTGATCCCAACCGACTGTTTCCAGTTCACTCAGCCTTGAATGGGTACCGGATTTTTCCTGCGAAAGTAAAGCGGCACGGGCGTAATACCAACCACATTACCCCAAAAATCATGTGCCGAGGATCTGTAAAATTTATGGTCACTAACACCATATTCCCTAATCGCCACTTGGCGTGATGGGGGGTACTTTACTTTTTTTAAATATATAAAATAATTATTTTATGACGCAAGGGACAAGAAATCAATTATAAAATGTACATCAGACTATAACATCTTAAAATTGAAAGTGGAAAAAGCTATACAAGAGACAGAGTGGAATGGCACTCTATGGTAGCCAACTTTCAATGTGGAGAAGGCACTCAATGAACGAATTAATTAATTTACAGTGTGATTACAAAAATAAACCATTCTAATTTACAGTGTGATTACAAAAATAAACCATATTAATTTACAATGTGATTACAAAAATAAACCAATCTAATTTACAGTGTGATTACAAAAATAAACCATATTAATTTACAATGTGATTACAAAAATAAACCATATTAATTTACAATGTGATTACAAAAAGAAATCATATTAATTTACAATGTGATTACAAAAAGAAATCATATTAATTTACAATGTGATTACAAAAAGAAATCATATTAATTTACAATGTGATTACAAAATAGCATGCTGACTTACAATCTCTATGAGGTCAGCCACAGGTACTTCTCTGATGGGTCCATGCATCTGAATGAGGGCTTCAATGGAGGATCCAAATGAACTGACCAGGTAGTTTCCAGAGACAGTAATCTCAGGCCAGTTAAGACAATAAACAGCATCAAAGGCAAATATAATAACAAATATAAGCCAGTCTCCAATATGGACAGAACAAAACAATAAACTGAATCCATTTTTGAGTACATGTCTTTGGCTTTTCAGCTTTACTGTAACCGTCCAATACAAGGACGATTATATCTCATGTCTGCATGTTATCGTCAACAGAAAATCTTGCAGATTAATTTCTCAGATTGGTATGACCAGAAGCTCTACATCAACAAATCACAACCTTAGATTATTTGATATGAGTATACATTTTGTATCTTGACTCTTATTGTTTGTTTATTTGCACATATCTTATAAAAACAAAACAAACAAAAAAACATGCCTGCATATATTTCACAATCACTGTTTGTTGCACATATTTAAAAAACCTCCTGGAAAGATAAAATAAGAAGGATTTCAATCATGTTCACTATCCTCTGACAATGTTATCTATAGAGGGACTGCGTAGTCTAGAGGTACTGAGAGGGTAGTGAGATCCAATGTCCAGCCATATCAGATAACAGCAACAAACAGGAGATATGTTTGCATTCGTGCACGTTAAAGAAAACTTGGCTCTTAAAACAAAAAATAGTAGTCCGCTGCCCGGGCAAAATTGTCAGTAGAAACATACCCACACACACCTTGGATCATAGGCCAAGCTATGGAGTTCGCAAATATGGGCCAGGATTCTCCTAAGAGGTTCTTGTTGCAGGAGCTACTGAGTTAAGTGCTCTGTGCACACAGTGAGCTGTGTGTCTCATCCGTTTTGATCCTGCTTCGATATCCCGCTTGTTTACGATGAATGATGATATCGTATGACAGAGAACAGGTGGCTGTGTTCACTTTCTGCGCGGTTTCGCCTTATGTCTTTTGGCGTGTGCTGAGACTGCTACGATGGGGACTACAGTTACCTTTCTTTGTTTGGGAGATGAGTTAGTAATTCGGATGATTCCACTGGCATGGGCGGTTGAGCAATTATGGATTTTAATTCGTTTGCTGTGATACCGAGGCCTTCCATAACCAATAACCAATAACCAATCTCCTAAGATTTTCTGGAGAAAATGTGAATAAAAGCAGAAACAGCAGCTTCTAACAGGATTCTCACACAGCAGGCACTCTGACAGGTTTCCATCATCATGACCCATGAAAATCCACCAAGTAATGGCAAACATAAAGAAATTCCACAAAGTAACGTAAAACAAACATAAAGAAATTCCACAAAGTAACGTAAAACAAACATAAAGAAATTCCACAAAGTAATGTAAAATTAACATAAAGAAATTCCACAAAGTAACGTAAAACAAACATGAAGAAATTCCACAAAGTAATGTAAAATTAACATAAAGAAATTCCACAAAGTAACGTAAAATTAACATAAAGAAATTCCACAAAGTAACATAAAACAAACATGAAGAAATTCCACAAAGTAATGTAAAATTAACATAAAGAAATTCCACAAAGTAACATAAAACAAACATAAAGAAATTCCACAAAGTAATGTAAAATTAACATAAAGAAATTCCACAAAGTAACGTAAAACAAACATGAAGAAATTCCATCAATCAAAGAAACATAAACATGAAGACAATGGCGCTGGATAGGACACACACTGCAGAAGCCAACTGAGAGAATTACACGGCAGGCCCCTTTTTGGAATCTCCAGGGGAAGAGACAAAGAGGAAGACCAAATTATTCTTGGAGAAGACAGGTGGAAGCAGAGATGAAGATGATGGGGAAAACATGAAGCATCTTAAAAGAATGGCAAAAAAACAGAATGGTTTGGAAAGTGTTTGTTGAAGACCTATGCTCCTCAGGGAGCTGAAAGGAAGATAAAGAAGAGGAAAGCTACTGGTACAAATTAAATACATGTATTCTGAAACATTCAAAAACAGTTTATGTTTTGCTAATGGGAAGAGCAGAGTTCTTAAATCTTACGTAGAGCCAGTCTTAACTTATGGATGCGAGTCATGGACAATAGGACAACAGACAAGAAAATCACTGGAGTCTGTAGAAATGTGGTTTTACAGAAGAATGTTGAGAATACGTTGACAGCTAAGAAGAGTAATGAAGAGGTTCTGAGAGAGGTCAAAGCAAAAATAGAACTAATTTCCAATGTAAGGAAGAGACAATCATCATTTTTTGGCCATGTAATGAGAAGAGAACAACTGGAACATATTGTAACAACTGGAAAAATTGAGGGACGAAGAGATAGAGGGAAGCAAAGAGAAAAAATAACAGACAGCTTAAGAGAATGGCTTGGCAGAAGGTCAACAACAGAAATGATAAATAGCTGCTGAGATCGAAAGTTGTGGAGAGACATGATTACCTACGACACTAGGCCCGGTACTTGATGATACTGATGAATGAGAAGAGCACAAGCAGGTGTAATATTATTTTCATCGACACAGATTTAAAAAAAGAAAGGATACAAAAGAATCTTTGCCACCAATGAGATGTAAAACCAAGATGTCCTCCAGCTTCTCTTCTCCACAGTTAAGTCTGCTCACAGTTGTCTTGTCAACACAGACCTCTACGTGCACCTCACACAAATGGCCTGCAGTTGGAAGATGGCAAAATAGGTTTAGATAAGCAACAATCCATGACAAAAGATTGAACAATCAAAACAGATTGACAACTCTAAATCTAAAACTGATAATGAAGGAAAGTTTCCTTTTAGTGCAGCAGTTCCTAAAGTGAACAATGTAAAACATGTCTGGCTGTACTTTCTAGTGCTACTTTGTGGTGGGCAAGTGAGAGTAGGTACACTTTCTCTGTTGCCATTTATACTTGGCTTTAGCTATGTGTACTTTGTATTAGCTATGTATACCTTCTATTAATTATGTGCCTGCCTGCCTGCCTGCCTGCCTGCCTGCCTGCCTGCCTGCCTGCCTACCTACCTACCTACCTACCTACCTACCTACCTACCTACCTACCTACCTACCTACCTACCTATCTATCTATCTATCTATCTATCTATCTATCTATCTATCTATCTATCTATCTATCTATCTATCTATCTATCTATCTATCTATCTATCTATCTATCTATCTATCTATCTATTAACCTTTCGAGCCGTGGTCGGCCCATAGGGCAAAGACCCAGATACTCTTTCTCTTTTTCTAAATTTTCTTTCAAGCAGTCTCAATCCTTGCAAAAAATATTGATCAAATCTCGCCATTTGTCTCTGTTCTGTGCAAGCATTTCAATCTCATTAAGGGAGGGACCAATTCCTGTTGCCTTTGCCTCCCTGATCAATGTTCATCTCAATGTTTCTCTGGGTCAGCCTCTTTTCCTCTTACCTGTTGTTTCCCATTTGAGAGTTTTTTTGCTAGTGTACTAATTATGTGTACTGTCTGTTAGTTATGTGTACTGTCTGTTAGTTATGTGTACTGTCTGTTAGTTATGTGTACTGTCTGTTAGTTATTTATGCTGTCTGTTAGTTATGTGTACTGTCTGTTAGTTATGTGTACTGTCTGTTAGTTATGTGTACTGTCTGTTAGTTATGTGTACTGTCTGTTAGTTATGTGTACTGTCTGTTAGTTATTTATACTGTCTGTTAGTTATTTATACTGTCTGTTAGTTATTTATACTGTCTGTTAGTTATGTGTACTGTCTGTTAGTTATTTATACTGTCTGTTAGTTATGTGTACTGTCTGTTAGTTATGTGTACTGTCTGTTAGTTATGTGTACTGTCTGTTAGTTATGTGTACTGTCTGTTAGTTATGTGTACTGTCTGTTAGTTATTTATACTGTCTGTTAGTTATTTATACTGTCTGTTAGTTATGTGTACTGTCTGTTAGTTATTTATACTGTCTGTTAGTTATGTTTACTTTCTGTTAGATATGTGTGCCTTCTGTTACTTATGCGTACTTTCTGTTAGTTATTTGTTCTTTCGCTGTAGCCAGGAACACTTTTTATGTGGTTATGTATAATTTTTCTACTTCTATGTATGTCATTGTTCTTGCTCTCTTTCTTTCTATTATATTAGTATATTAGTAGTTTATTAATATAAGACTATGTAATTTTTTGTGTTGCTATGTGCGATGGCAAAAGTAAGCACTGTACTGGGGAGTTAATTCAACTAACTTGGAAAAATAAACAAAACAAAATTTTTGTTTCTCTCAAAATTCAAATTTAGAGACGAGAAGTCATTTTTTGAAAGTTGCAGTCAAACCTTTAATCTTTAAATCTAGCATTTCACTTTCTGACTAGTCAGAATCAGACCCTGCAACATTTGCCATATCACATCACTTCCTGTGGTACTGACATGTGACTAAAGCTAAACACACATGTTCTCACCTGCTTGGACAATAGACTTGTTTGGTGTGACCTTTAGCCAAGGTCTGCAGTAACTAGAATCATCCAGTTTGTTGACAAATTCAAACTCCACAGGCACCTGCATTAATCAACCAAGAAAACAACAAAGTAAATCTTCAGTATTAAAGTTACATAAGTTACATAAACAGGTGACAATTACATCTGCAAACAAACTTATAACATCATTTCCATAATTTCATGCACAACAAATTCACCATGTTTCTAAAATAGATGATCATTCATTGAAACACATTTGCTTTCTCATTTCCCCTCTCCCTATACCTTCCTAATTATTACTTCCAGTGAACCCTGAGTGTGGATTTGTTTCCCTTGATGTTGGATCAAACACCAACATGATTTGTTTCCCTTGATGTTGGATCAAACACCAACATGATTTGTTTCCCTTGATGTTGGATCAAACACCAACATGATTTGTTTCCCTTGATGTTGGATCAAACACCAACATGATTTGTTTCCTTTGATGTTGGATCAAACACCAACATGCATTTCATAAAAAGTACAAAGCTATAGAAATTTTGCCACTTTTCAAGAAACAAATTTTTTTCCCTATTTTTTTATGACAGGAGAAATCTCTTTGGCTGTCGGCGAGACATCAAACAAACCCTTGTAACATGGGATAGGTAGTGAACAAGACTAAGCAGAAGCCAAACATACAGGCTGGACTGACGGTCGATGAGTGAATAGACAACGTAACACCTTCAGGGATTCATGCCATAAAATGAACCTTAAAAAAGTGACTCACAGATTAGTCACGTAATCTAAGGTTAAATAGGTACCATGAACATTCTCTGGGAAGGAAAGGCAGCGAGGAAGGACACTGCTGCCCCCTCATCATGAAGTTGAGGCTTAGTACAATGATGTCATTAACACTTGATTACCCAAAGCAATTGCTATAGGATTACCTTTCTGTTATCTTACAAACTCAAGTTTTTTTAACCAATAAACAGAGCAATCTCACACTATCTTAAGACAATGTTTTATTACTAAATAAGCATTGATTACATTGCATAAATTATGATTTTAAAACTCATCTCCAATTTTGGAGGTAAAATCATGTGACAGCAACAGTTCCCAGCAGCTCATAGGCGATGGCTTGTGCCAGGATCAATGAACCAGAACTATCCATCCACTTCTTCATGATGCTTCTAGCAATAAACTAACCAATCAAGTCTGACCAAATGTGTAGGGATCGAGATGTAAGGCGACCCAGTACTCAAAAGTGCCATGCTGAAGATGGATGTGTTTGGCTGAAAGATGCAAATATCACAGTTTTTATTGCAAACAGCAACACAACACATTTATGCCCACTTAACATCCTTTTAAAGGCAGATGACAAAGATAGATAACTTGTGTTGGGACTGGTAAACAGATTCATCCAGGAGATCAACTATTCTTTCAATCATCCAGTGAACGAAAGCAAACACTTCCAGTTTGTAACCACCTTACTGTTGCATGTATCTTATAGCAGGCTAATCAAACAATGAAGACATGAATCTTACCTGACCAACATTGACAACATTCACAACTTTGCTTTGAGCTTCCAGAAACTTCACATCTGTAAACACACACTGTCAGAAGAGAGGTGGGAAAAAAAGTAATATAGTTGATAACAACAATAGCTAACAACCCAGTGATTCACAGTCAAAAGCAATGTTCCATGAATAATTTAGAATCTGTGATTCACTGGCAAACTGGACCGGAAAAAAAAAGTGTTCAGCTAAAAATACAATTTGCCTGATAAATAATATACAAATTCAGTTTTGTACCAAGAATAATGTCAAAGAGCAAGAAAAGACATGTGTTCTTATCTAACCACTCATGTCACAGTTAGAGAACCAAAAATGATCAAGATTCTACTTTATCTTCACATGGTAGTCCCAGACACAAGCCACAAAGTCTGGATAAGTCAGTAATGACAGAGGAAAGGCATACCTGCAGCCAGAATCTAACGCCATGAAGTTGGATGTGCTGAGTTGAAATGAACAAATATTGCAGACTCAAAGCAAAATGCAGTACAATGCAACAAATAACATTTTCAGGGAAAACAAAGAAGAAGAAGAAATAAGTTCTGCTCCAGATCAAAGGTTCATTTAGATTATGTTACCTTGCTACTGGACTTGACTACACTCAAAGAAGAGAAGTATAAAGTGAAGTAAGTATGACACTAAAGAGGAAGACCAAAATATTCTTGGAGAAGATAGATGGAAGCAGAGATGAAGATGACGGGGAAGACATAGAATGATCTTAAAAGAATGGCTTGGAAAGTGTTTGTTGAAGACCTATGCTCAACAGGGAGCTGAAAGGTAGATAAAGAAGTATGACACTAAAGATTGTTTATAAAATGTTAAAATGACAAAAGCACCAATGAACTAGTCTGTGCTGATTATGATTTAAATTAAAGAAATGACATCACTGTAAATAGGGCAAGCCCATGAGTGCTCAATTGTTGTTAACAGACAAAACACAATTTGCATGCTGATAGCTTCTACAGCTCACTCATTACACAGGGGGCCTCATTAGCCTAGTTGGAAAAGCACCCAAATTGGCTACTGACGTTCGGATTTGAGGTGGAAGCAGTGTGAATTGTACCTGTGGTTGGAAAAAAAAAATACTCCTGCGGTTGACCCAACCCCTGGCAGAAATGGGGACCAGAGTAGTAATCTGGGAAAGTGAGGAATGCTACTGTGCATTGTGAGTTTTGATGCTTGAAGCGACACAATCCAGAAGTCTCAGAAAACTTCTGGATAGGTGGCCGAGCACATATGGGTGAAAACTCGGGTGCTAAGACGTCAATTCAAGTCTCGTACTTTACCTTTACTCATTACACACCCTTATCTGTCTTATCATGTATCACTAGCCCCATTCTACTCATACTGCCCTTGATTCCAATTTTTGGAGTCATAAAAAAAACACTCAACAGTGGCCACTCCCCGGTAAATGGTCACTGAAATTCCTACTGTAGGGTGTCTTTGAAAGAGGACTCTGCTCATTTATTACTGTGATTTATGAGTGATTAGGACACTTTATACAAGTCCTTGATGGACCTTCACAAATATAGATCCAGAGTCCAATAATAGCCCTCATCAATCATCATCATTGAGTACTGTCTCCACATCGAAGGTTGGCTGCCATGGAAAGCCATACCGCTGTCTCTTGCTTTGATAGTGCAAGTTGTCATAGGCTGACTTGTTCTTCTTTTAATGTTACTCATCTATGTTAGTTTTGGTCTGCCTCTTTTACCTTGTATTTCCCATCCAAGATTACTTTTAGTAGGCTGATGTATCTTTTAACATGCCCCAAAAATCTCATTTGTCTTGTTTGAATTGTGTTTAGTAGTTCTCTTTTCATTTTTAGTTGTTTTAAGACTTCATCATTTGTTTTCTTTTCTTTCCATTCAATTCTACCTATTCTTCTATAAATCCACATTTCAAAGGCTTCAAATTTTCTGATCTGTTTTCCTGTCTAATGTCCATGTTTCTGCACCATACAGGAATGTTAAGAAGATATAATATTTTGCTTTCTTAGTTTTAGCCCTGGTGTTATTTGTTTTGATGTTAGTATATTTCTCATGGCATTAACATTTTTTGTCAATCCTATTCTTTTGTTTATTTCAGTTTTACATTTTCTGGGTTGACTGGTGACTTGGTTGATTTGTGCCTGGGTTGAATACTGGTTTGAATGGTGATAGTTGAATACTGGGAAGACTGGTGACTGAATTGAATTGAATACTGGGTTGGCTGGTGACTGGGTTGATTGGTGACTGGGTTGAATTCTGGGTTGAACTGAGACTTGGTTGACACCCAGGAAAGAACTCTATACCTTTGGGTGGAGAGGCTGTGATATCAAATACAGAGCTCTTGTTGTTTGTTGAGTGGTGTTAATGTCTGTTGAGTGGTGTTAATATCTGTTGAGTGGTGTTGACAAATTAGCTAATGAAAAATTGACAAGAGTTGCTAATTTAATTTCAGTAAAAGATAAAAGTAGGTAATGTTGGCCTGTGAATTTGATTTAAGTGAAGGAAAGTTGGGTAATGTCAGCATGTGAATTTGATTATAGCAAATGAAAGATGCAAATTTGATTTCCTTGAAGGAAAGTTCAAACAGTAAAGTTTCAAATCAGATAAAAATATAAAAAAAGAATTATTTAACACAATTCAAACAAGACAACTAAAATTTTTGGGACATGGGAAGAGACATAACAACCTAATAAAGTTCCTCTTGAAGGGGACAATACAAGGTAGATAAGACAGAGGTTGACCAAGACTAAGATGGACAGGTGAATTGATGGAAATGTGGGTTTCAAGGCAAAAGAGAAAGTAAAATGGCACACCATGGTAGTGAACCTTCTATGTGGAGATGGCACTTAACGAAGAAAAGTTATGTAATGTCAGCAACATTCTTTTGTTCATATTCCACTTGATCTTGTGGAATGTCTTCACCAAGACAACTACAACTGTATGTGATAAGTACTATCTATGTGTTTTGTTTAGCTATTCATATCCCACATATTGTTACTAGAAAAGGCTTTCTTTTTGTTGAATATTCCCACACACACACACACACACAAGTACGCTCCGCCCCACCCCCAGTCCAATTTGCTGGCTAAACATTTTTTTCTAGGCTTGTAAAGACAAGGTCCTATTTCACTGATGTTTGAGAAATGTTGGCTATTCTCACCTGGCACAGCCTGCCAATCAGACTGGTTTCCAAAAACAGTGTTTCTCAAACTGTGGTGGTTAGCCCCAAAGGGGTCCATGGTGCTCTCACAGGGGGGCCATGAAGGCTTGATGAAAAGTTTGATATTTTATAACTAAACACTTTTAGGTTTTAAATTTGAGTTGAAGTTAAATCCTGGGGTCTGCTTGAATCCTGGGGGTCTGCTTGAATCCTGGGGTCTGCAACTACAAAACATATTTAATGGGAGTCTACAGTAAAGGAAAGTTTGGGAACCACTTTCCCAGAATATAGTGCCTATGCTTACTACAGCGATTTGTAGCCACAGGTGAGAAGTGCGATGTATGACGGAAACTAAAGGTGAGCAAGCCAATGTCAACTGTTTGATAACCTGAGCTACGATCTACCAAACAAACACCATTCAGTAATAGATCTGAATGATGTCAGCAAATCATAGCTGATGGCTTGCACCAGGATTGGTGAACCAGAGCTATCTGGATCCTACTCCACCTCTTTGTGGTGCTCCAAGAAACAGACTAACAATTTTAGTCTTGTCAAGTGAGTAGGAATCAAGAGAGAATGCAACAAGGTGCTCAAAGATGCTGTGCTGCAGGCGGATGTTTTAGGTCAAAAGGCATAAATGTCAAGGTCAAAAGACATAAATGTCACAGCTCTACAGTAATCCACAACATAATGTGACCAGGCCTAGTTAACCTCCCTTTAAGGGTGGATGATGAAGTGCTGTAATTATTTCTTTAGTCATCGGGTAAACGCTGGTAACACTAATGGGTTGTTTCCTAGCTTCAACCAACCAATATTTGCTTAAAATTAATAGGACACAGTAGCATGTAATGTGGTGTGTATTTATGAACCACTCACCTCTGTACAGGTGTGTGCATAACCTCCTGTACCACTCACCTCTGTACAGGTGTGTGCATAACCTTCTGTACCACTCCTCTGTACAGGTGTGTGCATAACCTCCTGTACCACTCACCTCTGTACAGGTGTGTGCATAATTTTCTGTACCACTCATCTCTGTACAGGTGTGTGCATAACCTTCTGTACCACTCACCTCTGTACAGGTGTGTGCATAACCTCCTGTATCACTCACCTCTGTACAGGTGTGTATAACCTCCTGTACCACTCACCTCTGTACTGGTGTGTATAGCATGCTGTACCACTCACCTCTGTACTGGTGTGTATAGCCTCCTGTACCACTCACCTCTGTACTGGTGTGTATAGCCTCCTGTACCACTCACCTCTGTACAGGTGTGTGCATAACCTTCTGTACCACTCACCTTTGTACAGGTGTGTGCATAACCTCCTGTACCACTCACCTCTGTTGTATCCAGCTTGATCTGTGGCAAGTAGTCATTCTCTAACCGGTCAAGTTTCTTCATGATGTCCTCATAGACCTTCTTATATCGCTTCTGGTCAATAACTCTCACCTGCAGTCACATTTTAAACAGTTGAGACCAAATCATTAGCAACTCTGCTACCAGCTGAGTAGAATGCTATATAATGTGAACTTAATTTGGCAAACATTAGGTGAATGCACATACTATAATAGGGTAGCAAATATCTTTAATGATGCCATCAGATGAATATAAGAGAAAAATACAAATGTTGAAACACAAGCTGTTTATAGCAGCAGTTTGTTATGAAAACAGAAAGAGTTAACACATAACGATAGTTAGCTCATTGGAAAATATAGACTCATTTGATGCTGAAAGAGGGATTTATTAGAGGCAACAATGCTAAAGAAGAGGTCTTTATATAGAGTCAAAGATCCAAACAAAGACAGACACACACACATGCAGAACATAACAGACAACTTAATGAAATACTGGATCGTAGATATAATAATATAGTGTAACTCTACTATCTATCTATTGTCCTTTTGAGCTGAAAATGGCACATAGGGCAGAACCACAATCTCAAAAACAGAAACCTTGCGTGCCAAAATGGCACATATTGCAGAGATCACTGCTCAAAAATATATGGCGCTGTTTCCATAACAATACATTTTACAATGACAGCTTGTGAAGCCATCGATCAATCTCCTAAGTTGCCTCTTACGACATGCCTGGAACTCAACTATATCTAATAAAATAGTGTAACTCAACTATATCTAATAAAATAGTGAAACTCAACTATATCTAATAAAATAGTGTAACTCAACTATATCTAATAAAATAGTGTAACTCAACTATATCTAATATAATAGTGTAACTCAACTATATCTAATAAAATAGTGTAACTCAACTATATCTAATAAAATAGTGTAACTTCATTCACTTTAAGATGAGAATGAACTGACAAAGATTTAGATCAGAAAGCTTTCAATTCAGTTTAGATATAGATTGATACTGTAGACAAGAATGATGTGTATCAACACAAATTAATTTGACCACTCTTTGTTTACACAGCAAAGACACATGTCAATAAACAATAAGAAGGCATCAAGATTCTCACTTTCTGATGTGATGAGTTCAAATCTCTGAGGAGTCTATATTACTTTTTTTTTGTTGTTGGTGATTTAGATTGAGTGTGTTTGTAGCTTCATACATATGGGAATCTAAAGAGGTTAGGCTAGGTGCAGGAATGGAGATTTTCAACTCAAATGTTGGGTCGGTCCTATTATATGGCTGTGAAACATGGAGAATAACAGAGTTGACAATCACGAAGGTACAGACTTTCATTGATGGATGCTTGCGCAGAATAAAGGGATGGAAATGGCGGGACAAGGTCGCTAACGTGGAGTTATGGAAATGTACCGGTCAAATACCAGTGGATAAAGAGATGCAGCGAAGACGATGGCGATGGATGGGACACACACTGCGGAAGCCATCTGAGAGTATTACACAGCAGGCCCTTTTTTGGAGTCCCCAGGGGAAAGGGCAAAGAGGAAGACCAAGGAATTCTTGGAGAGGACAGATCGAAGCAGAGATGAAGATGATGGGGAAGACATGGAATGATCTTAAAAGAGTTGCAAAAAACAGAATGACTTGGAAAGTATTTGTTGAAGACCTATGCTCCACTGGGAGCTAAAAGGTAGAAGAAGAAGATTCTCACTTTCTGATTGATGAGTTCAAATCTCTGAGGAGTCTATTACTTTTTTTGTTGTTGGTGATTTAGATTGAGTGTGTTTGTAGCTTCAGTTTCTTATAAAAACATGTGCACAGCGTTTCACGGACTTATAATCTGGGTTGCACATTAGTTGTATCTCAACACTGACTCATTTGAGTTGTCAGTTCAGATATGTATCATATCTTTCAACTGCCATCATAGAGCTGTGGATACCACAGATCATTTACTTGAGTGCCAGAAGAGTGGGAATTGCCTTTATAAAATGAGGGAGTACCAATAGAAAGCTAGAGAAAACAAACCCTGATATAAAGAGAGAGGATTAAAGTAAATTCAGTTTAGAGAAAGAGGGAGAAAAAGAGAGAGGGAGGAAGAGAGAGAGCGAGAGAGAGAAAGAAAGAGACATTAAGAAAATCTAAATTTAGAAGGATCCATGCTTGCAAAAAAATAGAAATGTATAGATCTTCATAAACAAAAAATAAATGAGGAAAAACTGTGCGAGACATACCAATCTTCAAGAGGACAAGAACCCAATGAGACCAGATTTTTAAGACATGCCAATACCCAAGAGAGCTAAGTTATAGAGACGATGGTACATATCTGTGATATATTTACAAGGAAAAATGGCTCAGGAATGAGAGAGGACTTAACTCATATTATGCACTTGAAATGGTGAAAACAGAACTTCAAAAAATGTACCACTCATTATGGTTCATTATGACTAATTCTTTAATTTCTGAGTTTATCTAAAATTCTTGCTTATTTCACAGAATCCAATATTTTGCAAGCTTTTGAAATTTAAGTTAGTAAATATGTGTCTGAATCATTGTAATCTGTTGAAGATTTGTTCAGTTTTAATTTACAACCAATTATGAATTGTTTTTTCAAGAAGAGTTAATTTTCTAGTAAATGAAAATGGCTTCCTCATTTCATATGCTTCTTCTTCTTAGCCTTCACCCGCTAAGTGGGCGTGAATGTGTTGTGTCACCAGTTTGCGGCAGAGCCACAAAATCTGTGCCTTTTGGTCCAACAACATCCATCTTCGGCATGGGTGAGTAGATTTACTTAACAGTTTTTGCTCAGACAGTGGCCATGTTGGCCCACTCTTTTCAACTTAAACTGCCAAGGATTCTTTAAACTGCCAAGGATTCTTTAATCTGCCAAGCATTCTTTAATCTGCCAAGCATTCTTTAATCTGCCAAGCATTCTTTAATCTGCCAAGGATTCTTTAATCTGCCAAGGATTCTTTAATCTGCCAAGCATTCTTTAATCTGCCAAGCATTCTTTAATCTGCCAAGCATTCTTTAATCTGCCAAGGATTCTTTAATCTGCCAAGGATTCTTTAATCTGCCAAGCATTCTTTAATCTGCCAAGCATTCTTTAATCTGCCAAGCATTCTTTAATCTGCCAAGGATTCTTTAATCTGCACAAGTACATACAGGACCGCCTGTTTTTGCCATTTTCCGAGAGGGCTAGACATCAGATCTCACTACCTAGAGACCAGAGGAGGGTAAAGTCATGAAGAAGCCACGGATTCAATTTGGTGGTAATCGAACCCAGGACCTTCCTGTCTGGAGGCAGATTTAAATGCACATATGCTGGTAATATGCTTGTGCATAAACTATGTAGGAAAGAAGTACTAATGTTGAAGAAGGTCAGCTGAAAATTATTTTCTGACATCTAAATTTAAGAACATTACAGAAATTGTATTTATTTTCAGAGTTAATTTAAACCTCATCATTTTGTGTAAACATGGACATACTTCGCAGCAAGAAATGATTTTGTCTACAGTCACTGGCATAACATTGAACCTGTATGTACACACAGTTTTTTTTTTTTTCAAATTTTAATTTCTTTATTAAGATTTATCATTTTTGCAATCAAAAATTTGTTTGCAAATACATTTTATGAAAGGTTCATTGAAATCTTAACATTATTTATATGTACTATATCACATTAATGTTTAAAGTTAAAAAAAGTGTTAAGGCATCATGACATGAACCCCATTTTTGTTGCTTACCAAGGCTGTATAAAAGCATTTTTAGGCATGAATGATAAAAGTTAAAGCACCAGTAAACAAGTATTGCGCTGTCAATGTCTCAAGATGAAGAGAAGGTTCAACAGAGATTTGTCAAAACAAAACATTTGCAATGTGGTTTCTTACACTGGAGAATGATATATACTAGAAAAGATACACTAATATTTCTATCATGATACATACGCCAACTGTGAAGAGGCAACTGACAGGTTTGTGGTCTGAAATTTTCAGCTGTGGATGTGAGTCATATCTGAGCTGTTTGACTCCTGCACCGCGCCATAATATGCGATCACAATAGGCTGGCACTCGGTTCTTCTCACTGGAGAAAAAATATGTTGCTTTTATTAGATGGATATAAAGAAATTACCAAATTTAGAAGTTTATTTTGTGGTATTTATGTTTCTTATTTTTAGTTGTTCAAACATAGAGAATCAAACCTACTTACTATGTGGTGACTGCACAGACAAGCAGTTTTCAGTTCACAATTCTAAAAGAAAAATAAAAACCATCTAATTGTTCTTAATCAGGAAAAAGCTGTAACAATTATGCCAGGAAATTGATGTAACAATTATGCCAGGAAATTGATGTAACAATTATGCCAGGAAAAAGCTGTAACAATTATGCCAGGAAACTGCTGTAACAATTATGCCAGGAAACTGCTGTAACAATTATGCCAGGAAACTGCTGTAACAATTATGCCAGGAAACTGCTGTAACAATTATGCCAGGAAATTGATGTAACAATCATGCCAGGAAATTGATGTAACAATTATGCCAGGAAATTGATGTAACAATCATGCCAGGAAATTGATGTAACAATTATGCCAGGAAATTGATGTAACAATCATGCCAGGAAATTGATGTAACAATTATGCCAGGAAATTGATGTAACAATTATGCCAGGAAATTGATGTAACAATCATGCCAGGAAATTGATGTAACAATTATGCCACGAAATTGATGTAACAATTATGCCAGGAAACTGCTGTAACAATTATCCTAGGAAAAAGTTGTAACAAAAACTCCAGGAAATTGCTGTAAAATGGTTTTATGCAAACATTTTACAAATTGGCAATATTACTTACATAGCAAAATTGTACATTAAATTATTGTTGCTTGTTGAATGACTCTGCATAGCTGTGATACATCACAGTACAGTCAAGACAATTATATCAAGTATTATTATGCTGCAGTTTTAGTTATGGAATTATTTCCAAATATCAAGAATATTCATTACACAGAAACTTCATAATTAAAACAGAAATGAATTCTTTGCCATGGTGTTAAATGCTCACTAGTTCAGGAAGATGGAGCAAGTTGTGTGATTATGTCCTAGTCATCTGAGAGTCTACAACAAGTAACGAGTGAACCGGGAAAGTGGAACTGAACCAAAAAAAATGTAGAAA
Source organism: Megaustenia siamemsis (assembly GCA_032433765.1). Classification (NCBI taxonomy): domain Eukaryota; kingdom Metazoa; phylum Mollusca; class Gastropoda; order Stylommatophora; family Ariophantidae; genus Megaustenia; species Megaustenia siamemsis. The sequence continues at coordinate 95,467,403 of JAVIAB010000047.1, read as the reverse complement.
TAAAAAGTAGTTTATAGCTTTGAGGGGCACCTGAAATGGGAATATTCAAGCTTGACAAACAAGACACACAAACAAGTCTCTTAGTGTGCATTTGGTGTGGACAACTGGCAACTAAAAAGTAAAGAGCCCCGTCACGCAAAGTGGCTAATATGAAATATGGTGTTAGTGACCATAATTTTTATAGACTTTTGGTACATGATTTTCGGGGTAATGTGGTCAGTATTACGCCAGTGCTGCTTTACTTTCCCAGAAAAAAATCCAGTACCCATTTAAGGTTGGGTGAACCCAGAAGGATTTAACCCGACCTCTTGTCCCTGTAGTCCAGTTCACTAACCACTGAGCTATCGCTGCTCCCCAACTGGCAACTGCTATTGGTGAAATCCTGAGACTCCGGGAATCAGAAGTCAGGTTTGGTAAATGTAAGACAGAGTGACTAGGAGGATAGATCAGGAGTGTGAGCAGAACAAAAGTGTGCATACACTTCACAATCTGTAGATAGGAACTGAGCACTTATGGGTCTACTGAGTCAAAGAACCCTGACTTTATATGTTTGAAATCAGTAAACTGTTTTACAAATCCTATGCTTGGAGTCCGCATGGCATTGCTTACCTGGACTAAGGGAACTGCATGGTGTAGAGAAAAGACATGTTCTGGATAGAAAGGCCCTGTGTTCAAATCCGGTACAGAAGGTTAGAATTTTTTACTCTCAATCCACAGTTTCTTTGTGGCTTTACTGTCTAGCCATGTCAAAAATGGATGAGTTGGACCACAAGGTGAAGGTAAGGCTTTGTTGTCAATTAACGCACCCACACCCACTTAACTGGTGAATGTCAAGAAGAAATTACCTACAGCTAGTAGGCCTTTTTTGTGTGAAGGTTATTTATTATCTTAAGTCACAATATTTCTTACCTGGAGTCATACAATTTATTATCTTAAGTCACAATATTTCTTACCTGGAGTCATACAATTTATTATCTTAAGTCACAATATTTCTTACCTGGAGTCATACAATTTATTATTTTAAGTCACAATATTTCTTACCTGGAGTCACACAATTTATTATCTTAAGTCACAATATTTCTTACCTGGAGTCATACAATTTATTATCTTAAGTCACAATATTTCTTACCTGGAGTCGTACAATTTATTATCTTAAGTCACAATATTTCTTACCTGGAGTCATACAATTTATTATCTTAAGTCACAATATTTCTTACCTGGAGTCATACAATTTATTATTTTAAGTCACAATATTTCTTACCTGGAGTCACACAATTTATTATCTTAAGTCACAATATTTCTTACCTGGAGTCATACAATTTATTATCTTAAGTCACGATATTTCTTACCTGGAGTCATACAATTTATTATCTTAAGTCATGATATTTCTTACCTGGAGTCATACAATTTATTATTTTAAGTCACAATATTTCTTACCTGGAGTCACACAATTTATTATCTTAAGTCACAATATTTCTTACCTGGAGTCAACCAATTTATTATCTTAAGTCACAATATTTCTTACCTGGAGTCATACAATTTATTATCTTAAGTCACAATATTTCTTACCTGGAGTCATACAATTTATTATTTTAAGTCACAATATTTCTTACCTGGAGTCACACAATTTATTATCTTAAGTCACAATATTTCTTACCTGGAGTCATACAATTTATTATCTTAAGTCACGATATTTCTTACCTGGAGTCATACAATTTATTATCTTAAGTCATGATATTTCTTACCTGGAGTCATACAATTTATTATCTTAAGTCATGATATTTCTTACCTGGAGTCATACAATTTATTATCTTAAGTCACGATATTTCTTACTTGGAGCAATTATGCGATTTTTTATTTGGAGTCATACCATATCTTACCTGGAGTCATACCATATCTTACCTGGAGTCATAATTATCAGTTCCAGAATCAAATTTGTATGTTGGGTTAAAGGCAGGAACACCTTCTTCAAAACCCCTGAAGACATCAGAGTTATTCTTCATCTGTCGGTACAACTGGGGATATGAATGTTGAGAGGTTTGATCAAACAGGTATCACTGCAAACATCAATGGTGATAAGTTCAGTTACACAACAAACATCAATGTTGATAAGTTCAGTTATACAACAAACATCAATGTTGATAAGTTCAGTTACACAAAAAACATCAATGTTGATAAGTTCAGTTACACAACAAACATCAATGTTGATAAGTTCCGTTACACAACAAACAAGTATCACAATAAACATCAATGCTGATAAGTTCCGTTACACAACAAACAAGTATCACAACAAACATCAATGTTGATAAGTTCAGTTACACAACAAACAAGTATCACAACAAACATCAATGTTGATAAGTTCAGTTACACAACAAACAAGTATCACAACAAACATCAATGTTGATAAGTTCAGTTACACAACAAACAAGTATCACAACAAACATCAATGTTGATAAGTTCAGTTACACAACAAACAAGTATCACAACAAACATCAATGTTGATAAGTTCAGTTACACAACAAACAAGTATCACAACAAACATCAATGTTGATAAGTTCAGTTACACAATAAACATCAATGTTGATAAGTTCAGTTACACAACAAACATGAATGTTGGTAAGTTCAGTTACACAATAAACATCAATGTTGATAAGTTCAGTTACACAATAAACATCAATGTTGATAAGTTCAGTTACACAACAAACATCAATGTTGATAAGTTCAGTTACACAACAAACATCAATGTTGGTAAGTTCAGTTACACAACAAACATCAATGTTGATAAGTTCAGTTATACAACAAACATCAATGTTGATAAGTTCAGCCATACAACAAACATCAATGTTGATAAGTTCAGCCATACAACAAACAAGTATCACAACAAACATCAATGATGATAAATTCAATTACACAACACACAAGTATCACAACAAACATCAATGATGATAAGTTCAGCCATACAACAAACAAGTATCACAACAAACATTAATGATGATAAGTTCAGTTACACAACAAACATCAATGTTGATAAGTTCAGTTACACAACAAACATCAATGTTGATAAGCTCAGCCATACAACAAACAAGTATCACAACAAACATCAATGATGATAAATTCAATTACACAACACACAAGTATCACAACAAACATCAATGATGATAAGTTCAGCCATACAACAAACAAGTATCACAACAAACATCAATGTTGATAAGTTCAGTTACACAACAAACAAGTATCACAACAAACATCAATGATGATAAATTCAATTACACAACACACAAGTATCACAACAAACATCAATGATGATAAGTTCAGTTACACAACAAACATCAATGTTGATAAGTTCAGTTACACAACAAACATCAATGTTGATAAGTTCAGTTACACAACAAACATCAATGATGATAAGTTCAGTTACACAACAAACATCAATGATGATAAGTTCAGTTACACAACAAACATCAATGTTGATAAGTTCAGTTACACAACAAACATCAATGTTGATAAGTTCAGTTACACAACAAACATCAATGATGATAAGTTCAGTTACACAACAAACATCAATGTTGATAAGTTCAGCCATACAACAAACAAGTATCACAGCAAACATCAATGTTGATAAATTTAGCCACACAAGAACATCTTACTATTGTTTGTCTCTCAAATGTGGTCACATATCTGGTTGTTTAATGTTTAGTTTATGGCAAATGTGGTCACATATCTGGCTGTTTAATGTTTAGTTTATGGCAAATGTGGTCACATATCTGGCTGTTTAATGTTTAGTTTACAGCAAATGTGGTCACATATCTGGTTGTTTAATGTTTAGTTTATGGCAAATGTGGTCACATATCTGGTTGTTTAATGTTTAGTTTATGGCAAATGTGGTCACATATCTGGCTGTTTAATGTTTAGTTTACAGCAAATGTGGTTACGTATCTAGTTGTTTAATGTTTAGTTTATGGCAAATGTGGTCACATATCTGTTTAATGTTTAGTTTACAGCAAATGTGGTCACATATCTGGCTGTTTAATGTTTAGTTTACAGCAAATGTGGTCACATATCTGGCTGTTTAATGTTTAGTTTACAGCAAATGTGGTCACATATCTGGCTGTTTAATGTTTAGTTTACAGCAAATGTGGTCACATATCTGGCTGTTTAATGTTTAGTTTACAGCAAATGAGGTCACATATCTGGTTGTTTAATGTTTAGTTTACAGCAAATGTGGTCACATATCCGGTTGTTTAATGTTTAGTTTACAGCAAATGTGGTCACATATCTGGCTGTTTAATGTTTAGTTTACAGCAAATGTGGTCACATATCTGGTTGTTTAATGTTTAGTTTACAGCAAATGTGATCACATATCTGGCTGTTTAATGTTTAGTTTACAGCAAATGTGGTCACATATCTGGCTGTTTAATGTTTAGTTTACAGCAAATGTGGTCACATATCTGGCTGTTTAATGTTTAGTTTACAGCAAATTTGGTCACATATCTGGCTGTTTAATGTTTAGTTTACAGCAAATGTGGTTACATATCTGGCTGTTTAATGTTTAGTTTATGGCAAATGTGTTCACATATCTGGCTGTTTAATGTTTAGTTTACAGCAAATGTGGTTACATATCTGGTTGTTTAATGTTTAGTTTACAGCAAATGTGGTCACATATCTGGCTGTTTAATGTTTAGTTTATGGCAAATGTGGTTACATATCTGGTTGTTTAATGTTTAGTTTACAGCAAATGTGGTTACATATCTGGTTGTTTAATGTTTAGTTTACAGCAAATGTGGTCACATATCTGGCGGTTTAATGTTTAGTTTATGGCAAATGTGGTTACATATCTGGTTGTTTAATGTTTAGTTTACAGCAAATGTGGTCACATATCTATCTATCTATTGACCTTTCGAGCCGTAACCGGCCCATAGGGCGTAGACCAAGATACACCTTCTCCTATATGAATTTTTGTTCTAGCAGTTTTCTTTTAAAGATATTTTATCAAATCTCGCCATCTGTCTCTGTTCTGTGCAAGCAGTTCTATCTCATTGAGGGAGCCGATTCCTGCTGCTCTTGCCTCTCTCATCAATGTTCTTCTCAGTGTCTCCCTGGGTCTTCCTCTTTTTCTTTTACCTGTTGTTTCCCATATGAGGGCTTGCTTTGCTATTCGATTATTATCTCTTCTCATCACATGTCCAACGTATGACCATCGTCTTTTCTTTATTACTGAAGATATTAGTGGTTGATTGGCGATTTCTCTAATTTCCTCGTTTGTTTTGAATTTTCCGGTTGTTTCCAAAATGGAGGAATTATTTTTCTCCGGCTTGGTATAGAACCGTTGATCAGAGGTTTAACAAGCCGCTATCGTAAAAACGATGTTGTTAATGAAACGTAGACCTGATACAGAATGTGTAAATTAGCAGTAGATAGTAGTGATAGTTTTTTCGGCCCTAAAACAACAACAAAAATAGGATTCTGGAATGTGCGAACAATGGCCGCTCCGGTCACATATCTGGCTGTTTAATGTTTAGTTTATGGCAAATGTGTTCACATATCTGGTTGTTTAATGTTTAGTTTATAGCAAATGTGGTCACATATCTGGCTGTTTAATGTTTAGTTTACAGCAAATGTGTTCACATATCTGGCTGTTTAATGTTTAGTTTATGGCAAATGTGTTCACATATCTGGCTGTTTAATGTTTAGTTTATGGCAAATGTGTTCACATATCTGGCTGTTTAATGTTTAGTTTATGGCAAATGTGGTTACATATCTGGTTGTTTAATGTTTAGTTTACAGCAAATGTGGTTACATATCTGGTTGTTTAATGTTTAGTTTACAGCAAATGTGGTCACATATCTGGCGGTTTAATGTTTAGTTTATGGCAAATGTGGTTACATATCTGGTTGTTTAATGTTTAGTTTACAGCAAATGTGGTCACATATCTATCTATCTATTGACCTTTCGAGCCGTAACCGGCCCATAGGGCGTAGACCAAGATTCACCTTCTCCTATATGAATTTTTGTTCTAGCAGTTTTCTTTTAAAGATATTTTATCAAATCTCGCCATCTGTCTCTGTTCTGTGCAAGCAGTTCTATCTCATTGAGGGAGCCGATTCCTGCTGCTCTTGCCTCTCTCATCAATGTTCTTCTCAGTGTCTCCCTGGGTCTTCCTCTTTTTCTTTTACCTGTTGTTTCCCATATGAGGGCTTGCTTTGCTATTCGATTATTATCTCTTCTCATCACATGTCCAACGTATGACCATCGTCTTTTCTTTATTACTGAAGATATTAGTGGTTGATTGGCGATTTCTCTAATTTCCTCGTTTGTTTTGAATTTTCCGGTTGTTTCCAAAATGGAGGAATTATTTTTCTCCGGCTTGGTATAGAACCGTTGATCAGAGGTTTAACAAGCCGCTATCGTAAAAACGATGTTGTTAATGAAACGTAGACCTGATACAGAATGTGTAAATTAGCAGTAGATAGTAGTGATAGTTTTTTCGGCCCTAAAACAACAACAAAAATAGGATTCTGGAATGTGCGAACAATGGCCGCTCCGGTCACATATCTGGCTGTTTAATGTTTAGTTTATGGCAAATGTGTTCACATATCTGGTTGTTTAATGTTTAGTTTATAGCAAATGTGGTCACATATCTGGCTGTTTAATGTTTAGTTTACAGCAAATGTGTTCACATATCTGGCTGTTTAATGTTTAGTTTATGGCAAATGTGTTCACATATCTGGCTGTTTAATGTTTAGTTTATGGCAAATGTGTTCACATATCTGGCTGTTTAATGTTTAGTTTACAGCAAATGTGGTTACATATCTGGCTGTTTAATGTTTAGTTTACAGCAAATGTGGACACATATCTGGTTGTTTAATGTTTAGTTTACAGCAAATGTGTTCACATATCTGGCTGTTTAATGTTTAGTTTACAGCAAATGTTGTCACATATCTGGCTGTTTAATGTTTAGTTTACAGCAAATGTGGTCACATATCTGGTTGTTTAATGTTTAGTTTACAGCAAATGTTGTCACATATCTGGTTGTTTAATGTTTAGTTTACAGCAAATGTGGTTACCGAATCAGAAGTAACATTTGCTACAGAATAGTTTCACATTTGTTATTTTTATCAGATCTTTGGGTCTGCTAAGTAATGATTCTTTTACTCTACCTTTGATCACTGCTTTTATCCAACTGCTTGAATTTGTTGTATGAAACATTGATAAAACCATGCATCTTAATATCCACTAAAAATATATAATGAAACACTGATTACAAGCATTCATTTGGTGCTAACTAAATCACCCAATAATTACGGATGTCATTAAAAAAAAATCTGGCATCAACACCATGTTTGATATCCTACAGAAACAATGTGAGAAATACCCTTTTTAAGCACATATATTCATTATTCATTTAATCTACCTAATGATGAATAGATGAACATTCATCTTACCTGATCTCCATGCAGTAACCTATCATGCATGCCCTTCTTGATGTACATCTTCACTTCATCCATTGGAAGGTCAATGCGATAGTTCAGGTCACCAACCCAGAACACAATGCTGTACACAAGACAACATTACATCACTGACAATAAAGTCCAAATATTAATTTAGGAATGAGACATCACTTTCTCCCATAAGTACCAGAAGTTACTTATGGAAGTCATTTACAAAGGACATCACCTTCTCTCACTAGTGCTAGAAGTTACTTATAGAAGTAATCTACAAGAGACATCACCTTCTCTCACTAGTGATAGAAGTTACTTATAGAAGTCATCTACAAAAGACATCATCTTCTCCCACTAGTACTAGAAGTTACTTATAGAAGTCATTTACAAAGGACATCACCTTCTCTCACTAGTGCTAGAAGTTGCTTATAGATGTCATCTACAAGAGACATCACCTTCTCTCACTAGTGATAGAAGTTACTTATAGAAGTCATCTACAAGAGACATCACCTTCTCTCACTAGTACTAGAAGTTACTTATAGAAGTCATTTACAAAGGACATCACCTTCTCTCACTAGTGCTAGACGTTACTTATAGAAGTCATTTACAAAGGACATCACCTTCTCTCACTAGTACTAGAAGTTACTTATAGAAGTCATTTACAAAGGACATCACCTTCTCTCACTAGTGCTAGAAGTTGCTTATAGATGTCATCTACAAGAGACATCACCTTCTCTCACTAGTGCTAGAAGTTGCTTATAGAAGTCATCTACAAGAGACATCACCTTCTCCCACTAGTGCTAGAAGTTACTTATAGAAGTCATCTACAAGAGACATCACCTTCTCCCACTAGTGCTAGAAGTTACTTATAGAAGTCATCTACAAGAGACATCACCTTCTCCCACTAGTGATAGAAGTTACTTATAGAAGTCATCTACAAGAGACATCACCTTCTCTCACTAGTGATAGAAGTTACTTATAGAAGTCATCTACAAGAGACATCACCTTCTCTCACTAGTGCTAGAAGTTACTTATAGAAGTCATTTACAAAGGACATCACCTTCTCTCACTAGTGCTAGACGTTACTTATAGAAGTCATCTACAAGAGACATCACCTTCTCTCACTAGTGATAGAAGTTACTTATAGAAGTCATCTACAAGAGACATTACCTTCTCTCACTAGTGCTAGAAGTTACTTATAGAAGTCATCTACAAGAGACATCACCTTCTCTCACTAGTGCTAGAAGTTACTTATAGAAGTCATCTACAAGAGGCATCACCTTCTCCCACTAGTGCTAGAAGTTACTTATAGAAGTCATTTACAAAGGACATCACCTTCTCTCACTAGTGCTAGAAGTTACTTATAGAAGTAATCTACAAGAGACATCACCTTCTCTCACTAGTGATAGAAGTTACTTATAGAAGTCATCTACAAAAGACATCATCTTCTCCCACTAGTACTAGAAGTTACTTATAGAAGTCATTTACAAGGACATCACCTTCTCTCACTAGTGCTAGAAGTTGCTTATAGATGTCATCTACAAGAGACATCACCTTCTCTCACTAGTGATAGAAGTTACTTATAGAAGTCATCTACAAGAGACATCACCTTCTCTCACTAGTACTAGAAGTTACTTATAGAAGTCATTTACAAAGGACATCACCTTCTCTCACTAGTGCTAGACGTTACTTATAGAAGTCATTTACAAAGGACATCACCTTCTCTCACTAGTACTAGAAGTTACTTATAGAAGTCATTTACAAAGGACATCACCTTCTCTCACTAGTGCTAGAAGTTGCTTATAGATGTCATCTACAAGAGACATCACCTTCTCTCACTAGTGCTAGAAGTTGCTTATAGAAGTCATCTACAAGAGACATCACCTTCTCCCACTAGTGCTAGAAGTTACTTATAGAAGTCATCTACAAGAGACATCACCTTCTCCCACTAGTGATAGAAGTTACTTATAGAAGTCATCTACAAGAGACATCACCTTCTCCCACTAGTGATAGAAGTTACTTATAGAAGTCATCTACAAGAGACATCACCTTCTCTCACTAGTGATAGAAGTTACTTATAGAAGTCATCTACAAGAAACATCACCTTCTCTCACTAGTGATAGAAGTTACTTATAGAAGTCATCTACAAGAGACATCACCTTCTCTCACTAGTACTAGAAGTTACTTATAGAAGTCATTTACAAAGGACATCACCTTCTCTCACTAGTGCTAGAAGTTACTTATAGAAGTCATCTACAAGAGACATCACCTTCTCTCACTAGTGCTAGAAGTTACTTATAGAAGTCATCTACAAGAGACATCACCTTCTCTCACTAGTGATAGAAGTTACTTATAGAAGTCATCTACAAGAGACATTACCTTCTCTCACTAGTGCTAGAAGTTACTTATAGAAGTCATCTACAAGAGGCATCACCTTCTCCCACTAGTGCTAGAAGTTACTTATAGAAGTCATCTACAAGAGACATCACCTTCTCTCACTAGTACTAGAAGTTACTTATAGAAGTCATTTACAAAGGACATCACCTTCTCTCACTAGTGCTAGACGTTACTTATAGAAGTCATCTACAAGAGACATCACCTTCTCTCACTAGTGATAGAAGTTACTTATAGAAGTCATCTACAAGAGACATTACCTTCTCTCACTAGTGCTAGAAGTTACTTATAGAAGTCATCTACAAGAGACATCACCTTCTCTCACTAGTGCTAGAAGTTACTTATAGAAGTCATCTACAAGAGGCATCACCTTCTCCCACTAGTGCTAGAAGTTACTTATAGAAGTCATCTACAAGAGACATCACCTTCTCTCACTAGTGCTAGAAGTTACTTATAGAAGTCATCTACAAGAGACATCACCTTCTCTCACTAGTGATAGAAGTTACTTATAGAAGTCATCTACAAGAGACATCATCTTCTCCCACTAGTACTAGAAGTTACTTATAGAAGTCATTTACAAAGGACATCACCTTCTCTCACTAGTGCTAGAAGTTGCTTATAGATGTCATCTACAAGAGACATCACCTTCTCTCACTAGTGATAGAAGTTACTTATAGAAGTCATCTACAAGAGACATCACCTTCTCTCACTAGTACTAGAAGTTACTTATAGAAGTCATTTACAAAGGACATCACCTTCTCTCACTAGTGCTAGACGTTACTTATAGAAGTCATTTACAAAGGACATCACCTTCTCTCACTAGTACTAGAAGTTACTTATAGAAGTCATTTACAAAGGACATCACCTTCTCTCACTAGTGCTAGAAGTTGCTTATAGATGTCATCTACAAGAGACATCACCTTCTCTCACTAGTGCTAGAAGTTGCTTATAGAAGTCATCTACAAGAGACATCACCTTCTCCCACTAGTGCTAGAAGTTACTTATAGAAGTCATCTACAAGAGACATCACCTTCTCCCACTAGTGATAGAAGTTACTTATAGAAGTCATCTACAAGAGACATCACCTTCTCCCACTAGTGATAGAAGTTACTTATAGAAGTCATCTACAAGAGACATCACCTTCTCTCACTAGTGATAGAAGTTACTTATAGAAGTCATCTACAAGAAACATCACCTTCTCTCACTAGTGATAGAAGTTACTTATAGAAGTCATCTACAAGAGACATCACCTTCTCTCACTAGTACTAGAAGTTACTTATAGAAGTCATTTACAAAGGACATCACCTTCTCTCACTAGTGCTAGAAGTTACTTATAGATGTCATCTACAAGAGACATCACCTTCTCTCACTAGTGCTAGAAGTTACTTATAGAAGTCATCTACAAGAGACATCACCTTCTCTCACTAGTGATAGAAGTTACTTATAGAAGTCATCTACAAGAGACATTACCTTCTCTCACTAGTGCTAGAAGTTACTTATAGAAGTCATCTACAAGAGACATCACTTTCTCTCACTAGTGCTAGAAGTTACTTATAGAAGTCATCTACAAGAGGCATCACCTTCTCCCACTAGTGCTAGAAGTTACTTATAGAAGTCATCTACAAGAGACATCACCTTCTCTCACTAGTGCTAGAAGTTACTTATAGAAGTCATCTACAAGAGACATCACCTTCTCTCACTAGTGATAGAAGTTACTTATAGAAGTCATCTACAAGAGACATCATCTTCTCCCACTAGTACTAGAAGTTACTTATAGAAGTCATTTACAAAGGACATCACCTTCTCTCACTAGTGCTAGAAGTTGCTTATAGATGTCATCTACAAGAGACATCACCTTCTCTCACTAGTGATAGAAGTTACTTATAGAAGTCATCTACAAGAGACATCACCTTCTCTCACTAGTACTAGAAGTTACTTATAGAAGTCATTTACAAAGGACATCACCTTCTCTCACTAGTGCTAGACGTTACTTATAGAAGTCATCTACAAGAGACATCACCTTCTCTCACTAGTGATAGAAGTTACTTATAGAAGTCATCTACAAGAGACATTACCTTCTCTCACTAGTGCTAGAAGTTACTTATAGAAGTCATCTACAAGAGACATCACCTTCTCTCACTAGTGCTAGAAGTTACTTATAGAAGTCATCTACAAGAGGCATCACCTTCTCCCACTAGTGCTAGAAGTTACTTATAGAAGTCATCTACAAGAGACATCACCTTCTCTCACTAGTGATAGAAGTTACTTATAGAAGTCATCTACAAGAGACATCACCTTCTCTCACTAGTGATAGAAGTTACTTATAGAAGTCATCTACAAGAGACATTATCTTCTCCCACTAGTACTAGAAGTTACTTATAGAAGTCATTTACAAAGGACATCACCTTCTCTCACTAGTGCTAGAAGTTGCTTATAGATGTCATCTACAAGAGACATCACCTTCTCTCACTAGTGCTAGAAGTTACTTATAGAAGTCATCTACAAGAGACATCACCTTCTCCCACTAGTGATAGAAGTTACTTATAGAAGTCATCTACAAGAGACATCACCTTCTCCCACTAGTGCTAGAAGTTACTTATAGAAGTCATCTACAAGAGACATCACCTTCTCCCACTAGTGATAGAAGTTACTTATAGAAGTCATCTACAAGAGACATCACCTTCTCCCACTAGTGATAGAAGTTACTTATAGAAGTCATCTACAAGAGACATCACCTTCTCTCACTAGTGATAGAAGTTACTTATAGAAGTCATCTACAAGAAACATCACCTTCTCTCACTAGTGATAGAAGTTACTTATAGAAGTCATCTACAAGAGACATCACCTTCTCTCACTAGTACTAGAAGTTACTTATAGAAGTCATTTACAAAGGACATCACCTTCTCTCACTAGTGCTAGAAGTTACTTATAGATGTCATCTACAAGAGACATCACCTTCTCTCACTAGTGCTAGAAGTTACTTATAGAAGTCATCTACAAGAGACATCACCTTCTCTCACTAGTGATAGAAGTTACTTATAGAAGTCATCTACAAGAGACATTACCTTCTCTCACTAGTGCTAGAAGTTACTTATAGAAGTCATCTACAAGAGACATCACTTTCTCTCACTAGTGCTAGAAGTTACTTATAGAAGTCATCTACAAGAGGCATCACCTTCTCCCACTAGTGCTAGAAGTTACTTATAGAAGTCATCTACAAGAGACATCACCTTCTCTCACTAGTGCTAGAAGTTACTTATAGAAGTCATCTACAAGAGACATCACCTTCTCTCACTAGTGATAGAAGTTACTTATAGAAGTCATCTACAAGAGACATCATCTTCTCCCACTAGTACTAGAAGTTACTTATAGAAGTCATTTACAAAGGACATCACCTTCTCTCACTAGTGCTAGAAGTTGCTTATAGATGTCATCTACAAGAGACATCACCTTCTCTCACTAGTGATAGAAGTTACTTATAGAAGTCATCTACAAGAGACATCACCTTCTCTCACTAGTACTAGAAGTTACTTATAGAAGTCATTTACAAAGGACATCACCTTCTCTCACTAGTGCTAGACGTTACTTATAGAAGTCATCTACAAGAGACATCACCTTCTCTCACTAGTGATAGAAGTTACTTATAGAAGTCATCTACAAGAGACATTACCTTCTCTCACTAGTGCTAGAAGTTACTTATAGAAGTCATCTACAAGAGACATCACCTTCTCTCACTAGTGCTAGAAGTTACTTATAGAAGTCATCTACAAGAGGCATCACCTTCTCCCACTAGTGCTAGAAGTTACTTATAGAAGTCATCTACAAGAGACATCACCTTCTCTCACTAGTGATAGAAGTTACTTATAGAAGTCATCTACAAGAGACATCACCTTCTCTCACTAGTGATAGAAGTTACTTATAGAAGTCATCTACAAGAGACATTATCTTCTCCCACTAGTACTAGAAGTTACTTATAGAAGTCATTTACAAAGGACATCACCTTCTCTCACTAGTGCTAGAAGTTGCTTATAGATGTCATCTACAAGAGACATCACCTTCTCTCACTAGTGCTAGAAGTTGCTTATAGAAGTCATCTACAAGAGACATCACCTTCTCCCACTAGTGCTAGAAGTTACTTATAGAAGTCATCTACAAGAGACATCACCTTCTCCCCCTAGTGATAGAAGTTACTTATAGAAGTCATCTACAAGAGACATCACCTTCTCCCACTAGTGATAGAAGTTACTTATAGAAGTCATCTACAAGAGACATCACCTTCTCTCACTAGTGATAGAAGTTACTTATAGAAGTCATCTACAAGAAACATCACCTTCTCTCACTAGTACTAGAAGTTACTTATAGAAGTCATTTACAAAGGACATCACCTTCTCTCACTAGTGCTAGAAGTTGCTTATAGATGTCATCTACAAGAGACATCACCTTCTCTCACTAGTGATAGAAGTTACTTATAGAAGTCATCTACAAGAGACATCACCTTCTCTCACTAGTACTAGAAGTTACTTATAGAAGTCATTTACAAAGGACATCACCTTCTCTCACTAGTGCTAGACGTTACTTATAGAAGTCATTTACAAAGGACATCACCTTCTCTCACTAGTACTAGAAGTTACTTATAGAAGTCATTTACAAAGGACATCACCTTCTCTCACTAGTGCTAGAAGTTGCTTATAGATGTCATCTACAAGAGACATCACCTTCTCTCACTAGTGCTAGAAGTTGCTTATAGAAGTCATCTACAAGAGACATCACCTTCTCCCACTAGTGCTAGAAGTTACTTATAGAAGTCATCTACAAGAGACATCACCTTCTCCCACTAGTGATAGAAGTTACTTATAGAAGTCATCTACAAGAGACATCACCTTCTCCCACTAGTGATAGAAGTTACTTATAGAAGTCATCTACAAGAGACATCACCTTCTCTCACTAGTGATAGAAGTTACTTATAGAAGTCATCTACAAGAAACATCACCTTCTCTCACTAGTGATAGAAGTTACTTATAGAAGTCATCTACAAGAGACATCACCTTCTCTCACTAGTACTAGAAGTTACTTATAGAAGTCATTTACAAAGGACATCACCTTCTCTCACTAGTGCTAGAAGTTACTTATAGATGTCATCTACAAGAGACATCACCTTCTCTCACTAGTGCTAGAAGTTACTTATAGAAGTCATCTACAAGAGACATCACCTTCTCTCACTAGTGATAGAAGTTACTTATAGAAGTCATCTACAAGAGACATTACCTTCTCTCACTAGTGCTAGAAGTTACTTATAGAAGTCATCTACAAGAGACATCACTTTCTCTCACTAGTGCTAGAAGTTACTTATAGAAGTCATCTACAAGAGGCATCACCTTCTCCCACTAGTGCTAGAAGTTACTTATAGAAGTCATCTACAAGAGACATCACCTTCTCTCACTAGTGCTAGAAGTTACTTATAGAAGTCATCTACAAGAGACATCACCTTCTCTCACTAGTGATAGAAGTTACTTATAGAAGTCATCTACAAGAGACATCATCTTCTCCCACTAGTACTAGAAGTTACTTATAGAAGTCATTTACAAAGGACATCACCTTCTCTCACTAGTGCTAGAAGTTGCTTATAGATGTCATCTACAAGAGACATCACCTTCTCTCACTAGTGATAGAAGTTACTTATAGAAGTCATCTACAAGAGACATCACCTTCTCTCACTAGTACTAGAAGTTACTTATAGAAGTCATTTACAAAGGACATCACCTTCTCTCACTAGTGCTAGACGTTACTTATAGAAGTCATCTACAAGAGACATCACCTTCTCTCACTAGTGATAGAAGTTACTTATAGAAGTCATCTACAAGAGACATTACCTTCTCTCACTAGTGCTAGAAGTTACTTATAGAAATCATCTACAAGAGACATCACCTTCTCTCACTAGTGCTAGAAGTTACTTATAGAAGTCATCTACAAGAGGCATCACCTTCTCCCACTAGTGCTAGAAGTTACTTATAGAAGTCATCTACAAGAGACATCACCTTCTCTCACTAGTGATAGAAGTTACTTATAGAAGTCATCTACAAGAGACATCACCTTCTCTCACTAGTACTAGAAGTTACTTATAGAAGTCATTTACAAAGGACATTATCTTCTCTCACTAGTGCTAGAAGTTACTTATAGATGTCATCTACAAGAGACATCACCTTCTCTCACTAGTGCTAGAAGTTACTTATAGAAGTCATCTACAAGAGACATCACCTTCTCTCACTAGTGATAGAAGTTACTTATAGAAGTCATCTACAAGAGACATTACCTTCTCTCACTAGTGCTAGAAGTTACTTATAGAAGTCATCTACAAGAGACATCACTTTCTCTCACTAGTGCTAGAAGTTACTTATAGAAGTCATCTACAAGAGGCATCACCTTCTCCCACTAGTGCTAGAAGTTACTTATAGAAGTCATCTACAAGAGACATCACCTTCTCTCACTAGTGCTAGAAGTTACTTATAGAAGTCATCTACAAGAGACATCACCTTCTCTCACTAGTGATAGAAGTTACTTATAGAAGTCATCTACAAGAGACATCATCTTCTCCCACTAGTACTAGAAGTTACTTATAGAAGTCATTTACAAAGGACATCACCTTCTCTCACTAGTGCTAGAAGTTGCTTATAGATGTCATCTACAAGAGACATCACCTTCTCTCACTAGTGATAGAAGTTACTTATAGAAGTCATCTACAAGAGACATCACCTTCTCTCACTAGTACTAGAAGTTACTTATAGAAGTCATTTACAAAGGACATCACCTTCTCTCACTAGTGCTAGACGTTACTTATAGAAGTCATCTACAAGAGACATCACCTTCTCTCACTAGTGATAGAAGTTACTTATAGAAGTCATCTACAAGAGACATTACCTTCTCTCACTAGTGCTAGAAGTTACTTATAGAAGTCATCTACAAGAGACATCACCTTCTCTCACTAGTGCTAGAAGTTACTTATAGAAGTCATCTACAAGAGGCATCACCTTCTCCCACTAGTGCTAGAAGTTACTTATAGAAGTCATCTACAAGAGACATCACCTTCTCTCACTAGTGATAGAAGTTACTTATAGAAGTCATCTACAAGAGACATCACCTTCTCTCACTAGTGATAGAAGTTACTTATAGAAGTCATCTACAAGAGACATTATCTTCTCCCACTAGTACTAGAAGTTACTTATAGAAGTCATTTACAAAGGACATCACCTTCTCTCACTAGTGCTAGAAGTTGCTTATAGATGTCATCTACAAGAGACATCACCTTCTCTCACTAGTGCTAGAAGTTGCTTATAGAAGTCATCTACAAGAGACATCACCTTCTCCCACTAGTGCTAGAAGTTACTTATAGAAGTCATCTACAAGAGACATCACCTTCTCCCCCTAGTGATAGAAGTTACTTATAGAAGTCATCTACAAGAGACATCACCTTCTCCCACTAGTGATAGAAGTTACTTATAGAAGTCATCTACAAGAGACATCACCTTCTCTCACTAGTGATAGAAGTTACTTATAGAAGTCATCTACAAGAAACATCACCTTCTCTCACTAGTACTAGAAGTTACTTATAGAAGTCATTTACAAAGGACATCACCTTCTCTCACTAGTGCTAGAAGTTGCTTATAGATGTCATCTACAAGAGACATCACCTTCTCTCACTAGTGATAGAAGTTACTTATAGAAGTCATCTACAAGAGACATCACCTTCTCTCACTAGTACTAGAAGTTACTTATAGAAGTCATTTACAAAGGACATCACCTTCTCTCACTAGTGCTAGACGTTACTTATAGAAGTCATTTACAAAGGACATCACCTTCTCTCACTAGTACTAGAAGTTACTTATAGAAGTCATTTACAAAGGACATCACCTTCTCTCACTAGTGCTAGAAGTTGCTTATAGATGTCATCTACAAGAGACATCACCTTCTCTCACTAGTGCTAGAAGTTGCTTATAGAAGTCATCTACAAGAGACATCACCTTCTCCCACTAGTGCTAGAAGTTACTTATAGAAGTCATCTACAAGAGACATCACCTTCTCCCACTAGTGATAGAAGTTACTTATAGAAGTCATCTACAAGAGACATCACCTTCTCCCACTAGTGATAGAAGTTACTTATAGAAGTCATCTACAAGAGACATCACCTTCTCTCACTAGTGATAGAAGTTACTTATAGAAGTCATCTACAAGAAACATCACCTTCTCTCACTAGTGATAGAAGTTACTTATAGAAGTCATCTACAAGAGACATCACCTTCTCTCACTAGTACTAGAAGTTACTTATAGAAGTCATTTACAAAGGACATCACCTTCTCTCACTAGTGCTAGAAGTTACTTATAGATGTCATCTACAAGAGACATCACCTTCTCTCACTAGTGCTAGAAGTTACTTATAGAAGTCATCTACAAGAGACATCACCTTCTCTCACTAGTGATAGAAGTTACTTATAGAAGTCATCTACAAGAGACATTACCTTCTCTCACTAGTGCTAGAAGTTACTTATAGAAGTCATCTACAAGAGACATCACTTTCTCTCACTAGTGCTAGAAGTTACTTATAGAAGTCATCTACAAGAGGCATCACCTTCTCCCACTAGTGCTAGAAGTTACTTATAGAAGTCATCTACAAGAGACATCACCTTCTCTCACTAGTGCTAGAAGTTACTTATAGAAGTCATCTACAAGAGACATCACCTTCTCTCACTAGTGATAGAAGTTACTTATAGAAGTCATCTACAAGAGACATCATCTTCTCCCACTAGTACTAGAAGTTACTTATAGAAGTCATTTACAAAGGACATCACCTTCTCTCACTAGTGCTAGAAGTTGCTTATAGATGTCATCTACAAGAGACATCACCTTCTCTCACTAGTGATAGAAGTTACTTATAGAAGTCATCTACAAGAGACATCACCTTCTCTCACTAGTACTAGAAGTTACTTATAGAAGTCATTTACAAAGGACATCACCTTCTCTCACTAGTGCTAGACGTTACTTATAGAAGTCATCTACAAGAGACATCACCTTCTCTCACTAGTGATAGAAGTTACTTATAGAAGTCATCTACAAGAGACATTACCTTCTCTCACTAGTGCTAGAAGTTACTTATAGAAATCATCTACAAGAGACATCACCTTCTCTCACTAGTGCTAGAAGTTACTTATAGAAGTCATCTACAAGAGGCATCACCTTCTCCACTAGTGCTAGAAGTTACTTATAGAAGTCATCTACAAGAGACATCACCTTCTCTCACTAGTGATAGAAGTTACTTATAGAAGTCATCTACAAGAGACATCACCTTCTCTCACTAGTGATAGAAGTTACTTATAGAAGTCATCTACAAGAGACATTATCTTCTCCCACTAGTACTAGAAGTTACTTATAGAAGTCATTTACAAAGGACATCACCTTCTCTCACTAGTGCTAGAAGTTGCTTATAGATGTCATCTACAAGAGACATCACCTTCTCTCACTAGTGCTAGAAGTTACTTATAGAAGTCATCTACAAGAGACATCACCTTCTCCCACTAGTGATAGAAGTTACTTATAGAAGTCATCTACAAGAGACATCACCTTCTCCCACTAGTGCTAGAAGTTACTTATAGAAGTCATCTACAAGAGACATCACCTTCTCCCACTAGTGATAGAAGTTACTTATAGAAGTCATCTACAAGAGACATCACCTTCTCCCACTAGTGATAGAAGTTACTTATAGAAGTCATCTACAAGAGACATCACCTTCTCTCACTAGTGATAGAAGTTACTTATAGAAGTCATCTACAAGAAACATCACCTTCTCTCACTAGTGATAGAAGTTACTTATAGAAGTCATCTACAAGAGACATCACCTTCTCTCACTAGTACTAGAAGTTACTTATAGAAGTCATTTACAAAGGACATCACCTTCTCTCACTAGTGCTAGAAGTTACTTATAGATGTCATCTACAAGAGACATCACCTTCTCTCACTAGTGCTAGAAGTTACTTATAGAAGTCATCTACAAGAGACATCACCTTCTCTCACTAGTGATAGAAGTTACTTATAGAAGTCATCTACAAGAGACATTACCTTCTCTCACTAGTGCTAGAAGTTACTTATAGAAGTCATCTACAAGAGACATCACTTTCTCTCACTAGTGCTAGAAGTTACTTATAGAAGTCATCTACAAGAGGCATCACCTTCTCCCACTAGTGCTAGAAGTTACTTATAGAAGTCATCTACAAGAGACATCACCTTCTCTCACTAGTGCTAGAAGTTACTTATAGAAGTCATCTACAAGAGACATCACCTTCTCTCACTAGTGATAGAAGTTACTTATAGAAGTCATCTACAAGAGACATCATCTTCTCCCACTAGTACTAGAAGTTACTTATAGAAGTCATTTACAAAGGACATCACCTTCTCTCACTAGTGCTAGAAGTTGCTTATAGATGTCATCTACAAGAGACATCACCTTCTCTCACTAGTGATAGAAGTTACTTATAGAAGTCATCTACAAGAGACATCACCTTCTCTCACTAGTACTAGAAGTTACTTATAGAAGTCATTTACAAAGGACATCACCTTCTCTCACTAGTGCTAGACGTTACTTATAGAAGTCATCTACAAGAGACATCACCTTCTCTCACTAGTGATAGAAGTTACTTATAGAAGTCATCTACAAGAGACATTACCTTCTCTCACTAGTGCTAGAAGTTACTTATAGAAGTCATCTACAAGAGACATCACCTTCTCTCACTAGTGCTAGAAGTTACTTATAGAAGTCATCTACAAGAGGCATCACCTTCTCCCACTAGTGCTAGAAGTTACTTATAGAAGTCATCTACAAGAGACATCACCTTCTCTCACTAGTGATAGAAGTTACTTATAGAAGTCATCTACAAGAGACATCACCTTCTCTCACTAGTGATAGAAGTTACTTATAGAAGTCATCTACAAGAGACATTATCTTCTCCCACTAGTACTAGAAGTTACTTATAGAAGTCATTTACAAAGGACATCACCTTCTCTCACTAGTGCTAGAAGTTGCTTATAGATGTCATCTACAAGAGACATCACCTTCTCTCACTAGTGCTAGAAGTTGCTTATAGAAGTCATCTACAAGAGACATCACCTTCTCCCACTAGTGCTAGAAGTTACTTATAGAAGTCATCTACAAGAGACATCACCTTCTCCCCCTAGTGATAGAAGTTACTTATAGAAGTCATCTACAAGAGACATCACCTTCTCCCACTAGTGATAGAAGTTACTTATAGAAGTCATCTACAAGAGACATCACCTTCTCTCACTAGTGATAGAAGTTACTTATAGAAGTCATCTACAAGAAACATCACCTTCTCTCACTAGTGATAGAAGTTACTTATAGAAGTCATCTACAAGAGACATCACCTTCTCTCACTAGTACTAGAAGTTACTTATAGAAGTCATTTACAAAGGACATCACCTTCTCTCACTAGTGCTAGAAGTTACTTATAGATGTCATCTACAAGAGACATCACCTTCTCTCACTAGTGCTAGAAGTTACTTATAGAAGTCATCTACAAGAGACATCACCTTCTCTCACTAGTGCTAGAAGTTACTTATAGAAGTCATCTACAAGAGACATCACCTTCTCTCACTAGTGCTAGAAGTTACTTATAGAAGTCATCTACAAGAGGCATCACCTTCTCCCACTAGTGCTAGAAGTTACTTATAGAAGTCATCTACAAGAGACATCACCTTCTCTCACTAGTGCTAGAAGTTACTTATAGAAGTCATCTACAAGAGACATCACCTTCTCTCACTAGTGATAGAAGTTACTTATAGAAGTCATCTACAAGAGACATCATCTTCTCCCACTAGTACTAGAAGTTACTTATAGAAGTCATTTACAAAGGACATCACCTTCTCTCACTAGTGCTAGAAGTTGCTTATAGATGTCATCTACAAGAGACATCACCTTCTCTCACTAGTGATAGAAGTTACTTATAGAAGTCATCTACAAGAGACATCACCTTCTCTCACTAGTACTAGAAGTTACTTATAGAAGTCATTTACAAAGGACATCACCTTCTCTCACTAGTGCTAGACGTTACTTATAGAAGTCATCTACAAGAGACATCACCTTCTCTCACTAGTGATAGAAGTTACTTATAGAAGTCATCTACAAGAGACATTACCTTCTCTCACTAGTGCTAGAAGTTACTTATAGAAGTCATCTACAAGAGACATCACCTTCTCTCACTAGTGCTAGAAGTTACTTATAGAAGTCATCTACAAGAGGCATCACCTTCTCCCACTAGTGCTAGAAGTTACTTATAGAAGTCATCTACAAGAGACATCACCTTCTCTCACTAGTGATAGAAGTTACTTATAGAAGTCATCTACAAGAGACATCACCTTCTCTCACTAGTGATAGAAGTTACTTATAGAAGTCATCTACAAGAGACATTATCTTCTCCCACTAGTACTAGAAGTTACTTATAGAAGTCATTTACAAAGGACATCACCTTCTCTCACTAGTGCTAGAAGTTGCTTATAGATGTCATCTACAAGAGACATCACCTTCTCCCACTAGTGCTAGAAGTTGCTTATAGAAGTCATCTACAAGAGACATCACCTTCTCCCACTAGTGCTAGAAGTTACTTATAGAAGTCATCTACAAGAGACATCACCTTCTCCCCCTAGTGATAGAAGTTACTTATAGAAGTCATCTACAAGAGACATCACCTTCTCTCACTAGTGATAGAAGTTACTTATAGAAGTCATCTACAAGAGACATCACCTTCTCTCACTAGTGATAGAAGTTACTTATAGAAGTCATCTACAAGAAACATCACCTTCTCTCACTAGTGATAGAAGTTACTTATAGAAGTCATCTACAAGAGACATCACCTTCTCTCACTAGTGATAGAAGTTACTTATAGAAGTCATCTACAAGAGACATTACCTTCTCTCACTAGTGCTAGAAGTTACTTATAGAAGTCATCTACAAGAGACATCACCTTCTCTCACTAGTGCTAGAAGTTACTTATAGAAGTCATCTACAAGAGGCATCACCTTCTCCCACTAGTGCTAGAAGTTACTTATAGAAGTCATCTACAAGAGACATCACCTTCTCTCACTAGTGCTAGAAGTTACTTATAGAAGTCATCTACAAGAGACATCACCTTCTCTCACTAGTACTAGAAGTTACTTATAGAAGTCATTTACAAAGGACATCACCTTCTCTCACTAGTGCTAGAAGTTACTTATAGAAGTCATCTACAAGAGACATCATCTTCTCCCACTAGTACTAGAAGTTACTTATAGAAGTCATTTACAAAGGACATCACCTTCTCTCACTAGTGCTAGAAGTTGCTTATAGATGTCATCTACAAGAGACATCACCTTCTCTCACTAGTGATAGAAGTTACTTATAGAAGTCATCTACAAGAGACATCACCTTCTCCCACTAGTGCTAGAAGTTACTTATAGAAGTCATCTACAAGAGACATCACCTTCTCCCACTAGTGATAGAAGTTACTTATAGAAGTCATCTACAAGAGACATCACCTTCTCCCACTAGTGATAGAAGTTACTTATAGAAGTCATCTACAAGAGACATCACCTTCTCTCACTAGTGATAGAAGTTACTTATGGAAGTCATCTACAAGAGACATCACCTTCTCCCACTAGTGATAGAAGTTACTTATAGAAGTCATCTACAAGAGACATCACCTTCTCCCACTAGTGCTAGCAGTTACTTATGGAAGTCATCTACAAGAGACATCACCTTCTCCCACTAGTGATAGAAGTTACTTATAGAAGTCATCTACAAGAGACATCACCTTCTCCCACTAGTGATAGAAGTTACTTATAGAAGTCATCTACAAGAGACATCACCTTCTCCCACTAGTGATAGCAGTTACTTATGGAAGTCATCTACAAGAGACATCACCTTCTCCCACTGGTGATAGAAGTTACTTATAGAAGTCATCTACAAGAGACATCACCTTCTCTCACTAGTGCTAGAAGTTACTTATAGAAGTCATCTACAAGAGACATCACCTTCTCCCACTAGTGATAGAAGTTACTTATAGAAGTCATCTACAAGAGACATCACCTTCTCTCACTAGTGATAGAAGTTGCTTATAGAAGTCATCTACAAGAGACATCACCTTCTCCCACTAGTGATAGAAGTTACTTATAGAAGTCATCTACAAGAGACATCACCTTCTCTCACTAGTGCTAGAAGTTACTTATAGAAGTCATCTACAAGAGACATCACCTTCTCTCACTATGATAGAAGTTACTTATAGAAGTCATCTACA
Source organism: Megaustenia siamemsis (assembly GCA_032433765.1). Lineage (NCBI taxonomy): Eukaryota > Metazoa > Mollusca > Gastropoda > Stylommatophora > Ariophantidae > Megaustenia > Megaustenia siamemsis. The sequence continues at coordinate 95,443,243 of JAVIAB010000047.1, read as the reverse complement.
AGAGACATCACCTTCTCTCACTAGTGATAGAAGTTACTTATAGAAGTCATCTACAAGAGACATCACCTTCTCTCACTAGTGATAGAAGTTACTTATAGAAGTCATCTACAAGAGACATCACCTTCTCTCACTAGTGATAGAAGTTACTTATAGAAGTCATCTACAAGAGACATCACCTTCTCCCACTAGTGATAGAAGTTACTTATAGAAGTCATCTACAAGAGACATCACCTTCTCCCACTAGTGATAGAAGTTACTTATGGAAATCATCAGCAAGAACTGATGTCTTCGTTCAGGGTAAGCCTCTGCAGCAGGGCATTTTTTATTGATCTTTCTGGTTTAGTTTCTGAAATAATACAACATTTATTGATTTTTCTGATTGGTTTCTGCAGTAATGCAGTATTTATTGATCCTTCTTGATTGGTTTCTGCAATAATACAGTATTTATTTACATTTCTGGCTGGTTTCTGCAGTAATACAATATTACTGATCCAGCCTAAAACATGCCCTAAGAGTCAAACAGTAAACAACTAATACATAACATTCATCATTGCAGGATTACATTACATAACAGGGAAATAAATGTCTAGACATGCGAAATAATTCTCTCTCTGCCCCCGCCCCCCCAAACCCTTCCCCTTTCCTTTCCAATTATATAAGCACTCAGAAGACGGCACAAGACATATACAGTCATATTTTATCTTAATAAAATATTATCTTATCTTAATATAATATTATCTTATCTTAATAAATTATTATCTTATCTTAATAAAATATCTTATCTTAATAAAATATTATCTTATCTTAATATATTATCTTATCTTAATAAAATATTATCTTATCTTAATATAATATTATCTTATCTTAATAAAATATTATCTTATCTTAATAAAATATTATCTTATCTTAATATAATATTATCTTATCCAGAGCCCACATGTATAACTGAAGACAGCCAGATTATAAATCATGACAATTCTGATTGTTACTTCTAGAAGGAACTAGAAGCTTGTGACACCACAATACACCTGACAAGGGAAACTTGATGGTCAATTCATCAAGGGGAAGCTTGTGACACCACAATACACCTGACAGGTGAAACTTGATGATCAGTTCATCAAGGGGAAGCTTGTGACACCACAATACACCTGACAGGTGAAACTTGATGGTCAGTTCATCAAGGGGAAGCTTGTAACACCACAATACACCTGACAAGTGAAACTTGATGGTCAATTCATCAAGGGGAAGCTTGTAACACCACAATACACCTGACAAGTGAAACTTGATGGTCAGTTCATCAAGGGGAAGCTTGTAACACCACAATACACTGACAAGTGAAACTTGATGGTCAGTTCATCAAGGGGAAGCTTGTGACACCACAATACACCTGACAGGTGAAACATGATGGTCAGTTCATCAAGGGAAGTTTGTAACACCACAATACACCTGACAGGTGAAACTTGATGGTCAGTTCATCAAGGGGAAGCTTGTAACACCAAAATACACCTGACAGGTGAAACTTGATGGTCAGTTCATCAAGGGATGAACACAAACATCAAATTTGTGGTTCATTGAAGGTAGAAAGTGAACAACTAAGTGCTAGAAAAAATAATCAACATCTGGCACAGTTGTTTGTCATAGATACTTTAGCTGATTTGCTTATCTGTGTCTTCCCAAGAAGATAAAACACACATACTTCTTTTATTATATATTCAAGGTGATTAGACGAAGCTTTTTTGAAAAATCTAAAAAAATTTTATGGTTAAAAATGAGTTACTGCATCCTCCAAAACTCTCAGATTTCCCAATCTTTTATCTTTTTTTTTAAAGAACATAAGCTACTAAATTATCATTTGTACATAAGTATTAACTTTAACTAATAATTTTACATTTTGTGTGTAAACTATCTTTAAGACACATAGTACCATTGCTGGTGTATGTCAGGGGGCAATGATAGAACCAGGGGGATAAAGGCCACATGGTCAAAGCAGTTGTCATGACGTGTGAGACTCAGGATTTTTATTTCACCTTTCATGCCGATAGAAAAATCCTTTCTGTCTACCGCGGGTTTCGAACACCATACGCCGGCTTTTCAGCCAGTGGAACAGTGATTTTAGTCACACGGCCACGCTGACCTCCATTTTGTGTGTGCTTTAACAAATTGAAACCACTTCCATAAAATATCAATTTTAATAATGAGAGGAATGTGCCAGACTCAGGACATCAATAAATGCTGCAACATTTCCAAGATTAGAATTTAAATGCCACATTGATATGAAAACAAACATCTGTGCTTGTACCTGCCCTGCATCAAATGTTGGCTACCATGGAGTGCTGTTTCATTATGTCTCTTACATTGGTACACAAGCTGTCATAGATTCTACTGTTAATCTTTTGATGTTGTCGGTCGACAGAGAAAATAAAACCTAATAAAAATGTATGCCCTAAAAAAATATGCCAAAATGAAAAGAACAAATGCTGCAGCCCAAATGTAAAAATAAATAAATCGAATTAAAATACAAAATAGTAAATGAAGAATAAATAAGGTAACTTTAAAACATTATAGTATAATTATAATAATTGATTATCATCATCATCATCATGTGACATACTGCTTGGCGTAGGTGATCAAGTCCTTCCACAATTTTCTATCTACCGTTCATCGTATCAATTCTGTTGTTGACTGTTTTCTGTGCCATCACACCAATCTATCCAGTATCTTCTCTCTTTGTCATCGACAGTCTCTCTTTCCCTGTGTTTTGCCAGTTGTAACCAAGTATTCTAACTTTCCTCTTCTCATGATGTGCCAGGAAAATGTAAAATGTTTCTTTCTGATGTTTCTTAGGAGCTTCCTTTTTGTGTGGACTCTTAAAGAATTTCCTCATTGGTCTTTTTAGCTGTCCAGGGAACTCTCAACATTCTTCTGCGAAATCCCATCTCTGTAGCTTCCACTCGTCTTTTCACTTGTTAGTCTACTGTCCATGATTCACTTCCATAGGTCAACGATATAGCACAGATGAACTTTATTTCTCACTTCCACTAACACAGACTTATTGCACAAGACGTTTTTCATTTTCTGAAATCCTATTTTGACCTGAGCTATTCTGCTTTTTATTTCTGTGGTGCATCTTCCATCTGATGTTATTATTGTGCCCAAGTATTTAACTCTCGACACTTGTTTCAGATTTGTCCTGTTTTTTTTATGCTACATGATGGTGATGATTGTTTCTTCGATATGATCATTACTTCTGTTTTCTTACTATTCAGACTGAGACTTGATTTATAGTTATAGATATATTTATAGACTTATATTTATAGACTTATAGTTATAGACTTATAGTTATAGACTTATATATACAGCTCATAAAAAAAAAATAATCCTAATGTATACTCACTCATGTTCTGAAATTTCAAGAGGGGGGTCAAACTGCTTGAATTTAGTCTTGCTCATGATGTCCCGGTAATCCTGGATAAATCATGTCAAGAGGTCATTTCACAAGATAATTTCTATACACTGCATATATTTGTGAATATGCAACACACCCACAACTAATCAATAAAAATAGTTTTTACAGCCTTCAGCACTCTTTTACTCCAGAAAGAGAAACTTAATTCATCCTCATTATTACATTAACTTCTCTCTCTCTCTCTCTCTCTCTCTCTCCCTTACAGCTGTGGCTAAAGTACAAAAGAATTACCGAATTCCGTCTCTCAACTCATCCTGATGAGCAGCCAAGTGAGAGCTGACAAAACACAAAGAGGTGCTGTGCAAGGTGAACCTCACAGAGACACCTCCCTTGTTACCCTGGAAACATATACACAATCATATGCAAATATACATAAAGTCCTGAAAACATATACACAATCATATGCAAATATACATAAAGTCCTGAAAACATATACACAATCATATGCAAATATACATAAAGTCCTGAAAACATATACACAATCATATGCAAATATACATAAAGTCCTGAAAACATATACACAATCATATGCAAATATACATAAAGTCCTGAAAACATATACACAATCATATGCAAATATACATAAAGTCCTGAAAACATATACACAATCATATGCAAATATACATAAAGTCCTGAAAACATATACACAATCATATGCAAATATACATAAAGTCCTGAAAACATATACACAATCATATGCAAATATACATAAAGTCCTGAAAAGATATACATCATCATCATGTGCCATACAGGTTGGTGTAGGCAATCATGTCCTTCCACAATCTTCTATCTCCCGTTCATCGTATCAGTTCTGTTGTTGACTGTTTTCCATGCCATGACACCAAACTATCTAGTATCTTCTCTCCATGTTGTCCATAATCTCTCTTTCCCTGTGTTTTGCCAGTTGTAACCAAGTATTCCAACTTTCCTCTTCTCATGATGTGCCCAAAAATGTTGATTGTTTCTTTCTGATGTTTCTTAGGGGCTCCCTTTTTGTGTTGGCCTCTTTGAGAATTTCCTCAGTGGTCTTTTTAGCTGTCCAGGGAACTTTCAACATTTTTGAAACATATATAACACCTTAACCCTAGCCAACTTTGAACTTTCAACATTCTTCTGAGAAATCACATCTCTGTGGCCTCTAATTTTCTTTTCATTAAGATATACATACATATATGCAAATACAGATGAAGCAGATTAGCAGCAAATGAAAGTCTCTGCATATAAATATAAAAACTATGCAATGAAATAAACGTTTTAAAAATTAAAAGCATTAACAAAACTACTTGATACAGACAAATAATTTATCTTAATATAATGACAATCTAACAAACACCAGAGAACAACAATATCATAACAAATATTATAAAACAACAAAATTACATAAAAAATAATCATCATCGAATAATTGTAATAAAGAAAAAACTATATAAAATTAATTACAAATATTAAAGAAACATCAAAATATGAACAAAGATAGAGCACACACTTTAGAAAAAAAAATACAAAATGTATCAAGTAAATTCAGTTAAGTCAATGTTCTCTATGTTGGTGACAGTTGACATGACTTGATATATAGCTGGCATTATTATTATGAAAAAAAAGATCAGATAACTGGCTTAAGATGCTGCTTAAGGTGCTAGAGTAACTGACCATGAGTCCCATGATTCCTGTCGGCACATAGTCAGCATCAATAAAACTGACATATGGGACATGCTTCTCCTGGATGTAGACTATAAGCAGGACTCCCACAAGACGAATAGACTTGATCTGATATTACAAAATGACACATATTTCAGTATGACAGCGTATATGTATGTATATATACTAATAGCGTTAGAAACGGATAACACAAAATTATTTAAGCGTGATCTGATATTGTTGTTTAAATAATTAACTAGTGCATCTAGTTTTGAATGTAAATTTTTAATTTAAAAAATATCTGGTGTATATTATAAATATACACACACACACACATAGATATACAGACAGGTAGATAAGATTAATATGTTGGACATGTGATGAGAAGAGATAATAACCGAATAGCAAAGCAAGCCCTCATGTGGGAAACAACAGATAAGAGGAAAAGAGGAATAACCAGAGAGACACTGAGAAGAACATTGATAAGAGAGGCAAGAGCAGCAGGAATTGGCTCCCTCAGTGAGATAGAGCTGCTTGCACAGAACGGAGACAAATGGCGAGATTTGATAAAATATCTTTAAAAGAATTAAAAACTGCTAGAACAAAAATTCAGATAAGAGGAGTATCTTGGTCTACGCCCTATGGGTCGGCTACGGCTCGAAAGGTCAATAGATAGATAGATGGATAAGATTAAATTAAATTAGAAAGACAGACAGGCAGGCTAGGCAGACAAACAAACAGATAGGTGGGCAGGGAGACTGACAGTGTGTGTTGACAACCAAAGTGGTAGTTTGAAAACAAATTATTTTGAAGATAAAAACTTGTCTAACCTTTCTGTATCTTGTTTTACAGTTGACACATTTCTTGACTTCACGCTGCCATTCAGCTTCCTTTGGAGAGTCCGTAAAAATAAAAGCTTCTTTGCTCAGATCAAGTTCCTGGAAACTAGTTCCGGAAAGATAAGTAAATGAAAAAAGCTGACCAGAGGAACAGCTTCTGGTTAAACTACAATATCACAAGATTGGATATTTGTGAGCATTTAAAGAATTATTGTAAACAAAACATATATAACACCTTAACCCTAGCCAGTGAATCATGTTTTTATGATATCTTCGTAAATTTACAAACACTAAATTTTAATTTTGAGTTCTAAAAATAATATTTTCTTTGAACTTTTGCTACACATCTGTGTGTTTACACTAGGAGAGAGATGGGAATCAGATACAATAATCATTTTCTAGCTACCGTTTGATTTATAGCCTGAAATTTGACTGCATGGCACCTTGGCTATCAGAGGTGTTATGTTGTCTATTCACATATCGTCCGTCATTTAATCTTTCTAGCTATATGTTCAGTTTCTCCTTAGCGTCGTTTGCTATCTATCCTGTGTTACAAAGGTTTGTTTGATGTCTCGCCAACAGCTGAAGAGATTTCCCCATCATAAGAAAAAAAATAATAATAATTTCTTGAAAATTGGCCAGATTTATAAAAAAAAAAAAAACAGCAGCATTATAATGACACCTTAATTTTTACAAAACGCATGTTGTGTTTGAAAAAAAAAAAATCCAACATCAAAGGAAATAAATCCAACACTCTGGGGTTGTTGGAATCATTAATTAGGAAAATAACCAACCAAATAACCAATTAATTAGGAAGATATGAGGGGGGAAATGTTTGTCCTTGGCAAAGTGTTGAATTCCAAGAGTTTGCATTTTGAATTAGTGAATTTTATGAAAGTGTGGGGTTAAATTATAATATTAGAAAAAAAAACAAAAGCTTGTTTAAAATGCTCACACATGAAACTGAAGCAGTTTAGGTTAAATTGTTAGTGCAGACAAAAAATTAAAATTCTCTTCATGTGGTGTATGAGAAATTTAGTGAAAGTGTCCATATTTTTCAAAGACCAAAAACATATATAGGTAATGGTCATTTTCATGCAAGGCTGTAAAATTTTCCCAGAAAAAAATCTCTGGTACCCATTTTCAGAGACTGGACTAGCCATGAAGCCATGTCATAAAAAGTTCACCACATCTGAGAATTGAACCCAGAATGTGCTGGTTTGTAGTGAGAACACTAAAGATTCAGCCACGGCAGCTTCCAGATGGTCTGAATACCCAACTGTGGTAAATTTTCTTTTTTGTCCAACACAATTTTGGAGCCCACTAAAAGTGACTGCTGTAGATTATCTACAGAAAAACAGGACAGCTTGGTGTAGTACTGATCAAAACACACAAAAATAAGCTGAGGGTTGTAAAAAATAGGGACACAACCATATTCACCATACACATGACATGACAGGTACCCTAAACCTGAAAATTAGATGCTATTTTTCTATCAAGAAATGCTATTAACTTCATTAAGACGATGAAAGAATTGAACACTGACCCAATAGCAGGATATCTGGTGGCTCTTCATCCACTAATAACCATTTCTGTAGAGGGTCATTTGGGGATTGACCATTCACATTCCAACTTCCACAGAAAACTCTGGAAGAAACATCAACAATGTACAAGGGACAAGACTGGAAGAAACAGCATCAATGTACAAGGGACAAGACTGGAAGAAACAGCATCAATGTACAAGGGACAAGACTGGAAGAAACAGCATCAATGTACAAGGGACAAGACTGGAAGAAACAGCATCAATGTACAATGAGGGACAAAACTGGAAGAAACATCAACAATGTACAATGAGGGACAAAACTGGAAGAAACATCAACAATGTACAATGAGGGACAAAACTGGAAGAAACAACAACAATGTACAAGGGACAAGACTGGAAGAAACAGCATCAATGTACAATGAGGACAAAACTGGAAGAAACATCAACAATGTACAATGAGGGACAAACTGGAAGAAACATCAACAATGTACAATGAGGGACAAAACTGGAAGAAACAACAACAATGTACAATGAGGGACAAAACTGGAAGAAACATCAACAATGTACAATGAGGGACAAAACTGGAAGAAACAACAAGACACAATAAGGGACAATGCAGAAAGAAACATCAATGTACAATAAGGGACAAAACTGGAAGAAACAACAACAATGTACAATAAGGGACAAAACTGGAAGAAACAACAACAATGTACAATGAGGGACAAAACTGGAAGAAACATCATCAATGTACAATGAGGGACAAAACTGGAAGAAACAACAAGACACAATAAGGGACAATGCAGAAAGAAACATCAATGTACAATAAGGGACAAAACTGGAAGAAACAACAACAATGTACAATAAGGGACAAAACTGGAAGAAACAACAACAATGTACAATAAGGGACAAAACTGGAAGAAACATCAACAATGTACAATAAGGGACAAAACTGGAAGAAACATCAACAATGTACAATGAGGGACAAAACTGGAAGAAACATCAACAATGTACAATGAGGGACAAAACTGGAAGAAACATCAACGTTTTTTAAATGAAGGACAAATCTGGAAGAAACATCAACAATGTACAAGGGACAAGACTGGAAGAAACATCAACAATGTACAATGAGGGACTAAACTGGAAGAAACATCAATGTACAATGAGGGACAAAACTGGAAGAAACATCAACAATGTACAATGAGGGATAAAACTGGAAGAAACAACAACAATGTACAATGAGGGACAAAACTGGAAGAAACAACAACAATGTACAATGAGGGATAAAACTGGAAGAAACAACAACAATGTACAATGAGGGACAAAACTGGAAGAAACAACATATTACATAATAAGGGACAAAGCTGGAACAAACATCAGTATTACACAATAGGGAAAAAGCTGGAAGAAACATCAATAATGGACAAGGGACAAGACTGGAAGAAACAAGGCATAATAATGGAGAAATATCTGAATGAAACATACATGATGCACTAAATTGGACAAAACTCTGTGCCCAAACAAACATGTACAGTAGGGGGACTCAAGTAACATGTGATAAAGATATAAACTCAGCAACATAACAGAAAGAAAGTAATCAACTGTGACCAGGGCCTCACTAAATTTAACTTTCTATTTTTATTATTGTCATTACTGAGTACCATTTTCACTTGTTCTGTATAATGCCTTACCTGGGTTGTATTGGGTTATTTACGGATCATCATCACTGCATTCCAAACATGTCCATAGGTACTCAGATCCCATCCTCAGCAAGTCTCGCAGTGTCCAGCGGCTGGCGACTCCAGTTCTGTGTTGATTGATAACTCTTCTTACATGCCCACCCCACTAAGTTTCTCGTTTCTGGCTTTGCCCATCTTAACTCCCATCTCTTTCATCCAAAGGAGTGACATGGATTTATGGTTGCCAAAGTCCTGTGTACTTCCCACATCTCGGAGGGCATTGATGATGTCTGCCCGATCCATTGGTTGACCTTCCTCAACAAATGCACAGCTAGACAATCTGTCTGCTCTTTCATTTCCCCATATTCCCACATTTCCTGGGATGTCGACAAAGTAGACATTATTGAACTTAGACATTATTGAAGACACCTGGGTCAAATATTCTTGTAATGCTCTGTTCTTAGACAATTCACTGATCCTGGTTACCCATCTCCCCTCATGATCTTGGAACCCTTCATATGTTCCTTCCTCACGTCCAGCCCACTCGTTGGCCCAGCACTCCTAGTTAGGCTCACTGCCCTCGTGACCAGGTGGCTTCCAGCCCACGTGTTGGCCCAGCCACTCCTAGTTAGGCTCACTGCCCTCGTGACCAGGTGGCTTCCAGCCCACGTGTTGGCCCAGCCACCCCTAGTTAGGCTCACTTCCCTCGTGACCAGGTGGCTTCCAGCCCAACTTTGCATCTAGCCCCTCCTAGCCAGGCTCATTTCCCTCATGACCTCCTGGCTTCTGACCGTGTGCGCCTTAGTCACTCCTAGCCAAGCTCATTTCCTTTGTGACCCGACCACAAGTAACATTGTAGAGAAGTTTCCTTTTTTACTCATTTTTAATATTATTGCAGAATGGCTCTGGCAAAAGCAGCTTTGCAAAAAATGAGGAAGATACTATGCAATCCATTTTTGACAATAGAAACAAGAAAAAGAGTTCTTAAATGTTACGTAGAGCCAGTCTTAACATATGGATGCGAATCATGGACAATAGGACAATAGACAAGAAAATCACTGGAGTTGTAGAAATGTGGTTTTACAGAAGAATGTTGAGAGTACCATGGACAGCTAAGAAGAGTAATGAAGATGTTATGAGAGAGGTCAAAGCAAAAAGAGAGCTAATTTCCAATATTAGGAAGACACAATCATAATTTTTTGGCCATGTAATGAGAAGAGAACAACTGGAATATATTGTAACAACTGGAAAAATTGAGGGACGAAGAGATAGAGGGAAGCAAAGAGAAAAAAATAACAGACAGCTTAAGAGAATGGCTTGGCAGAAGGTCAACAACAGAAATGATAAATAGCTGCAGAGATCGAAAGTTGTGGAGAGACATGATCACCTACGCCAGCAGGCCCAGTACTTGATGATGAATATTATTGTCTTTTTGAGATATTATTTTTGCTATGTAGTGTTAAGTTTATTTGCTTACATATCTGTGTTTATGTTATCCACTGTTCCTGCTAAAGGCATATTGAGCCAAAACGTCATTCGATTGTGATATTCTTCACTTATGTAAAGCTGCAACCATACATTAAAAAAATGTTTCCCCCTTTTCTTCACCTTCATCATCAGCTTCACAGAAGCTTGAATTTTTATGTATCTATGTGCATTTTTTTTTAGCCTTTACCCCTAATTATTGAACATTATGCTTGCTGGTTTAGGCAAATATGTTTTGTTTCAACCATCTTTTTTTTTAACTCTTTTTGTCAATTCTGCCATTGATTATCTACCTTATCTTATCTAAGGGACACTGAACATTTTTCCCACACTACCACTCATCCTATCTTCTATAGGACACTGAACATTTTTCTCATACCATCTCTCATTCTATCTTCTATAGGACACTGAACATTTTTCTTATACTATCTCTCATTCTATCTTCTATAGGACACTGAACATTTTTCTCATACCATCTCTCATTCTATCTTCTATAGGACACTGAACATTTTTCTTATACTATCTCTCATTCTATCTTCTATAGGACACTGAACATTTTTCTCATACTATCTCTCATTCTATCTTCTATAGGACACTGAACATTTTTCCCATACTACCACTCATCCTATCTTCTATAGGACACTGAACATTTTCTCATACTATCTCTCATTCTATCTTCTATAGGACACTGAACATTTTTCTTATACTATCTCTCATTCTATCTTCTATAGGACACTGAACATTTTTCCCATACTACCACTCATCCTATCTTCTATAGGACACTGAACATTTTTCTCATACTATCTCTCATTCTATCTTCTATAGGACACTGAACATTTTTCTTATACTATCTCTCATTCTATCTTCTATAGGACACTGAACATTTTTCTTATACTATCTCTCATTCTATCTTCTATAGGACACTGAACATTGTTCTCATACTATCTCTCGTTCTATCTTCTATAGGACACTGAACATTTTTCTTATACTATCTCTCATTCTATCTTCTATAGGACACTGAACATTTTTCTCATACGACCACTCATTCTATCTTCTATAGGACACTGAACATTTATCTTATACTATCTCTCATTCTATCTCCTTTAGGACACTGAACATGTGCTGATCAAATAAATACACTACGTATAATAGTTTTAGAACTGCTTGCACAGAACAGAGACAGATGGCGAGATTTGATAAAATATCTTTAAAAGAAAACTGCTAGAACAAAAATTCATATAGGAGAAGGTGTATCTTGGTCTACGCCCTATGGGCCGGTACGGCTCGAAAGGTCAATAGATAGATAGATAATAGTTGAACAAAGTTTAGAACTAAAATCCCCACTTTATATTGAATTCATAGATTACGAAAAGGCATTTGATAGTTTAGACAGAGGGAATGCTTTAGAAGTTGCTGAGTCATTACGAAATCCCCATAAAGTTTATTAACCTGATTTAAAAAATGTATGAAGGAACGAAATGTAGTGTGGTACATGAAGGACAGCTTACAGAAGCATTTGAAATAAGAACAGAAGTAAGGCAGGGATGCCTTCTGTCTCCATTTCTCTTTCTACTGGCATAGATGGGATTATGAAAATAATTCAAAACAACAGAAATGGGATCCAGTGGTCACTGACCAAACAACTTGATGATTTACACGTTGCTGATGACATAGCTCTTCTATCACACAGCCATCAACAGATGCAGGATAAAATGAGTATACTTGATGAGAGTCACAACAGCTAGGACTGAAGATTAATAGAGATAAGACCAACATTATGAGAATTAATGCAGTTGGCAATAACCAAATAAAACTAGGAGAATACCTCTACAAGACGTAAAACATTACATATATCTGGGCAGTAATATAGATAAAGAGGAGGAACAGAAAATGATACCAAAATAAGGATATCAAAAGCAAGAGGAGCTTTCATTGCACTGGGAAACATATGGAAATCCAAACAAATTAGGTTAAATACAAAAATAAAAATTTTCAACTTAAATGTTAAGTCGGTCCTATTATAAGGCTGTGAAACATGGAGAACAACAAAATTGACAATCATGAAGATACAGACTTTCATTAATGGATGCTTACGCAGAATAAAAGGATGGAAATGGCAGGACAAAACCACTACATAGAATTATGTAAATGTACCAGTCAAATACCAGTGAATAAAGAGATACAGCGAAGACGATGGCGCTGGATAGGACACACACTACGGAAGCCAACTGAGAGTATTACACAAAAGGCCCTTTTTTAGAATCCCCAGGGGAAAAGACAAAGAGGAAGACTAAAGAATTCTTGGAGAAGACAGATAGAAGCAGAGATGAAGATGATGGGGAAGACATGAAATGATCTTAAAAGATTGGCAAAAAACAGAACAACTTGGAAAGTGTTTGTTGAAGACCTATGCTCCACAGGGAGCTAAAAAGGCAGAAGAACTAAAACAACAAGCCTTGTTTATAATGATACCTGGCATAGCAAGTATTTGTATAACTTTGATCATCATCAAGTACCATGCCTGCTGGCATAGGTGATCATATCTCTTCAAAACTCTCAACAGTTATTTATCATTTCTGTTCTTGATTTTCTGCTAGCCCATTCTCTTAAGCTGTCTGGTATCTTTTCTCATTGCTTCCTTCTATCTCTTCATCCCTAAATTTTCCCAGTTGTCACTATATTTTCCAGCTGTTCCCTTCTTATTACATGGCCAAAAAATGATGATTGTTTCTTCCTAATATTGGAAATTAGCCTTCTTTTTGCTGTGTTTTTTTATTCTCAGTGTTTGTTTTATCTTTATTTTGCTTAGAGTAGCTTGATGATGATTAAGTATCACTTGTAGCACATCATGTCCCTACTGAATGAGGGTATTCCGTTGAAATAACCATTAACATTGTTGCAGTGAATTCTTCAGTTGTGGTGACCCATGACTATTACAAATTGTGATGGTGGTTTTCTGTTACCTTCTGTCGGTTTGTTTACAGATGACTCCGCTAGCCTTTAACTAAAAAGTCTCACCCACAAAGGCAGTGGGGATGTTTTATTTTAGAGTACCCCACATAGCCTTTTACTCTCCTGAGCATACCTGCAAGGCAGCAGGGCAGCCACATGTTGTACTGTCTTCAGCATACAGTAGCAAGTAAAATTACCTCACCTGACCCTTTTGACCTATATGTGATAAAAAAAGAAACTATGCCCATAACATACTTAAAATTTGAAATGTCAGTAAACTCATCCTCTCTGTCTGTGAGGAACTGCCGCAAAAATTTTTCTCGCTTGTAACTGGTTTTGTTCCTATAGGAAGCTCAGATCCAGAAGATATGCCCAGCTGTTTCTGTACAGACTCCATGGAATCTGTTAAACTCGTCATTGCTGAGGAAACAATAGGTCAATAGTTACTTGACAATAACAAATAAATCTACAAATGATTCATATTTCATTAATTTCATGTTAATCATCATCATCAGATAGCCTGTCCAGTCGAGAATGTCACTTTTAGCTGCTACTCTTAAAGTTTCTTAAAGAATTGTCAACCTTCATGAGTGTATGGACTTTTAATTGTCTTTGATCCGTCATCTTTTAGGCTGTCTCCTTTTTTCTTCTTCCAGGAAATGGTCTATTTATGGCCATACAATGAAGATGTGGCAGTTAGCATGGTCAATATGTTTGTCAGTTTTTTTGTTTGTTTAATCGAGCACATTATTTTTTATTCTATTTCAATTTTATTCTATTTCTATATACATTCTATTATAATTAGTTTTCAGTTCACTTAAGAATCTTTTGATGGTTTTGTTATTTTTCCAAGATATTTGAAAGATTCCTCTGCAGCATATCATTTCAGATGATGTCACTTTCAGGGTACATGTTTCTAAGATATAAATTGCAACTAGAGTTTCAGGCCTTGAGTAATCTCAGATTAACCCTAGACTTCCCCCCATTATTAGAAAACAAAAAAGAGAAAATAAAAACACATTTCTTGAAAATTAGCAACATAAAAAAACAGCCCCTTTTGTATGAAAGCACACTACTTTTTACAGTGCGAACGCTTGTGTCTGATCCAACATCAAAGGAAACAAATAGAACACTAAGTAGTGATAGGAAAGTATAGGGTAGGGAGGAATGTTTGTATGTGACTTTCCAATTCCAAGAATCTGCATTTTTAGGTCGCATTTTTTACAATAGTATCATAATCTAAGGTTAATAAAATGGCAGAATTTGTGCTATATGTGTTATCATAGTACTTGAAATAAAATACTCACAAGTACTTTCTGCAATTTATTTTTACCTTTTCTTAGTCTTGATTTTGATCCTTCAATTGCCACTAGACATCGCATGGGCTCATAGTGTTTTCCGCCATCCATCTGTATTTTTAAAATTCCGGTTTCAGTTCAAGATGGAAGCATTGCTAATCTCCCTTCTTGCAACTGATGGTTGATCAGTGGCCTAACGAGTCACCATTGATATACACCGTTTGTTATCAAAACACAAAGTCTAATCCACATTAATAATGACATAAAATTTCAGTAAAAGAACAAAACTTAGACTGTTCAACTCCTTGATTCCAGTGCTAACATTTGGATGTGAAGGTTGGAAATCCATCAAGACTTTAGATAGAAAATTAAATGCCTTTGAAAACAAATGTCTTCATAAAATCTCAAACATAAACTGGAAAAAATACATTTGAAATGAACAGATAAGAGACGAATCTAAACAAGAATACATGTTGAGGTTTATAAGCAGAAGACGTTGGAAATACATCGGTCATGTGCTGAGAATGAATGAAGAAAGACTTCCCCATCAGGCATTCATGTGGAAACCATTCTGGTAAAAGAAAACAAGGCAGATCAAGAGAATTGCAAAACATAACAATTACTTGGGAAGGCTCAATCATGGGACTGAGAAAGAACCAAGATCTACAAGAACTAGCAGCAATTCATCAATCATAGAGAACTATGTGCCGTCTTCGGACTGAGAGGAAAATGAATGAATATCTATACTCTTGGAAAGATGTGCTATCTTATCTACGGAGTCTATGCTTGTGAACTTTGCTTCTCTTATAAGTGTTCTTATCTTAGTACTTGAAATGAAATGCCCACAGGTACCTTCTGCATCATATTGCCATTACAATGTTACCTTCTACATTTCCTTCTGGCTGAATTATGTCATGCCGAATTAGCTTGTATGTGAGTCTATATGAAAAGAAGTTGCAATAACAGGCTACTTTCGATGGCTGCCACCATGAAGAGAACATCAATGTGCTGGGTTAAAGTTAAGACATGTAAGTACACCACTTACATGTCTTATACCATTGATTATGCAGAATCAAAGGATGGAAATGGCAGGACAAAATCACTCATTTGTTCAAGGAAATACTAGTGGATATAGAGATACAGTGTGGATGATGGCGCTGGATAGGACACACACTGCGGAAACCAACTTAGAGTATTACACAACAGGCCCTTTTTTGAAATCCTCAGAGAAAAAGACAAAGAGGAAGACCAAAGAATTCTTGGAGAAGACAGATGGAAGCAGAGATGAAGATGATGGGAAGACAGAATGATTTTAAAAGAATGGCAAGAAACAGAATGACTTGGAAAGTGTTTGTTGAAGACCTATGCTCCACAGAGAGTTGAAAGGTAGATGAGATGTAAGTACACCACGCTGGTAAAGACCATAGATTCCATAGACAGAAGTGTTGCGTCGAGTATGTATAGTTATTTTGTGCCGAATATATATTGTAAGCTTTAGAGCAGCAGCAGGAGGTCCACGTTTGGGAGTCATGACCCAGGTGGGCCCACCTCCCTTAGAGTATCAAGAAGTTAAAGGGCCGAAACACTTGCTTAGCTGCAGTCTCCTTCTGATGATCAGATTGCCTCCTGCTGTGAAGCTCAGTATAAAGAGTTTTCTATTACTATTATTACACAAGTGAAGGTTACTTCAGTCATTTATATAAATACAAAGAAACAAAAATCTCTTCATATTTCCAAGTCTGGATCAACACTTCTGAGGTATGATGATAACTGGAAGATAAATGTACAACTAAATTCTCTGTTAGATTAACTCTTTCCGCACATTTCAACGCACTGTGCACCATGCAGATTTTAACTGAAAACGCTTTGTCGCATTGTACATCATTCTCATTTGATTAGTGTGAACTGTCATCAGACCATATTCTTTTTACATGTCTTGTATCATCTTGATATTGGTGAAACCTAATACCTGGTTCAGTTATATAAAAATTAATATATAATATGTTGTATGTCTGATTGCTGATGACATAGTTCTCATCAGCAATCAGATAAAAACGATGCAGGAAAACACAAATGAACTATCATCAATAGCCAGCAAAATTGGGCTTGAGGTCAATCATGAAAAGACTAAAGTCATGAAAAGTTTAATTCCAACAAGTGACAAAATATACATGGAAACAAACCAGTAGAAGAGATCGATCACTTCATCTATCTTGGAAGTCACATTGATCGAGAAGGGGATACGAGCAAAGAAATTAGAATCAGACTGGCTAAAGCAGCAATGTCTTTCAGAAGCCTTGAAAAGTTGTGGAAATCAAAACTCATTAGCACAAACACAAAACTTAGGCTATTCAAATCAAATGTACTATCAACCCTTACGTATGCGTGTGAAAGCTGGAAAACAACAAGAGATATAGAAACAAAGTTGAACGCATTCGAAAATAAATGTCTAAGGAAAATACTTGGTATAGAATGGAACGAATTCAAAACAAACGAGGAAATTAGAGAAATCGCCAATCAACCACTAATATCTTCAGTAATAAAGAAAAGACGATGGTCATACGTTGGACATGTGATGAGAAGAGATAATAATCGAATAGCAAAGCAAGCCCTCATATGGGAAACAACAGGTAAAAGAAAAGAGGAAGACCCAGGGAGACACTGAGAAGAACATTGATGAGAGAGGCAAGAGCAGCAGGAATCGGCTCCCTCAATGAGATAGAACTGCTTGCACAGAACAGAGACAGATGGCGAGATTTGATAAAATATCTTTAAAAGAAAACTGCTAGAACAAAAATTCATATAGGAGAAGGTGTATCTTGGTCTACGCCCTATGGGCCGGTTACGGCTCGAAAGGTCAATAGATAGATAGATAGATGTTGTATGTTGGGAGCCGCGATAGCTCAGTGGTTAGTGAACTGGACTACAAAGAACAAGGGGTAAGGTTCGATCCCAACCAACGGCTTCCGGGTTCACCCAGCCTTAAATGGGTACCGGATTTTTTTTCTGGGAAAGTAAAGCAGCACGGGCGTAATACCAACCACATTACCCCAAAAATTATGTGCTGAAGGTCTGTAAAATATAGGGTCACTAACACCATATTTCCCTATACACGCCACTTGGCATGACGGGGGTACTTTACTTTTTATGTTGTATGTTAGATAACTATAAATATATAGACTGATTCTTAAAACCATGAACAATTGTCTCTAAAATCTCTTCCATTAATAAGAAGCTTCCGTACGGAAAGAGTTAATGACAACTTGAAAATATTTGATTTTTAAAGAAAAATGTTTCTTTTTTGTTTGCTGACAATGTTTTCTAACAAACTTACTTGCTAATAATTTTGTCCAGAGAATCTCTGCTGGCACTTTTACCATTCTTCTGTGATGCAGACATGTCGTTTGAGGCCAAGGATAAAAAGTCATCATCAAAGCATGTAACTTGACCCACACCACTGTCTGTATGGGAAATAACAGCGGTAAAGATAATTATAGCTTTGGTGATCAGATCTATGTCTACAAGGGGAAATTACAAAAGTGGCAACGATAATTATAGCTTGGTCCTCAGTTCTATGTCTACAAGGGAAAATAACAGTGGTAAAGATAAGTATAGCTTCGGTCATCAGATCTATGTCTACAAGGGAAAATAACAGCGGTAAAGATAATTATAGCTTGGTCCTCAGTTCTATGTCTACAAGGGAAAATAACAGCGGTAAATATAATTATAGCTTTGGTCATCAGATCTATGTCTACAAGGGGAAATTACAAAAGTGGCAACGATAATTATAGCTTGGTCCTGAGTTCTATGCCTACAAGGGAAATAACAACAGTGGTAAATATAATTACAGCTTCGGTCATCAGATCTATGTCCACAAGAGGAAATTATAAAAGTGGCAACGATAATTATAGCTTGGTCCTCAGTTCTATGTCTACAAGAGGAAATAACAATAGTGGTAAAGACAATTAGCAGCTTTAGAAATTGACTCTATATCTACAAAGGGAAATAACAGTAATGGTAAAAATACTTCCTTCTTGGCAGTAGTCCTCAAACTTCTGTGTCTCCAAGCAAAAATAACAACAACCAATGGAAGAGAAACTAGAGTAATGGTTCTTCTCTACCTCCAAGCAAAAATAACAACAACCAATGGTAGAGAAACTAGAGTGACGGTTCTTCTCTACCTCCAAGCAAAAATAACAACAACCAATGGTAGAGAAACTAGAGTGACGGTTCTTCTCTACCTCCAAGCAAAAATAACAACAACCAATGGTAGAGAAACTAGAGTGACGGTTCTTCTCTACCTCCAAGCAAAAATAACAACAACCAATGGAAGAGAAACTAGAGTAATGGTTCTTCTCTACCTCCAAGCAAAAATAACAACAACCAATGGAAGAGAAACTAGAGTAATGGTTCTTCTCTACCTCCAAGCAAAAATAACAACAACCAATGGTAGAGAAACTAGAGTGACGGTTCTTCTCTACCTCCAAGCAAAAATAACAACAACCAATGGTAGAGAAACTAGAGTAATGGTTCTTCTCTACCTCCAAGCAAAAATAACAACAACCAATGGAAGAGAAACTAGAGTAATGGTTCTTCTCTACCTCCAAGCAAAAATAACAACAACCAATGGTAGAGAAACTAGAGTGACGGTTCTTCTCTACCTCCAAGCAAAAATAACAACAACCAATGGTAGAGAAACTAGAGTAATGGTTCTTCTCTACCTCCAAGCAAAAATAACAACAACCAATGGTAGAGAAACTAGAGTGACGGTTCTTCTCTACCTCCAAGCAAAAATAACAACAACCAATGGTAGAGAAACTAGAGTGATGGTTCTTCTCTACCTCCAAGCAAAAATAACAACAACCAATGGTAGAGAAACTAGAGTAATGGTTCCTCTTAATATGCCTATATGGTAAATCATTACCCTGTTTGATGTTCCCTCACAATTGTAAACCCAGAAAACAACTGACACTACCATAATTGTATATCAATTAGCTTGTGTGCACATTTTTGTTGTCCCCATCCTGTCAGCCCCAAGACAACACCAGCAGGTCTGATAACTGTAGAGAAGTGTATATAACTAATGAGCAATATAAACTATAACTAACAAGCTACATAAACTATAATTAATGAACTAAATAAACTATAAGTAATGAGCTAAAAGGGAGTACCTTCCGGTAGTTTCTGGTTGTATCCAAGACGGAGGAATTATTTTTCTCCGGCTTGGTATAGAACCGCTGATCAGAGGTTTAACAAGCCGCTATTGTAAAAACGATTTTGTTAATGAAACGGAGACTTGATACAGAATGTGTAAATTAGCAGTAGATAATAGTGATAGTTTTTTCAGCCCTAAAACAAAAAAAAAAATAGGATTCTGGAATGTACGAACAATGGCCGTGCCGACAAAACAAGCACAAGTCGCGAGCGAGATGGATAGATACGATCTAGATATTTTAGGATTAAGCAAAATGTGCTGGCTTAGAAAAGGTAGGAAATCTGTTGATTGTACTATCAACCCTTACGTATGCGCGTGAAAGCTGGAAAACAACAAGAGATATAGAAACAAAGTTGAACGCATTTGAAAATAAATGTCTAATGAAAATACTTGATATAGCGTGGAACGAATTAAAAACAAACGAGGAAATTAGAGAAATTGCCAATCAACCAGTAATATCTTCAGTAATAAAGAAAAGACGATGGTCATATGTTGGACATGTGATTAGAAGAGATAATAACCGAATAGCAAAGCAAGCCCTCATGTGGGAAACAACAGGTAAGAGGAAAGGAGGAAGACCCAGAGAGACACTGAGAAGAACATTGATGAGAGAGGCAAGAGCAGCAGGAATCGATTCCCTCAATGAGATGGAGCTGCTTGCACAGAACAGAGACAAATGGCGAGATTTGATAAAATATCTTTAAAAGAATTGAAAACTGATAGAACAAAAATTCAGATAAGAGAAGGAGTATCTTGGTCTACGACCTATGGGCTGGCTACGGCTCGAAAGGTCAATAGATAGAATGAGCTAAATAAACTATAACTAATAAGCTACATAAAGGGAGCCGCGATAGCTCAGTGGTTAGTGAACTGGACTGCAAAGGACAAGGGGTAGGGTTCGATCTCAACCAAAGGCTTCCGGGTTCACCCAGCCTTAAATGGGTACCAGATTTTTTTCTGGGAAAGTAGAGCGGCATGGGCGTAATACCGACCATATTACCCCAAAAATCATGTGCCGAAGGTCTGTAAAATTTATGGTCACTAACACCATATTCCCTATACGCCGCCACTTGGCGTGACGGGGGCTCTTTACTACTTTTTTTTAATAAGCTACATAAACTATAACTAATGAGCTGTGTAAACTATAACTAATGAGCTGCGTAAACTATAACTAATGAGCTACATAAACAATAACTAATGAGCTGCGTAAACTATAACTAATGAGCTACATAAACTATAACTAACAAGCTATGTAAACTATAACAAATGAGCTACATAAACTATAACTAACAAGCTATGTAAACTATAACTAATAAGCTACATAAACTATAACTAACAAGCTACATAGACTATAACTAATGAGCTACACAAAACAATAACTAATGAGCTACATAAACTATAACTAATGAGTTACATAAACTATAACTAATGAGTTACATAAACTATAACTAATGAGTTACATAAACTATACTGCAAATACTTTAAGTCTTGAACCTTCTTCCTGGAGCCATGCCTGATCGCTTCCTTTATTTTCTTTCCAAACCACTGATGTCTTTTTATGTTGCTGTCATATTTTAATTTCCTTTGAGATCCTGTTTACATACAGGTTCTCTTCAATGTTCAAGTATTTTAATGTGTCTTCAGTGCTCTTTTCATTATCCAAGGTGGTCTAAGAATTTGTCTGAGGCATTTTGTTTTAAATGAACCAGTTTTCTTAATTATTGTTTGCAAGGTTGTCCATGAATCACAACCATATATTACCATTGGAAGATACATGTCTGCAGAAGTTTTACTTTCACTATCTTCCTTGTTGGTATTGTTTTTTTGCCCCTTAGTGTGATTAAATCTGAAAGTTCATTGAATATAAATTAACTGGTAAACTTCAAAGTTATTTGTGGATTGTTATTTGTACAAACCTGTGACATGGACAAGGGTGTCTGACTGCTGTATATTCATGTGTTTGAATGGATCAAACATGTCTTCTACAGAAGCATCATTGCCAGGCAAGATCTTTGAATCTTTATGATGGGGCTGCTGACCTCCATATTTGCTCAGCCATTGGGGCAATGAGCTCTGACTAAAAACTGTGCTCACAGTTGTCTCTGTCCATCAACGAAACAATATCAAAACAAAAATTATAGTGTGAAAGTAGTAGTAAGATTTTCATTATACTCATGCTAAGAGAAAATGAGCTATAAGCATTTGTCTTTCTTTCTATCTATCTATTGACCTTTCGAGCCGTAGCCGGCCCATAGCGCGTAGACCAAGATACTCCTCTTATCTGAATTTCTGTTCTAGCAGTTTTCAATTCTTTTAAAGATATTTTATGAAAAAAAAAGATAGTTTCTTCTTTACCGGCTTCATAAATACATGTTGTATCTATTAGACTAGTGTTCAGTTTTAAAGCATTATTGAGTGTAGAGTTGACAGTCTACAGGATGTCCCTAAAGTCTGGACAAATAGACAAAAGTACATATTTTGAAGAAATGAAATTCATTAACATTTTATTCAATTGGAATATTAAATAACGTCTTCAATATGAATTCCATTGTTTGCGATGCAAAGGTTGATGCGTTTTGCAAAATTCATGAGAACTCTGTGTCATAAATCCACACTGCCATCAATTTTAGCACATCCACTCTTGATGTTTTCAGTCAAGTGTGCTACATCGGTGATCTTCATTGAGTTCACCTTCTCCTTTAGCTGACCCCAGAAACAGAAGTCAAGGGGGCTAAGGTCAGGTGAACGAGGAAACCATCAAATTTTGACAATAAATTCTAACACAATGTAACAAACAACCTGCAGGGCAAACAAGCAAAGAGGAAGAAGAAGAATCCTAAACTTACTGGCTTTAGACTGTTTGATGATTTCTGTCAAGAATTCTGTGGTGATGTCTTGATGAGACATTTCCAATGTGACACAGATATCAACTGATATCAGATGTAGGTGAAGTTCTGCTGCAAGAAATAATAACACCTGTCAGCAATCAATGAAAGCTACAATTTCATCAATCAGCAACATAACTGAAGTAGCATTTTTGTGCAATGAATTATCTGTATTGTAAGCAAAGATTCAATTAAGTGATAAGGTCCTGCCTTTCTTAAACTGTCAATTATGAGTTACAGCACAGATTTAATGTTACTGAAGAACAAATGATTTCAATTTTGCTTTAGCTTCATTGACCTTCACCAGAAGGATTGGATAATTGGCTGATATGGAAAAACAGTGATATCATACCTCCATGTTGGTTATCTTGCTTTGGTGGAGCTTCTGGTGATGGATAAAAGTGAGTTGTTATGGAACAATTAAAACTGAGCTGTCATGAAATTAATAAAATGTTGCTGTTATATTATGGATGAATTGGGTTGTTAAGAAATTAATAAAATGTTGCTGTTATATTATGGATGAATTGGGTTGTTGAGAAATTAATAAAATGTTGCTATTATATTATGAATGAATTGTTATGAATTGACTTGAGATAAAGCACACAGCAGAAAATCACATAGACGACAACTACTCACAGGGACTCCTGGTCCCATATATACAAATGCTAGTGGAAAATTCTCAAACAACTATAAAGCAGAAACAAATGCCCTCAAATATCCTGCAAAGCTGGCTATACAGCACAAAAATAATGTGCAAAAGTAATTGGTGATACTGACCGATGCACTGTCAGTCCTACCTGCTCTAAAAACCCCCAGAAACAGTGAGCTAGATAACCTGAGAACAACCCTAGAGCAACTGTGCAATAACTTCCAGATGTGGTCCTCCAGTGGATACTATTGCACTGTATATAATATACAAGGAATAAAAAAAAAAATATATATATACACAAGGAATGCAAAGACACGCTAGCCAAGGAAGGAGAGAGAATATAATAGAAATATCTGGTCAGCAATGATGAAGCCAAATCCATAATTAATGGTCAGTATAATGAAATATGGAAACAAGAACACCCAAAGTATAATGAGAGAGTTGGATATCACCAACTATCAAGGAGGGATCAAGTCATCATACTTCACATACCCACTGGCGACAACAGAATGAGAAACCACATGTTCACCAAACTCAAAATATAAACTACCAGCCAATGCCACTCTACCCTAGATGACATGACAACAAAACATGTTCTACAGGATTGCCCTCAGTAAACAGGCCTGAGGAGGACAATGTGACATCTGTCCACTTGCCTGTAAGAAGAAGTCACAGTTCTCCACAATTGATGATCTGTTGCTGATTCTTGTAGTTTTTGGCTGTTTCTTATAGTCCCATAGTTAAGCCTTCCTATTAATTGTTTTGTGCAGCGATTCTTTTGGTCTGCCTTGTTTTCTTTTACCAGATGGTTTCCACATGAATGCCTGATGGGGAAAGTCTTTCTCCATTCATTCTCAGCACAAGACTGATGTATTTCCAACACATTTTTCTTATAAATACTCTACATATTCTTGTTCTGATTCATCTCTTAGCAGTTCATTTGAAATGTTTTCTTTCCAGCTTATGTCTGAGATCCAGGAAACTTTAGCAGAACATGATTGCAATTTCTATGGTTTACACACATCCAATTTCTATGGTTTACACACATCCAATTTCTATGGTTTACACACACCCATCCAATTTCTATGGTTTACACACATCCAATTTCTATGGTTTACACACACCCATCCAATTTCTATGGTTTATACACATCCAATTTCTATGGTTTACACACACCCATCCAATTTCTATGGTTTATACACATCCAATTTCTATGGTTTACACACATCCATCCAATTTCTATGGTTTACACACATCCAATTTCTATGGTTTACACACACCCATCCAATTTCTATGGTTTACACCCATCCAATTTCTATGGTTTACACACATCCAATTTCTATGGTTTACACACATCCATCCAATTTCTATGGTTTACACACATCCAATTTCTATGGTTTATACACATCCAATTTCTATGGTTTATACACATCCAATTTCTATGGTTTACATCCATCCAATTTCTATGGTTTACACACATCCAATTTTTATGGTTTACACACATCCAATTTCTATGGTTTACACACATCCATCCAATTTCTATGGTTTACACACATCCATCCAATTTCTATGGTTTACACACATCCAATTTACATTTCCAAAATATCAACAAAACAGCAATGTTGTGCGCCCTAAAAACAAAAACTACTTCAATAGTATTCAAGATATGAATATATTCATAATGCCCTTATGATTATATAATGTCTTAAAGACCAAAAAAAAAAAAAAAAATTGGTGAAGGAAACATAATTTACAACTATATACCAACCATATTACCCCAAAATCATGTGCTCTGTAAAATTGTGTGGTCTGTAAAATTGTAAAATTGTGTGGTCTGTAAAATTGTAAAATTGTGTGGTCTGTAAAATTGTAAAATTGTGTGGTCTGTAAAATTTATGGTCACTATCACCATATTCACTATACGCCACTTGGTGTGACGGGGGTCTCTTTACTTTACTGGGGGTCTCTTTACTTTACTCTTTACTTTACAATTATATATACAGACACACAAAAGGAATTATATGACAAACTTATATATATAGATAATCAAAAAAAGAAATCATCAGATAGAAACATGACGGACAACTCAAACAAAATGTTGAATGGGTATATCTTTTTGAAAACAGTTTATTGACAATTATCCTTCATGGGAAAATGACACATTTAGTGAGAGGGACTCAGTACCTATGGGGCTAGCTGGTGTGTATTAATTCTGTCAATTATTGATAAGATGTTCATAAATTTTACAAATTTGACATTCACATAAATGATGAAACAAATATACAGATCAATGACTGTTTTGTTTGTTGTCCAATCTAGTGCAATTTGAGAGCCCCAATTTAATTGAAATATAAACACACAAGTCAAATATAATATGAGTTCTTTAGTGGCTTGCCCTACATACATAGAACAGCTCAATAATGATAACATCTTCTCACAACAGGTTGACAAGTTGCATAGGCTGGAGTGGGGGGGGGGGGGGGGAGGCTGTGCCTGAAACAGTTATTACAGGTATATGAACATGTGGAACAAGAGAAGTGGCAGGTGTTGTAGTGGTTGTGAGTCACAGCTGCTACAGGCACTAGCATTCAGTCTACTATTGTCACATTTAGTTACTACTGTCACATTCAGTCAACTCTTGTCACATTTAGTTACTACTGTCACATTCAGTCAACTCTTGTCACATTTAGTTACTGCTGTCACATTCAGCTACTGACAAATTAAGATTTTACTGTCAATATCAGCTACCATATATCAAAACACTCATTTATCACTGCCATATTGGCCTACCAACACACTTATTTATCGCTGCCATATAGGCCTACCAACACACTTATTTATCACTGCCATATAGGCCTACCAACACACTTATTTATAGCTGCCATATATCAAAACACTCATTTATCACTGCCATATTAGCCTACCAACATACTTATTTATAGCTGCCATATTAGCCTACCAACACACTTATTTATAGCTGCCACATATAAAAACACTCATTTATCACTGCCATATTAGCCTACCAACACACTTATTTATCGCTGCCATATTAGCCTACCAACACACTTATTTATAGCTGCCACATATCAAAACACTCATTTATCACTGTCATATTAGCCTACCAACATTCTTATTTATAGCCGCCATATAGGCCTACCTTCTTTAAAAATTTTCAACTCAAATGTTAAGTCGGTCCTATTATAAGGCTGTGAAACATGGAGAACAACAAAACTGACAATCACGAAGATACAGACTTTCATTAATGGATGCTTACGCAGAATAAAAGGATGGAAATGGCAGGACAAAATCACTAACATAGAATTATGGAAATGTACCAGTCAAATACCAGTGGATAAAGAGATACAGCGAAGACGATGGTGCTGGATAGGACACACACTATGGAAGCCAACTGAGAGTATTACACAACAGGCCCTTTTTTGGAATCCCTAGGGGAAAAGACAAACAGGAAGACCAAGGAATTCTTGGAGAAGACAGATAGAAGCAGAGATGAAGATGATGGGAAGACATGGAATGATCTTAAAAGAATGGCAAAAAACAGAACGACTTGGAAAGTGTTTGTGGAAGACCTATGCTCCACTGGGAGCTAAAAAGGTAGAAGAAGAAGATATAGGCCTACCAACACACTTATTTATAGCTGCCACATACCAAAACACTCCTTTATCACTGCCATATTAGCCTACCAACACACTTATTCATAGCTGCCATATTAGTCAACCAACACACTTATTTATAGCTGCCACATACGAAAATGAAAATTTATCACTACCATATTAGCCTACCAACACATTTAGTTATAGATGCCATATTAGCCTACCAACACACTTATTTATAGCTGCCACATTCCAAAATGATCATTTATCACTATTATATTGGCTTACCAAGACACCTATTTATCACTGCCATATAGGCCCTACCAACACACCTATTTATTGCTGCCACATGCCAAAACTATAATTTGACACTGCCATACATCAACACACTCATTTACCACCACCAGACAACATTATGCTCTTCTCAAAGAAATAATTTCATACTTGTCCAGGATTTGCCCACACATTTCCTAGTGGTGGGAAAAAATAACAATGAAAGAAAGCATAACTTAGGTCAGTAGTGGTTAATTTTAAGAAAAAGGTGCACAGAAGGAAAGAGATGGCAACAAGAGAGCAGAGATAATATTTTCAACAAAGATGAGAAAATAAATCAACCAAAAAATGTGGATAAATAGAAGCCAACTTTTGATGTAGAGTTGGCTGAAGACCTGGTCTCATTCACTAATTTTACCTCACCTGCATGACATCGAAGTCCCACATCTACAGGCATGACTGTGCTATATAATGTCACTAATTTTACCTCACCTGCATGACATCGAAGTCCCACATCTACAGGCATGACTGTTTCCAAACTGAGGTCACTGGACTGCACACATGGGACACGATCAGAAGAAAATATGAACACGCTGTAAAAGTAGAAAGTTCAAGAAATAAATAGAAACTAAATTAACTTTTTTTCACTGCTGCCACATTGTTTAGGTAACATGGTCAGCACTACACCAGGATGACTTTCTTTTCTTGAAAGAATCTCAAGGAATGAACATTGGAAGGTAGTTGGTCAAAGAAATTAACCACACTTCTTGTGTTTAGTATAACGTTTCACTAACCATTGCTATTGAATCATTCATCTCTACTGGGAGAATATTCCACTGTTGTGACTTGTTCAAAAGTGACAGAATATTCTTCTGTTGTGACTTGTTCAAAAGTGACAGAATATTCTTCTGTTGTGACTTGTTCAAAAGTGACAGAATATTCTTCTGTTGTGACTTGTTCAAAAGTGACAAAATATTCCATGTTGTGACTTGTTCAAAAGTGACAGAATATTCTTCTGTTGTGACTTGTTTAAAAATGACAAAATATTCCATTGTTGTGACTTGTTCAAAAGTCTTCTCTGCAGTTGCTGTTTACTTGCTCCTGTTCATTTCTTGTTGACAGTGTTGTCATGCAGGGATGTCCGATATCAAGCATTGCATGCAAAGAAGTCATGTATAAGCCAATGCATGTGTGTGATCTCTGCATATACCTCACATAGGTGTCTATAGTGCATACCAAGACTACCAGCAGCGAATGACAGTCAAGTGGACATATGTCAGTTACTAATCTATCTATCAACATTCTGAGCTGAAGATGGTACATAAGTCAGACATTCTTTACTCTTGTACCTAACAATCTATGTTATCAACTGTCAGACCTTGCACAGGACCTGTATTGTGTCTCGCAACATGGCTCTGTTCTATGTGAGTTGCTCAATCACAGGACCTGTATTGTGTCTCGCAACATGGCTCCGTTCTATGTGAGTTGCTCATCACAGGACCTGTATTGTGTCTCGCAACATGGCTCTGTTCTATGTGAGTTGCTCAATCACAGGACCTGTATTGTGTCTCGCAACACGGCTCTGTTCTATATGAGTTGCTCAATCTCAGTGGATGAGCGGATGCCAGCTGTTGTTGCCTCGCACCTCAGTGTTCTTTTTAGTCTTTCTCTATGTCTGCCTCTTCTTCTTTTACTCTCTTGTTCCCATCTGAGGGCCTGCTTTGAGATTCTCTTATTGTCTCTTTTCATCACATGGCCAACATATAACAACCCTCATCTCTTGATTATAGTTGATATTTTTGGATGCTCTGTCATTTCTCTTACTTCTGCACTCGTCTTGAACTCATTCCATGGTATATGAAGTATTTTCCTGAGGCATTTGTTTTAAAATTCATCCAGGTTATTTTCTTTTTCTTTCATTGTTTTCCAGCTCTCACAAACATAAGTAAGAGTGAATAACACGCTGTTACTAATGATACTGATAAAATGTCAAAACAATTTTAAAAAATATACTTCAATCCTTATTAAGTTATTTGTAGGTCATCATCATTGCACTCCGAACATGTTCGTAGGTGCTCAGATCCCCTCCTCAGCAATTCCCTCAGTGTCCAGCGACTGACGGCTCCAGTTCTATGTTGGTTGATAAGTCTTCTTACATGGCCACCAAGTTTCTCATTTCTGGCTGTGCCCAACTTAACTCCCATTTCCATCATCCGAAGAAGTGACGTGGATCTGTGTTTGTCAAAGTCCTATGCTCTTCCTACATCTCGGAGGGCATTGATGATGTCCGCCCGATCCATTGGTTGCCCTTCCTCAACGACAGCACAGCTAGCCAACCTGTCCGCTCTTGCATTTCCCCGTACTCCCGCATGTCCAGGGACATAGACAAAGGTGACCTTACGTATTTTGGATTTCTGCAACGACTCTACCCATTGCATGCGTACAGAGCCCGCCTCCACTTTTTTAATCATGCTCATCGAATCACTCAGTATACATACGTGGGTGTAGTCTTGTGACTCTAACCATTTGAATGCCTTGGTCACTGCCATCGCCTCCATTGTCATGCTACTTGTGGTCATCAATCCTTATTTCTTCCAGCTGTTGTGACAATTATGCAATACAAAGTAACAGATTTATGCCTTTATCTCATGCCCTTTATTCTACTGTATAAGTGTATCCTATCTGCTTCTTTTCAGATTTATGCCTTTATCTCATGCCCTTTATTCTACTGTATAAGTGTATCCTATCTGCTTCTTTTCAGATTTATGCCTTTATTCTGCTGTATAAGTGTATCCTATCTGCTTCTTTTCAGATTTATGCCTTTATCTCATGCCCTTTATTCTACTGTATAAGTGTATCCTATCTGCTTCTTTCTAGGAGAATTCTTTATCAGCGAAAGAAACTTGGAAAACATGGATGAAATCGTAGCTCATGGAGAACAAAAATAAAAAATTTCAAAGCAACATTCGAGGAAGTGATGTTTAAGTCAGAAGACTAAAAGGCGCAGGAAAAAAATGAAGAGGTCAGGCACCACAAATACATCTTGTTCATTCTGTAATCTGATTTGTCTATCCAAAACTGGCAAATTCAGTCATGAGATAAGCTAAAACAGTAAAACAGTGTTCAGCATAAGACACTAATATATTACCAAACTACCAACAAATCCTGATTACTTGTTACCAACCATCAGCCAAGATGCCATATATAGACCTATGTCCTCTTTTAGATGAATATAATCTACCCATAAAAGATCTTTTGTTTTAATATGATCTTTCTACTGTCAAAACAAATAAAAGATCTTTGAAAAATAATTTTTTTTTTTTTACATTAACACAAATTAGCTATCTTTTAAGTTCTTAACTTCTTAAGGGCAAATACTACCTAAATAATTATGTATTCTTATTTCTTTTCATTTTGTTTGGGAATTGAGTTATTTGCGGGTCATCATCACCATTGCACTCTGAACATAACCATAGGTGCACAGGTCCCCTCCTCAGCAAGTCCTGCAGTGTCCAGTGACAGACAACACCAGTTCTGTCTTGTTCAAGTTACATATAACAGGCAGCAAATGTTTTTATAAATAATAATTTTTTTAAAATATAAAAAAAAAGTTTACAAAAACTTAAAATGAAACAATAATGGGAAATATTTACCCATAGTCCCCGCCATTCTTAACAAATGCAGCAAATCGTTTAGACTTCTTGCCATGTTCAACTCTCATACACTCAACAGCCTGCAATGATAGAATAGTAATTCAATTGGCATATATATATATAATGTATCAGTAGTAAGGTGGTTAACTAACTTTACAACTTGATATATATGTATATGAACCAGAAGGATACTTCCGGTGTGTTCCAAGATGGAGGCCATGAAAGTATGAGTCTTGTGTGGACCTTAACGCATGGGGCTGACAACCTTACCCTGAGACTCAGTCTGAGACCCGATTGTCCAATCCTAAGTGGGGAAACCAACCATGGGTCTTGTAGAATCTTGTGGTGCTACAATGAGTCATGCCGAAAAACCAGCCCAAAAAGAGAGTTCCAAAACAGGAATCCTTCTATGGGAAAGAACCACAATCTCAAAAACAGAAACCTTATGTGCCAAAATGGCACATATTGGAGAGATCACTGCCCTAAAATCTATGGCTTTGTTTCCATAACAATAGTTTTTACAATGACAGCTTGTCAAGCCATTGATCAACTTTGATTAGAGATGGGTGGAGAAAAATACTACAAGCTCTATGTGATGTCTAATGGTGTGGGAAGGATGAAGACCAAGATATGAACCAGATACCCTGTAGCTACCATAATATACTACTGCTGACTTGAAAGTCAGGCTAGTTTAAATGTTAATCCCTGTAGCTACCATAATATACTATTGCTAACTTGAAAGTCAGGCTAGTTTAAATATTAATCCAATTACAAAAAATTGTCACTACTGGTCCATCTTATCTAACTCTAGCTACGAGACCGTAGTTAAATGTACAGCATCAAAACACAAATTCCTCAAAATCTGACATTTTTCTGTGTTCAAACATTACCCCCTTCTGTGTAGCTTCCTAATTATCACTTCCAGTGACCCCTGAGTGTTTGTTTCCGTTGCTGTTGGATTTTTGTTGGACAGATATTGTAATTTAGGGTTAAGTTGCCTTAAAAGTCAAGCTATGACAATCCAAACTATCAAAGCAGGAGACAGAGTTGTATGGCGCTCCATGGTAGCCAACCTTCGACGCGGAGCCGGCACTCAGTGATGATGACTTTGGTGCTTGTATTTTACTCTGCGGCAAA
Organism: Megaustenia siamemsis; assembly: GCA_032433765.1. Classification (NCBI taxonomy): domain Eukaryota; kingdom Metazoa; phylum Mollusca; class Gastropoda; order Stylommatophora; family Ariophantidae; genus Megaustenia; species Megaustenia siamemsis. The sequence continues at coordinate 95,410,923 of JAVIAB010000047.1, read as the reverse complement.
AAAGAAACATACAAATCTTTGTTTATCACTGTAATAAAAATAAATTACTTTCAGTTGCTCTTTTGACTTTGCTGGTTTCAGTTCATCACTTAAAGTCCTTTCACACAGGTCTTGCTTCATTTGTCAGGAATCAGTTGATGCTTCACTTAATCTCATGATTATTGTAGTGGTTAATTTTCAGGCACAGCTGCTGTCATTCTGATTCAAAGGTTCTAGCTGAGCACAATCACTTCTTTGAGTTTATCAGTTAAGAGCGTGGATACGTTGTGTCACTAGTTGACAGCAAAGCTGCGATACCTGCACCTTTCGGCCAGACAAATCTGTCTTCTACATTAATGATTTGCATAACAATTTTTGCTCTGACTGTGACCATTCTTGCCTTTATCAGTTATAACAAACAAACTATACAAATTAAACACAAAAATCCAAGCAAGAGGAAAATTCATGTCACCAGTAGCTGGATTTGAAAGTAAGACCTTCTTGATCAGAGCCTGATCTTTTACCTCTAAACCATACACATGCACGCACACACACACATATATGAATTTTTTTCAGTTCGCCAGCTTTCACCTCTGGCGAAGTCCTTAGAAACTTGAAACTGAATTTTGCGTGATAATCTGTTTTTCCCTGGCAGAGGTCATTTGCTGCACAGGCAGATAACTCCATCTTCGATGTACTCATATTTTTTTCTGCTGATGAGTAACTGATGTTTCAAGCTGGGCCTCGCCGCCGAGAACAGGAATGGTCACCCCAGAGAGAAATCATAAATAAAAATCCCAACTGGTGCAACCAGGATTTGAACTCACAACCTCTCTGTCTCAAGATCATCGTCTTGCCTCGAGACCAACCAGCCCTCCTCAGAAAATATATAATAATATATACTAACCACAAGACTATAAAATTACATACCAGTTTACAGACCAGCTCCTGTCCAAGTTTCTTCTGCACTAGTTTTGTGACATCCATTACTGACCAGACAGACACAAAAATATACATATTTAATATATAAATATATACATATATAATATATCTATATATAATATATCTATATATATATATATATATATATATATATATATATATATATATATATATAGATCTCGTGTGTTACCGGGGCCTCATTATGAGGGAGTAAAGAATAGTGACACTGTGACCTTCCAGGCATGTCGTAAGAGGTGACTAAGGAGGTTGATCGATGGCTTGACAAGCTGTCATTGTAAAAAGTATTGTTATGGAAACAGAGCCATAGATTTTGGAAGCAGTGATCTCTGCAATATGTGACATTTTGGCACGTAAGGTTTCTGTTTTTAAGATTGTGGTTCTGCCCTATGTGCCGTCTTCAGCTCGAAAGGACGATAGATAGAGAGATATATATATATATATATTTATATATATATATAGGGATTTTTCTTTCCATCTGGAACACATTGGAATGCGTTCTAGTAAACTTTTGTAATTTTAACACTCCTCAGTTACATAATTTAAAATCACTGAAATACTAGGGTTGCTGGACTAATATTGTATGACCTAGTAACCACTGCAATTATAACTACCATCTGGTATTGATGCCAAATTTATAATAAATATAAGTAACTGTTCACAGTGATTGATGCTCCCAAGTTGCTGACTGCAAAGGCAAAATAACAATACTCTTTTTAGATTTATAGGTAGTTATAGCTCTGAACTGTCTCCAGGTGTATTTCTTCAGCTTTAATATCCACTTGTAGATTTTTACCTTAGTTTATGATCATAGTTTTGGGAGCCGCGATAACTTAGTGGTTAGTGAACTGGACTACAAGGACAAGAGGTCTGGTTCCATCCTGATAGATAGCATCCGGGTTCAGCATTAAATGGGTACTGGATCATTTTCTGGAAAAGTAAAGCAACATGGGCGTAATACCGACCACATTACCCCAAAAATCATTTGCTCAAGGTCTATCAAAATGGTGGTCACTAACACCATATTCGATATAGGCCACTTGGCGTGACAGGTCACTAACACCATATTCCATATACGCCACTTGACATGACGGGTCATCATCATCATCAAGTGCCGGGCCTGCTGGCGTAGGTAATCATGTCTCTCCACAATTTTCGATCTCGACAGTTATTTATCATTTCTGTTGATGACCTTCTGCCAAGCCATTCTCTTAAGCTGTCTGGTATTTTTTCTCTTTGCTTTCCTCTATCTCTTCGTCCCTCAATTTTCCCAGTTGTTACAGTATATTCTAGTTGTTCTCTTCTCATTACATGGCCAAAAAATGATGATTGTTTCTTCCTAATATTGGAAATTAGCTCTCTTTTTTTTGTGACGGGTCACTAACACCATATTCCATATATGTCACTTGGCATGAAGGATCACTAATACCATATTCCATATATGCCACTTGGTGTGAAGGATCACTAATACCATATTCCATATATGCCACTTGGTGTGAAGGATCACTAATACCATATTCCATATATGCTACTAGGCGTGAAGGATCACTAACACCATATTCCATATATGCCACTTGGCGTGAAGGATCACTAATACCATATTCCATATATGCCACTTGGTGTGAAGGATCACTAATACCATATTCCATATATGCTACTAGGCGTGAAGGATCACTAACACCATATTCCATATATGCCACTTGGTGTGAAGGATCACTAACACCATATTCCATATATGCCACTTGGTGTGAAGGATCACTAATACCATATTCCATATATGCCACTTGGTGTGAAGGATCACTAACACCATATTCCATATATGCCACTTGGTGTGAAGGATCACTAATACCATATTCCATATATGCCACTTGGTGTGAAGGATCACTAACACCATATTCCATATATGCCACTTGGTGTGAAGGATCACTAACACCATATTCCATATATGCCACTTGGTGTGATGGGGCTCTTTACTTTTTTTAATGATCATAGTTTTAGTGTTTTTGATATTCGTATCTAGTCCATATTTTTTGCTTGTCATGTTTATTTCATTAGGTAATTGTTGTAGATCTTTAGGATTTTCCGCTATTAATACAGTATCATCAGCATATCTAAGGCTGTTGATTATCTTTCCATTAATTTGTAGGCCTGGCATCTCTGTGATGTTTTTAAAGATTTGCTCAGTGTATAGATTGAACAAGCTAGGTGATAGGATGCATCCCTGTTATATTTTATTATTGCTGTTTGCTCCCAATATAAATTACATATTAGATTTATATCTGTATCATCTAGATGTATTCCTTTAGACAGTCTATAAGTTGTTCATTGTGTATTCTATCAAAAACTTTGGTATAGTCTATGAAGCAGGCATATATTGGTTTGTTAACTTCTGTGTACTTTTCGATTAATGTCTTCATGTAGAATATGACTTCTTTTGTCTCACTGTTTTTCCTAAATCCAAATTGTTGTTCTTCTTATTCTAAATTTATTTTGTTCTGAATCCTTCTTTGTATAACCTTTAGCAAGATTTTAGCTACCTGGTTCATTAGGCTTATTGTTCTAAAATCACTGCATTTAACTGCAGCATTCTTTTTAGGCAATGCAATGAAAGTTGATGTATTTAGTTCCTTTGGTATGTACCATGTATGGTATATGTCATTGCATATGTTTGTGACAACTTCAATGCCAAAATCTTCTAGTGCCCTTATCATTTTTATCTGTATGTTGTCAGATCCTGTTTCTTTTCCCTTTTTCATTGTTTGTATAGCTTTTTTCACTTCAGATTTTAAGATTTTATAGCCTGATGTACATCTTATAATTGGTTTCTTGTCCCTTTCATCATAAAATAATTCTGTTATATATTCCTGCCATCTTTTGATTATATCTTTGTTGTTTGTTAGCAATTTTACTTTTTTGTTTGCAATACAATCATTTTCTGTGGCTTATTTATTTATACTAGTCATTCTCTTTATTTCTGTGTGCATCCCTCTTAAATCTTGCTTATTTTTCATAGTTTTGATATCCAGACATCTTTGGCTGAGCCAGTCTACTTTTGCCTTTTTGCACATTTTGCATATTTTATTATCTACTTTCTTGTATTTGGTAGGGGGCTACAGTTGGGAAAACCACTCCACTAGCTACCAATGTTCAGACAACCTGTGTTCGATTCCCACTGGAAGCAGTTTGTAAGTAGTACTCGTGGTTGAATAAAAAAAACAAACCTCAAGGTCGACCCAGCCGCTGGCAGAAATGGGTACGAGGATATTACTCTGGGAGGGTGAGGAATGCCACCTCTCATCATGAGTTTTGATGCTTGAAGTGACACTATCCAGAAGTCTCTGAACACTGGATAGGCGGCCGAGCACATATGGGTGAAAAACTTGTGTGCTAAGACGCTGATTCAAGTCACGTACTTTACCTTTACTTTACTTTACCTTGTATTGAGTAGTGTTCTTTGCTTGTCTTTTTTCCTTTATTTTTTTCCAAGATGGTGTCAATTTTCTATTTTTGTGTTTTGTTCTTTTCCTTTTTGAGTAAGAAGTCACAAGTTTCTTGTATGCTTTTTTTTTATGCATTGCCATTTGGTTGTAACTTTACATTAGGATTTTCTCTTCTGTACTGCTCAGCCCTTCTTCTAGCAGCTTCTATGTTTTCTTTACTTGTATTATATAAGTATATTTAATTCCTTTTTGATTTAAAGCTGTTATATCTAGTGGTATTGTTGATGGATTAGTCTTTTGTTTGTTTCCCTTTAGTTTGACTTCCATTTTAATTATTAAAGGATTGTGATCTGAGTTAAGATCTGCTCCTGGATAGGTTTTGGCTTTCTTGAAGCCGTTACGGAACCTATCTTTTATCATTATGTAGTCTTTTTGACTCCTCTTCTTATCTCCAGTGCTTTCCATGTGTATATTTTTCTTTTCTCATAGGTGTTACATATTATCTCTTCTTATCTCCAGTGCTTTTCCATGTGTATATTTTTCTTTTCTCATGCTCATAGGTGTTACATATTATCAGCCTGTTTTCTTCACAAAACTGCATTAATCTTTCTCCTCTTTCATTTCTTTTTCCTAAGCCATGATTTCCAAAAATGGTCTTATATCTACCTTTTCCTACTCTAGCATTCATATTACCCCTTATAATCAAGATCCACGAAGATTTCACTTGCTTCATAACTTTATTTAGATCTTCATAGTAAATCTCTATTTCTTCATCTGTATAGTCTTGAGTATGTTTGTATTATTGCTATGTTGAAGGTTTTGTTTTCATTTGTGGTAGTATAATCCTATCATTGTATGTGTCATATTATGTTGTCCATACATTTTTTATAAAGTCACGTATAAACTTCAAATATTTTACCACATATTTGAAGTTATTGATTTTCTAGATTTTTAAATTGTCTGGACTACACCTGGTCACAATCAATCAGGATAATAACATTTTCACAGTATTTTATATGAAGAACATTTGAATGACAATAGTTACACACCTACACAAGCATCTCTACAAAATTATAGTGAGTACAGTGATTTTCATCAAACTGTTTAGTCCTCCCCTATTTTTCAACCCTTACAATAATCAATTCTTAAAATGCAGACGACTTTAAGAGAAAAGAACAAAATCATGAAGATGGCATGACTGATGTGATAAGTCCAGAAAAACATTGTTAAAGACAGTAATTCAATGTATTTTAAATTTTAAAATAATTTTTTATGGGCATAAGCTGTGAACATAACAACTCTCTAGTTAATGTCTGTTTTCATTTTTTGATAAATATAAGAATAACAACATATACACGACAAGTAAGTACTTCTAGTATACCAGAGGGTGGTATTACGATTTTTTTGTTTCATGGGATTGAAAAATTTCAGAGTTCTGGTAAACAAACAAAAAACATGACGCATGTGCACACACACAGGGGTTGGGTAGAGGAATGATGACATCAGGACAGGAAGGACCTAGTTTCAAAGCCCACCAAAAGCGGTTGTGGTTTTTCAAAAATTGGAAAAATCAATTCTTGATTTTTTTAATGACGTTACACTCCCATGATCTCTTGGGAAGCAGCCCTCTCGGATAGCAGCAATAAATAGGAGATCCTGTGTGCACTTGTGCACGTAAAAGAACCTTGATAGTTAAGATCGAAAAAATCAGGCTATAAATATGGCTGCTGCCTGGGCAAAAATGTCAGCAGAAATCTCCCCATATTGTAGATCCCAGGTCATGATACAGAGTTTGTGCATGTGGACCATGATTTTCTCAAGATACTCAAGGGGAATATCGGAGCCCATATGGATTCATCCGGTGTGCAGTGATGATGATCCTAATAACAAACAAACAATATAAATGGTTATGGTTAATCGAAGGCCCTGGTATCACTGCAAATGAATTAAAATCTATAGTGGAATCATCCAAATTAAAACTCATTTCAATGAAGGATCCAAATAAAGAAAGGCAGCTGCAGTCCTCATCATAGCAGTTACAGCACACACCAAAAGATAAGGCCAAGCGGCACCAGAAGTGAAACCACCAGAACTGTTATTCGTCATATGATATCATCACTCATCATAAGCAATCGAAATATCAAAACATGATCTGGATGAAAAACACAGTAAATATATATATATATATTGTCCTTTCGAGCTCAAGATGGCACATAGAGCAGAACCATAATCTCAAAAACAGAAACCTTGCATGCCAAAATGGCACATATTGCAGAGATCACTGCTTCTAAAATCTATGGCGCTGTTTCCATAACAATACTTTTTACAATGACAGCTTGTCAAGCCATTGATCAACCTCCTTAGTTGCCTTTACGACATGCCTGGAAGGTCACAGTGTAACCATATATGTAACTGTGTATATATATGAGAGCATATGTAACCAATGTGCGTCAAATCATTATAGCATTAAAATATATTTGAACATCGTAAAAGATTTAATTTGAAGTCCTTCAGTGGGAAAATATGGTTTTAAAAAACTTACCAATGATGGACTTTTACAAAACATGAAAAATATATAAGAAAGCATACAAAAACTTTGTGTCACTACATTATGTGAGTGATGTTTTGCATATTCTTCACTAAAATTATTTATTTTTTACTAGTTTATATACATTTATTTAACTGAAAACAGATAAACATGTCTTTGTTCCCAAGGTTTAACAATAACATAGAAACAGCATGTAAAACATAAATACAGTCTACATCTGTATTGAAATCCTTTCATGTCTACACTCCTTTTTCAAATTTGGATGACCTGTTTCCACACTTGCACTAACAAATACTGTATTTGTTGTAAATAGACCAGGCGATTTATATAAATAATGCACTCAGTGACCATGTTCTCAACGAATGAATGACAGTTGTGTTTCTGCTCCTCATCACTTCTCTCTACCTGGAGCTGGAGCATTCAAATGGAAACCTTTTTAGAAGATAAGTTATTCTATTTTTTATCCATTTTCAGGACTTTTTTAAAATATATATTTTCACTTTCTAGGATGTAGCCAGATTTTGGTGCATCTTTTGTGTGTGTGTGTGTGTGTTTTGTTTTTATTCCTGTGGAAGGCATGAGACCAAAACATCACAGAGTTTTTTGTATTTGTATTTTTTCTTCATAAATCTGTTAAAATACATTTTATTTGTTTACCTCATTAAAAAAATAAAAATAAACCATGTTTTTCATGATTTAACATTTTATTTATTGGGTCATTGTCTTTTACAATGTCCATCATAATGTTGATGAGGGCCACAGTCATTGTTGATTTATTTGATGACAGAGTGAATTACACAGGAACTGAACTCCAGCAAGGTCCATCTGCCTAACTCTCTCATTTATGCCCAACTGTATCCAGTGTTTTGATGATTTTATCACAGGAAAGGGTGCAAATGATAACCCAACTAACTATTCATGTGACCTACTCTCGCTAACTGCCCAATTATCTTGCACTTCATGGCGTATGAATGGAAGCAATAAACTGTCATTAGGAGTAACTTAATGAACAAGCAGAAATAGCCGGGGCTGAATCTTATGGAAATGACTTCTAATATGTCAGCTCTCCTGGGGTTTACTGTACAGGCTTGAAAGTCAGCAAATCAATATGATTACAATAACAACTAGCATAATTAATCAGCATGATTACAACAACTAACATAATCCACTCATATGATTACAATAACAACTAGAATAATTAACTAGTATGACGACAACAACTAACATAATCCACTCATATGATTACAATAACAACTAACACAATATCATCATCAAGTACCATGCTTGCAGCCATAGCTGATCATGTCTCTCCACAACTTTCGATCTCGACAGTTATTTATCATTTCTGTTGTTGACCTTCTGCCTAGCCATTCTCTTAGGGTATCTGGTATCTTTTCTCTTTTTGCTTCCCTCTATCTCTTCGTCCCTCAATTTTCCCAGTTATCACAATATATTCCAGCTGTTCCTTTCTCATTACATGGCCAAAAAATAACGATTGTATCTTCCTAATATTGGACATTAGTTCTCTTTTTGCTTAGGTCTATTCAGAACATCTTCATTACTCTTCTTTGTTGTCCATGGTATTCTCAATATTCTTCTGTAAAACCACATCTCTACAGCCTCCAGTGATTTTCTTGTCTGTTGTCCCATTGTCCATGATTCACATCCATATGTTAAGACTGGCTCTACATAACATTTAAGAACTCTTTCTCTTGTTTCTATTGTCAAAAATGGATTGCACAGTATCTTCCTCATTTTTTGGAAAGCTGATTTTGCCTGAGCCATTCTGCATCTCACATCAGTTGTACATCTACCATAATATATCCATATAATAATATAATATACCCATATGATTACAATAACAACTAACATAATCTACCCACATGATTACAATAACAACTAACATAATCTACCCACATGATTACAATAACAACTAACATAATCTACCCACATGATTACAATAACAACTAACATAATCCACCCATATGATTACAATAACAACTAGCATAATCCACCCATATGATTACAATAACAACTAGCATAATCCACCCACATGATTACAATAACAACTAACATAATCCACCCACATGATTACAATAACAACTAACATAATCCACCCATATGATTACAATAACAACTAGCATAATCCACCCACATGACTACAATAACAACTAACATAATCCACCCACATGATTACAAGCATCAACTAGCATAATCCACCCACATGATTACAATAACAACTAACATAATCCACCCACATGATTACAATAACAACTAACATAATCCACCCACATGATTACAATAACAACTAACATAATCCACCCACATGATTACAATAACTAACATAATCCACCCACATGATTACAATAACAACTAACATAATCCACCCACATGATTACAATAACAACTAACATAATCCACCCACATGATTACAATAACAACTAACATAATCCACCCACATGATTACAATAACAACTAACATAATCCACCCACATGATTACAATAACTAACATAATCCACCCACATGATTACAATAACAACTAACATAATCCACCCACATGATTACAATAACCCATAATTTGGAAATTAGAAATGACAAAGATAACAATAACAAACAAATAAATAATGAGGCAATATATCGCATCAAGTTCCATGTTTTTTTATGCTGACAATCAATACATTCAACAATCATCTGTCCACACATTCAACAATCATCTGTCCTTAGCATTTCATTTTGTCTTTGTTTACTCATCATCATCAGGTATCATATCCTTTGCAGAACGTTGCATTCACCACAACCCATCTGAAAGGATTCCTGTCTCTAATCAGATAACCCACAGAACGTTGCATTCACCACAACCCATCTGAAAGGATTCCTGTCTCTAATCAGATAACCCACAGAACGTTGCATTCACCACAACCCATCTGAAAGGATTCCTGTCTCTAATCAGATAACCCACAGAACGTTGCATTCACCACAACCCATCTGAAAGGATTCCTGTCTCGAATCAGATAACCCACAGAACATTGCATTCACCACAAACCATCTGAAAGGATTCCTGTCTCTAGTCAAATAACCCACAGAAGGTTGCATTCACCACAACCCATCTGAAAGGATTCCTGTCTCTAGTCAGATAACCCACAGAATGTTGCATTCACCACAACCCATCTGAAAGGATTCCTGTCTCTAGTCAGATAACCCACAGAACGTTGCATTCACCACAACCCATCTGAAAGGATTCCTGTCTCTAATCAGATAACCCACAGAACGTCGCATTCACCACAACCCATCTGAAAGGATTCCTGCCTCTAGTCAGATAACCCACAGAACGTTGCATTCACCACAACCCATCTGAAAGGATTCCTGTCTCTAGTCAGATAACCCACAGAACATTGCATTCACGACAACCCATCTGAAAGGATTCCTGTCTCTAGTCAGATAACCCACAGAACGTTGCATTCACCACAACCCATCTGAAAGGATTCCTGTCTCTAGTCAGATAACCCACAGAACGTTGCATTCACCACAACCCATCTGAAAGGATTCCTGTCTCTAATCAGATAACCCACAGAACGTTGCATTCACCACAACCCATCTGAAAGGATTCCTGTCTCTAATCAGATAACCCACAGAACGTTGCATTCACCACAACCCATCTGAAAGGATTCCTGTCTCTAATCAGATAACCCATAGAACGTTGCATTCACCACAACCCATCTGAAAGGATTCCTGTCTCTAATCAGATAACCCACAGAATGTTGCATTCACCACAACCCATCTGAAAGGATTCCTGTCTCTAGTCAAATAACCCACAGAACATTGCATTCACCACAACCCATCTGAAAGGATTCCTGTCTCTAGTCAAATAACCCACAGAACGTTGCATTCACCACAACCCATCTGAAAGTCTCTGTCTCTAGTCAAATAACCCACAGAACGTTGCATTCACCACAACCCATCTGAAAGGATTCCTGTCTCTAATCAAATAACCCACAGAATGTTGCATTCACCAGAACCCATCTGAAAGGATTCCTGTCTCTAATCAGATAACCACAGAATGTTGCATTCACCACAACCCATCTGAAAGGATTCCTGTCTCTAGTCAAATAACCCACAGAACGTTGCATTCACCACAACCCATCTGAAAGGATTCCTGTCTCTAGTCAAATAACCCACAGAATGGAGACAAATAATAATAAATGAATATTATTATAGAGGGAAACTTCTGAGGCGATAATCAGCGAATCAATTCAGAGGAAGAGGTATGTTTACAGAACTCTAAAAAATTGACAAATAATCAACAACAAAAAATATGGACCAAAGCAGGATCGATCCCTGAGTACGTGTTTTACTATTTTTTGGACTTAGAACCTCTTGTGTGTTGAGAGTTTGTATGACTGAGTGGAGTGTCATTGCCTCAGCTTTAAAATTTGAGAACCTTTTAACCGGCTGGAAGAGAATTTGTTTTGGTTTTTCCACTTAGGTAGGTTATATGTTGAGTGATTCAATGAGTAGACTCACGATGATCAAAATGAGTTGGACTTGAGAGTAGTGGTTAGAATCTCTGAAGAAGTACAGTATTGGCAAAATGTGTTTCACTTTTGTGCAGGACATGCTGGAATAAGAGTTGATGAACATGTTGGCAGACTTATGCAGTGAAGAACATATGAGCAATCAAATATAAAGGTTCCTTCCATGCCGTAATAGGCGTATGGGGAATATGGTGTTAGTGACCAGATTTTTCTATGACCACGGCACATTTTTGGGTGATGTGGTTGGTATCACGCCAGGCTGCCTTTACTTCCCACAAAAATTTCTGGTACACAATATCAGAGGCAGGATGAACCCCAGATTCTTGTCGGTCTGAACAAAAATTGACCACTTCTGGGGATTGAAACTGGACACTTTTGATCAGGAAGTGAGCACACTAGCCATTCAACCAGTGAGGCTTCCCGGGCCACACTATGTGGTCAACAGATGAAATTGGCTTTTATCATCATCATCATCATGAACCATACTGGTTGGTGTAGGTGATCATGTCCTTCCACAATCTTCTATCTACAGTGCATCGTATCAGTTCTGTTGTTGACCGTCATCTATGCCATGACACCAAGCTTTCCAGCATTGTCTCTCTTTGTCATCCACAATCTCCCTTTCCTTGTATTTTGCCTGTTGTAACCAAGTATTCCAACTTTCCTCATCTCATGATGTGCCCGAAAAATGTTGACAATTTATTTTTGATGTTTTTTTAGGAGCTCCCTTTTTGTGTTGGCCTCTTTGAGAATTTCCTCATTGGTCTTTTTAGCTGTCCAGGGAACTTTCAACATTCTTCTGAGAAATCCCATCTCTGTGGCCTCTAATCATCTTTTCATTTGTTTGTCTACTGTACTGTTCATGATTCGCTTCCATAGGTTAGAATTGGTTCTATATAGCACCAATTAACTCTTTTTCTCACTTCTATTAACATAGATTTGTTGCATAAGATATTTTTCATTTTCTGAAATGCTATTTTGGCCTGAGCTATTCTGCTTTTTATTTCTGTGGTGCATCTTCCATCTGATGTTATTATTGTGCCAAAGTATTTGAAACCTTGCACTTGTTTCAGATTTGTCCTGTTTATTTTATTTTGCATGATAGTGATGATTATTTCTTTGAAATTACCATTACTTCTGTTTTACTACTCAGGCTGAGACCTTTCTTGTTGCTTTCTTTTACTATTATGTCTATCATTTCTTGTAGTTCATTCTCTGTCTCTGCTATTAAGACTGTGTGATCCGCATACCACAAATTATTTATGTTATGACCATTGACTTCAATTCCATTTTTGTCTACTATTGATCTCATAATATTTTTGCTGTAAAGTGAAAACAAATCCGGCGACAGAACACAGCCTTGTCTGACTCCTTGTTTTATATATTGGAATTGTCCTGTTTGGTTGCTAATTCGCATATATGCTTTTTGTTGCCAGTACATGTTTTTTATGATTCGCAGATCCTTGCCATCAATGTTTAATTTCTCCAGCATATTGATTATTTCCACATGCTTTACTTTGTCAAATGCTTTTGTGTAGTCTAGAAAGCACATATAAAGATCTTTCTTTACCTCTATAGCTCTTTCTATCAATGTTCTTAAGATGTATATTGCATTATTGGTGCCCTTTCCTTCCACAAATCCACATTGTTCCTCACTTATTTCTGGTTTTATTTTGTTTCTTACATGTCTCATGATGATTCTTAGTAATATTTTCGTCATGTGACTCATGAGACTAATATTGCGATGGTCCTTACAATTAGAGGCGCCTGACTTCTTCAGTATGGTTACAAAGATAGATTTTAGTAGATCTTCGGGTAAGTGTCCAATGTTGTATATGTCATTGAGTAGTTTTGTTATGACTTGCTGGCTTTTATGGTAGCCAAAAAATCTAGTGGTCACATAAAATGGCTGTTGATATTTTCAAAATAAAAAATTAATAATTAAGTTTACAACTGTTGAATTCATTAGATTTAAATATTTCCAGGGAACTTTTCTGAACATGTGACAAGAACGAAGTCATTTTGAGATTTATGGGTTTAATATTGGAGAGACACAAAGTTTTTGTGTCATTTTGTTACTTTGGTATGACAAAATAATGATCACCTCTTCTAGTCTTTCAGTAAAAACGATTAAAAAAGTGTTATTTGTATTTCAATTGTGGTTAAATTCATCTGTATTTTACAAATATGAATATACTACACAATGAAGTTATATCTGTTAATGTTGTGATGTGTATTCAAAATGGATTCGCGCTATGTCAGTAATTAAAGAAACATTTTTTCTCATTTTAATGTATTTTTTCCTCATTTCAGCACATTCTGCTTGTCCATCCTCTATACACACACATCTCATACTATTGAAAACACAAAAAAGCAGACTATACATGCCCAAATAATGAAGATATACAATTATATTTGTGTAACTGAGTCATGTAAACATTTGTGTTGAAGAAAGGACCAATCCCATCTTAGCATTTTCATTCTTGTTGCCTGTTGATCTTGTAAGTGTCCTCAGAGAGACTGGACAAGTCAGCTATTGAAGCAATCATTGAGAATTTGCAACCACAAATAGACTGAAAGAACATCAGAGAAGGAGAGGCCAGACAAAAGAGCAATAAGCAAAAGAGCATAGATAACTAGTAAAACACCACAGAATTAGTGTCATGACTCACATCATGTTGAGACGGATATATTGAAGAAGGGATATGAGCATTTATCAATTTGTCCAGTGTGCAATGATCTGTTGAATAATTAACTAACTAGCGAAAAGGAAAATGGGGAAAGAAAGAAGAAACTGAAAAATGATTGCTTTTAATTTATAGTAATATTAGCTCATTTTATTCCTGAATTATCCATGATATTCAAAGCAATTTCCTCTTCATGTCTGTTGCTGCAAAAGCTCTTTCAAATCGTTTATCAGTTGTTTTAATATTGACTTGACATAGTATTGTTACGTCAAGAGGCCAAACACTGAATAAATACAAAGGAATTAAATAATAGTCCAGGGAGATTAAATGAAATCTTCATGCTTGGACTGAATTATCTGTACCTTATAAGAAATTATAAATTACTAGTTAGCTGGACATAACAAAAGACTGGCAACAGACAATCATTGCTCCAATAAACAAAAGGAAAGGCAGCAAGTGAAACTTCAATCATACAGCAGTATCTCAATTCTCAGCCATGTGGGAAAGTTATATGCCAAAATTATGGAATAAAGGCTCAGGCCAATAATAGAACTACAGCTAAATGATTCTCAAATGGGGTTCTGAAAAAATAGAGGGTATACTAATGCACTATTCACTCTAAAACAGCTAGCAGAAAAAATGACAGAACACAATAAAAATGTGTACATAGCTTTCATTGACCAGGAAAAATCATTCAGCCAAGTAAACAGAGTACAACAAAGGGGGATACTAACAACGTATGGAGTAAGCCAACACCTAAACAACCTAATTAAAAGTCTATACATCAACAGTAGATGCACAGTTAGACAACAGCAGGTTACACAGATCACTACAAAGTTAGATCAGGAGTGCATACTATCTCCCCAAGAAATAACCATTAACGAGATGAAATGTGTTAGACGAATGTCAGGAAACAGCCTGAAAGTAAGATCAAAAATGAAGAACTGAGAAAAAAACCTATGAATAATTCCCGCCATAGACTATGATAGGGAGCCGCGATAGCTCAGTGGTTAGTGAACTGGACTACAAAGGACAAGGGGTAGGTTCGATCCCAACCGACGACCTCCGGGTTCACCCAGCCTTTAATGGGTACCGGATTTTTTTCAGGGAAAGTGAAGCGGCACGGGCGTAATACCGACCACATTACACCAAAAATCATGTGCCGAAGGTCTGTAAAATTTATGGTCACTAACACCATATCCCCTATACGCCACTTGGCATGACAGGGGTACTTTACTTTTTATAGACTATGATAGAGTTCATAAAGAAACAACAGATAAAATGGTTTAGCCACATGATAAGGCAGAAAGATCAAAACACAACACAATAAGCCGTCAATAAATGTTGCAAGAACACCAGACACACAGAATATTTGAAACAGTACAGTAGGAAACAACAGCAAGAGACCGTGCCAACAGAAAAGGAAAAGACAACAAAATTCAAATATATCTCCACTCCAAACTGAAAGGCAAATGAGGAAGGAAAAAATATGAAGAGCAAAATATCATATTTATATAGGTCTAAATTATAACAATTATATGTAAGTGAATTATTTTTAATTTTAGAAACACATAAAGTACTTTGAGTTTAAGTACTCACCATGCAAGAATAAAGGAAGGCAGGAAGGTAATCAACCCTAGATGGAGTCAGTGTGGTGGAGGGTTTACTGTTTGTTATGGTATCAGTTGTTGGACGCTGTGCGGTGTGTGACAAATTGTTAAAATAAACTAGAACTATATATAATGATGTGACTTTGACGTTGTTGATAATATAATTATTAATTATCTAGTTCGAACAGATGGTGCAACAGTCCAAATTAAAGGTAAAGTTAAAGGCCAAGCTTGTATTAGCTACCAATCTTTTACTTGACATATGATCATATTACTACAGTCAGTCCGAGTTACACCATCAAACCAGCGAAATCAATCAATGAAATAAATGACGTGAGTGGGAGCTATTGCGCCTGCATAGAGGTAATGATGGTTGTAATAGATACCACTAGTGCTCATTTAAATTTCAAAACGCCGTACGCAGGCAGGCATTTGAGTGTAACAACAACACATCCCCTACCTTGGAAGGCACATCTGTTGACACAACACAGGCTCTGTATTTATTTCTTTCCTTGAAGCTTCCGGCTTGGCTCATCACCGGTCCGGGTCTAGCCTCTGTCCGATAACTTGGACGTTTCGCTGCCGTACGTTTAATTGTTTTAATATCTCATTTCATGTTCGCGTATGCATCACCTTAGACTTAACTGTAAAACAATCAATAAATCTGCAAAGGGAATTCTAAATCCGAGTAACAACTTCTGAAAGGTCTTTAAATTAGCGTCATTTGTGAATCCATATTTTTAACTGATAAAAATGCGAAAATAAATCAATTTGTAGCTTTGTGTGGACGAGCGTCACGTTGCCACAGCAACCGTTGATCTGTTCTTGAAGATGATAGTGGCCGAGCTGGACCTTACTAGAGCCGTCGAGTCTGGCAGCATTTTGTAAAGTTATAGCTTTGGCTTAGTGTAGTGTATTCTGATGTTTTCTGCATTCTTTCTAATCTTGTAGCTGGAGGTACTTGATTTTAATATGACTTTATTTAGTCTCATGTTTATTTTAATGAATGTAAAATATGGTAACCAGGTAGTAACAATCATACAATGATAGTCAATAACAAATGTATAAAGTTAGTAGTTGTAGACTTCAATTGTAAGGGACTCTGTACTGTGTAGAGTAAAAAAAAAACTTTACTCTCGACTTTTAGACTAAGACAGCAAGACACTTTAGACTTTTAGACTAGATACTTCAGATTTTTAGACTAGACACTTAAGTCTTTCAGACTTAGATAGTAAATAGTGTAGTGTAGTGTTAATCAAGTGTAATCTAAAGTGAAAGTTATTGTAAGAGTGTAGAGTTAATTAAAAAAAAACTGAACTTGTAATAAGTTGTTTAATCTACAACCTTGATTTACTAGTCTACTGGAACTTTAACAATTAAGATCACAAATTCAAATCTATCAATCATCTCGTCCCATAACGAGGAAATCCACGTTATACCAAGCCTCTGTTGTTAAAGTTATAAAGTAACATAAGAGTAATGAGCCCCGTCATGCCAAGTGGCGTATAGGGAATATGGTTATCAGATCATCATTATCAAGTACCAAGCCTGCTGGCGTAGGTGATCATGTCTCTCCACAACTTTTGATCTCGGCAGTTATTAACTGAGTTATTTATCCTTTCTGCTGTCTACCTTCTGCCAAGCCATTCTCTTTAGCTGTCTGGTATCTTTTCTCTTTGCTTCCCTCAATCTCTTCGTCCCTCAATTTTTCCAGTTCTCACAATATATTCCAGTTTTCCAAGCGGCCTTTATTTCTCTGGTACTATCGTTGCCCCCCGTCATACACCAGCAATGGTACTATGTGACGTAAAGATAGTTCCCTTCTCATTGAATGGCCAAAAATGATCATTGTTTCTTCCTAATTTTGGAAATTAGCTCTAATAATTATCTCAATATGGTGTTAGTTTCCATAATTTGTACAGACCTTCAGCACATGTTTTTTGGGGTAATGTGGTCAGTATTACGCCCGTGCCGCTTTACTTTCACCGAAAAAATGTGGTACCCATTTAAGGTTGGGTGAACCTAGAAGCCTTTTGTTCTTTTTAGTCCAGTTCACTAACCACTGAGCTATCACTGCTCCCTATAGTTATAAAGATTAAAGTCATTACATATAAATAATATGGTAATTATAGTTAGTTACTACCAAACGTCCAAATAGATATAACATTTTAAATGTACTAACTAGAGTAACATTTGTATGACTAACTGATATGACAATGACTAACCTATGATGATGCATATTATATTAAATGGTTGGACACAATACAAATACCATCAGTCAGTATCCCACAATAAGAATCAACAATTAGATGCAATTAAAGCTATTTTTATTTAAAAGATTACAGTATTCATTGTATGACATATTTAGATGGTTGGCAAAAGCAAGCTAGTAAATATGGATTCATAAATGTAGGTTGATATCTTCAAACACAGAAAAATAAAAAAAACATTTTCAAAATTTATACCAGTATTTACAAATCTTTTTCTTCTTAGCATTTACCTTTTAATTCTGTGTGCATATGTCATGGTGCTAGTTAACAACAAAGTTGTGATAGTTATACCTTTTGGCCCAACACATTCTTCTTTGGCATGGATAGATAGATTTGCTTAATACTTTTTTCATGGACAGCACCAGTTTTTGGCCTACTATTTTAGAATTTTATTTGCCAAGTGCTCTTTAACAAATGCAAGTGTACTTAGGATCTTCTGTTTTTTGCTGTTTTCCGAGAGGGCTTGACGGAGAGACTAGAGTAGGATAAAGCGACAAGGAAAGCGTGACTTTAGTTTTTGAAAAATTCTCACTGCCTGTGGTGGAAACTGAACCTGGGTCCTTCCTATTCAGAAACTGACATCTTACCTCTAGACCACCAGGTTGTGTCCTCCGTCCCCTCTACATGCACACACACACAAACACACCCACCCACACATCAATGTAATTCTACAAATTAAACATGTAAAGTGATTTACTTCCCGAAGTAAGTGAATTGCAAATATATCCACATCTGATGGTGAAAACTTTTTAAAAATATTATTAAAATTTTTGTGACTGAGACAAATAAAGATGCTAATTATACTTTAACACTTTTAAATCTGTCATTGTATTTCTTTGTTTCCTCTTCCACCATATTCATCAGTCAACCGGAACAGAAAGCACAATGTCTGTGGCTACGATGCAGAAAACAAAACTTTACCTAAATGAACACAGAATACCCCAGGTATGATGCTCATTTTAACATATTTCTATTATCTTTATAGTAACTACATCATATAGGCCTTATAGGAAAGGGCCCAAAATCTTTGTAATAACTACATCATATAGGCCTTATGAGAGATGACGTCATGGGATGCACCAAAATGGACGCTTCTTGCGTCCAAGCCATGTAAACAATGTTGACTTTCCTTGTCTCCAACGGTTTATCTCATTCTATTAGAGAATTTCACGCTATCTGCTACCACAGTGAGATGGCGGATTTTTAAAACATGTAAACACGGGTTTGATAATAAATGTGTGTACACAGTTCGTTAACCATCGCTGTAGATCAAGTCTCTATTCGCTGGCTTCGTTAGCAACAATGGAAGCTAATGACCTTACTTGTGCAGCCGGTTGGTTTGGGACAAATTGTACGTTACAATGTCACTGCTATAATGGCTTAGTTTGTGACAAAACTACAGGGACATGCCCAAACAATGACAGTTGTCAGCACAAAATTTTCGGACCCCAGTGTCGGTACTTGGATTTTATTTGCAAATATGCCCAAAATCTGAACCTACTTTCCTGTTTGATAACAACAACACCTCATGTAATCCGGACACAGATTCTACATCAGTTGAGGCAACTCTCAATCAATCTTTGCCGTGCTCCTGGTTTAGGATTTATGCGAATGACTTAAAATATCCGGACAGTTTCACGGTAAAACTGAATGGTTCTGCCTCATGTAACAATGTACCAAGGTTTGTAGTTAGTCCGCACGAGATTGATGCCTTTTGTGCAGTGTGTAGTGGGTGTAGTAAAGGCTGCAATGTCATCATCGGTACTTGTCACGGCTACTGTTCACATGGGATCTATGGACACGACTGTTCCGGGTCTTGTCTCAGTGTCTGTCCTTTATTTGAGGAAAAATCTGGAAAATGCCTACAATGTAAACATCTTGGCTATACCTGTAATGACACTTGTCCAGATGGTAATTTTGGGCTACAGTGCGAACAGATGTGTTCTGATGGCTGTGACATCATATGTACACTCAAATGTCCGGACAACTGTTTCAACGACACCTGTCAACAGTCAATCGGGAATCTGTACATGCAAGAGAACGTTCTATGGGTCAGACTGCACTCTCAAATCTCCGGACAACTGTTTAACGAAACCTGTGATTCCCACGTTCAGAAGAGTCTGCCGGCTACAACAAGCCCAAGCATATGGGCACTTTAATGTGTTTCTGTGCTAGACATGGTTCATTTTTTGGTGTTTTTAGTGAAGCCATGGCTCATATCTTGTTGTGTTTCTGTCCTAGCCATGGCTCATATCTTAGCTTGTGTGTGCTGGCCATGGCTCACATCTTGGTGTGTGTCATGTTAGTCATATCTCATATCTCGGTGTGTCCGTGTTAATCATGTCTCATATCTTTATGTGTGTCTGTGTTTAGTCATATCTCATATCTTAGTGTGTACCAGTGTTAGTCATATGACAAATCTTTGTGTGTGCATGTCTGGGTTAGTGATATCTCATATCTTTGTGTGCATGTTTATGTTAGTCATATCTCATATCTTTGTGTGTGCATGTCTGTGTTTGTCACATCTCATATCCTTGTGTGTGCATGGCTATGTTAGTCCCATCTCATATCTTTGTGTGTGCATATCTATGTTAGTCATATCTCTTATCTTTGTGTGCATGTCTATGTTAGGCATGTGCCATATCTGTGTGTGTGCATGTCAATGTCAGTTATATCTCATATCTTTATGTGCATGTTTATGTTAGTCATGTGTCATATATCTTGATGTGTGTCAGTGTTAGTCATGCCTCGTATCGCTGTGTGCATGTCTGTATTAGTCACATCTCATATCTTTGTGTGTGCATGTCTGTGTTAGTCACATCTCACATCTTTGTGTGTGTATGTCTGTGTTAGTCACATCTCACATCTTTGTGTGTCCGTGTCTGTGTTAGTCACCTCTAGTGACTCGGGCAGATGGTGCTCGTAAACCTGGGAGGGCTACCATCTAAGGGCAGAATCCCCCTACAGAAAAGATCATCTGCTGCCTTGCAGGAAGATTGGAGACAATCAAAGGCTAGGGAAAGCAAACCCGAATAAAATGCTGGCTGAAATCGGATGCACTGGGCCACTGGCGCAGAACACAGTGCAACGTATTAACGGGTGTTCAGTCAGAGTGGATCTGACAGACTCTAATTGTGATGTTCTGTCTGTGGGGGCGATCAACACACTTAGCCTGACAGCTGACTTCATATGAGAGTCTGGAATCCTTACTCTGATTGAGTCCTAAACGCAGAGAGAGAGAGAGAGATATAGGCCTTATAAGAAAGGGCCCAAAATCTTTGTTATAACTATATTAAATATAAGAAGTGGCCCAAAACACAAAACATCACTTGGGCTTTAGGTGGTCAGTGATTCTTAGCTAACTGCTTGTGCCTGGATCAATGAATCAGGACTGATCAAGACAGTCCCTGTGGTGAGCATTAAAGCAAAATAACTAGTCTGGTCAAGGGAATAGGAGTTGAAGAGGGAATGCAGCCTATGACCAAAAAATGACTTAGTAAAGTTAGATGTTCTAGGCTAAAAGATGAAAAATATTGCAGTCGATTATATGTTCTAGGCTGAAAGTTTAAAAATATTGCAGTTGATTATATGTTCTAGGCTGAAAGATGAAAATACTGCAGTTGATTAGATGTTCCAGGCTGAAAAATGAAAATATTGCAGTTGATTAGATGTTCCAGGCTGAAAAATGAAAAATATTGCAGTTCACTGTAAATGACAACACAGTGCATCACTGCCGCTTGAGTATCCTTTAACAGACAATAATAAGGGGCAGTCTTTGGGCAAATATGTTTATAAAAGTTGGTAAAAATATCTTGGCTTTATTTTTTGGAAAACTATTGTGTACAAAATGCTATAAAAGAGTTTTAACAATTAAAAGTTTGATTAGCACCATTACTTCTTTTAATGTGTTCACTATCATAAACTGAAACTTTCTAATTCTGTTATAGGTGTTCTTTGTTGTCTTTTGTTATAATGTGTGTCTGTGAATGATCAGTGGTTGTACATTAAACATAAGGAACATAATTGTGCTTATAAATATTGGATTAGATTAGGTTTTGTGTCAGACCTGAATAAATTAAAAATATAGTTTTATGTTTTTTCGTGTTATAATACATGTATGTATGAGAGAGAGAACGTAAGACATATGTTAAATCAAATTGTAATTTGGTGATAGTGCCCATTTTGGCCAATGACCAATAGCATATTTTACGAGTAATTTGATTGGAATCATGTTAAGCTACCTTAATTTCTCAAAAAAACTCTGTCTGGTAACTATTTTCAGAGGATGAGTGAACGCTGAAATTGTATTGCTCTGAAAAAATAAAATTGACTAAATCTAGGAATTGAACCCAGACTCATCTGATGTCAGCAGTGAGTGCTCTAACCACTCAGCCACTGCAGTTTCCTTCTTTAACAGATGATTTCATGAAGTGTATCATTTGTATAGCTGGGATGGTCTAGATGGGATGTAGAATCACTGGAACCATAAAGGTGAAGTTAAATTAGAGAAAATAAAAAATGGGTTGAAAATTATTGGCCAGAAGCCTTCAGCACTTTGTTCTAATATTCTATTTATAAAAGTATTGAAAGCTGATTTCTGAGCTCTAAGAAGCAGTCCCTTAAATTGAAACATATTTAATTTAACATGAAAATAATGTGCTTCAGCAAAGTTTCCATTATGAGTCATTGCTTTCATATTTCAGTTGTTTGAATCTTTGTTGAGTTGTCTAATGATGGAACGTCCAGAAAATCCTGTCAGCTACATTGAGAAGAAAATGTGTGAGATTAGAGATATTGGCATAGAGAATATCAACTGGGAAACCCTAATCTCTCACTTCCACCCATACAGGAACAATATCAGGCGGAAATACATTAGAGATGGAAGCATATATGACAGGGAATATTCAGAGGCGGTTGGCCAGGTAGACTGTTTGTTTTTTCATTTTAATGTTTTATTTTTTTTTATACACACAAAGGACTTATGTGTTTGTCCAGTTGTACATTTTGAATGCATAACAAATAAAAACAAAATGAGAAGTAATAAAGCCAAGACACAGGAAGCTTACGCAGAGGTGAACAAAGAAGTGAGAAAATGCATTAAAAGAGATAAGAGGAAATATATAGATGAACTAGCTAAAGAGTCAGAGGAAGCAGTTAATAAAGGGAATTTGAAAGAACTGTACAACAGCACAAAGAAATTAAGTGGTAAATACAAACAGATCAATACCTTTATTAAAGATAAGAAAGGAAATCTGCTTAGTAATATAAGGGGAAAAATGGATAGACGGAAAGAGCACTTTGAAGAACTTTTGAACAGACCTGGCCCAAATAACCCTGCAGATATACTACTAGCAGAAGAAGAGCTACACGTTAACTGTGGAAAACCAAGCAAGGAAGAAATAATGAAAGCCATCAAGAATCTATTAAAAATGGTAAAGCCACAGGACCAGATGAAATTCCTTCAGAAGCCATGAAAGCAGATATTAACACCTCTACCAAGAAGTTACATAATCTATTAGATAAAATTTGGGAGAGGGAGGAGATACCTAAAGACTGGAGAGAAGGTTATATGATCAAACTACCAAAGAAAGGAAGTTTACAGGAGTGAACAAATTATAGGGGAATTATGCTACTATCAGTGCCAGGAAAAATATTAAGCATAATCATTCTGGAGAGACTAAAGGAGGCTATAGAGAAACATTTGAGAGATGAACAAGCAGGTTTTAGGAAGAACAGATCATGTGCTGATCAAATAACTACTCTACGTATAATAGTTGAACAAAGTTTAGAACTAAAATCCCCACTTTATATTGGATTCATAGATTACGAAAAGACATTTGATAATTTAGACAGAAGAATGCTTTGGAAGTTGCTGAGTCATTACAGAATCCCCACAAAGTTTATTAACCTGATAAAAACAATGTATGAAGGAACAAAATGTAGTGTGGTGCATGAAGTGCAGCTTACAGAAGCATTTGAAATAAGAACAGTAGTAATGCAGGGATGCCTTCTATGTCCATTTCTCTTTCTACTGGCCATAGATTGAATTATGAAAATAACTCAAAGCAACAGATTTAGAATCCAGTGGTCACTGACCAAGCAACTTGATGATTTAGACTTTGCTGATGACATAGCTCTCCTATCACACAACCATCAACTGATGCAAGATAAAATGAGCATACTTGATGAGAGATCACAACAGCTGGGACTGAAAATAAATAGAGATACTACAAAAATCAGAAGAATTAATGCAGTTGGCAATAACCAAGTAACACCAGCAGAAATACCTCTACTTGACATTCAAATCTTACATATGTCTGGGCAGTAATATAGACAAAGAGGGAGGAACAGAAAATGATACCAAAATAAGGATATCAAAAGCAAGACAGAGCATTCGTTTCACTGGGAAACATATGGAAGTCCAAAGAAATTAGGTTCAATACAAAAATAAAAATGTTCAACTCCAATGTTAATCAGTCATATTATATGACTGTGAAACATGGAGAACAACAAAAATGATAATAATGGCAGATACAGACCTTCATTAATGGATGCTTATGCAGAATAAAAGGATGGAAATGGCAGGACAAAATCACTAACATATAATATTGGAATTGTACCAGTCAAATACCAGTGGATGAAGAGATACAGCATAGACGATGGCACTGCATAGAACACACACTGAGGAAGTCAAGTGAGGGTATTAAACAATAGGCCCTTTTTGGAACCCCCAGGGAAAAAGACAAGAGGAAGACCAAGGTATTCTCTGGAGAAGATAGATGGAAGCAGAGATGAAGATGATGAGGAAGACATAGAGTGATCTTTAAAAATGGCAAGAAACAGAACGGCTTGGAAAGTGTTTGTTGAAGACCTATACTCCACAGGAAGCTGAAAGGTAAAAGACAAAGAATCTGATGAACCCATTTGCAGTGGAAGAAATTAATTTTGGAGGCTGTATGATACCTGAAGAAGTACTGTAGAAGAAGACAACTTAAAGTCTGAAGTTTGCTAAAGAGGAGAGTTAGAAGAAATTGATTCTAGGCCTATTGGACATAATTATAAATAAATGGCAAATGATAATTCTGAGACAAGCAACAGTTGAAATTTATTGGGGGTCAAATTGAGAACTCAGTAAAAATAAGATGAGGTAGTACTTTAGAAATTATGTTACTATCATGCAGCAGACCTATTTGCTTAAGGCATTTTCCATTGTTGTTGCTTGAGTTTGAACTCATTCCCTTGAGGGTAGCAAGTAGTGGGGTGTAATGTACACTCTACTTGCTCCTGCTACCAGCTAACCGCAGCACTGCTATTATTTGCTTGTGCCCCCTTTTGAGCTGTAGCTTTTTATATTTGAATCAACACTTCATTGTGTTTTAGTATTGACAGATTTTGTGTTGACATTTCTTTCTGTCATCAGATGCAAGATTTTGTGTTGACATTTCTTTCTGTCATCAGATGCAAGATTTTGTTGACATTTCTTTCTGTCATCAGACATTTCTTTCTGTCATCAGATGCAAGATTTTGTTTTGACATTTCTTTCTGTCATCAGATGCAAGATTTTGTGTTGACATTTCTTTCTGTCATCAGATGCAAGATTTTGTGTTGACATTTCTTTCTGTCATCAGATGCAAGATTTTGTGTTGACATTTATTTCTGTCATCAGATGCAAGATTTTGAACAGAGAAAGATGAATCAGTACGAGTTCCCAAGTCAGGAAAAGTATGAGCCGGAGCTGTTTCATTTGACAGAAGCCCACTCTTAGCAATGGCTGTGGTCTGGGGAATCATTCCTCAACTTGAAGAAATCAGAAACAGTGTGAGGGACTAGGGTACAGTTTTTGTTATCTTAAATGCAGTAAGAGACATTAAGTAGTAATTAGTGTATATCCCACAAGTTATAGGAAAATAATAGCGTGGTCTGTCTAATTAACCAAGTCTGTAGCTGCTAATATCACTAGTTTACAGCTGTGTTACTGCTGATGTTTGTATGTTTAGGATCAGTGCAGGTACTTTGAAATCAAACAGTGCTATCCCTATAGAAGCTTTGCTGTTAGCACAGTAACATGATAAACATTCAGTTTAGTGATGAGGGTAAATTTGTGAATTTGAGGAGAAATTATTGAATAAGTTGTACTGATTGTCAATTTTAGATGTCTACCTGACTTAGTGATTAGCAGAGAATTCACTTCTTTAAATTACATTTTTGGATATCAGCAGATTCAGCTATAAATGTGTAATTAACCTGGTGAGTTAGGACAAATTTGGGAATTACATTCAATGCTGTAGGGGTTATCCTGAATGCAGCAACATGACTTCTTAAATAGTTTTCTAATTTATTTCATTTTAGTTAAACCTTCTACTGCAACATCTGGCAAGAAAATTGTTTACTGGTGTTGCACCATTATCTCTGTCTCCATCATAATTCACACAGACTGGAGCTCCCATCAAGGCTGTCCACTATTTTTGTAATTGATGGTGATTTTCAAAATGTTGCAACATATCAGCATTTATATATTCAAAGGGCAAGCCAGTAATTGTCAGTTCTTTATAAATTATTTTTATTTAATATGGGGGGGGGGGGGGGGGGGAGAGGGAGAGGGGGGGGGCACCAATGAAGTAACATCAAGAATTTAGATGTAATTTTTTAAAGCTATCAAACAGGCAGGATCTTCTAATACTCACACATTATGAGACAAGTGCTCATTTTGAATGTGACATTTGCTTAGAGCTTCCTTGTAGCTCCAAGCTATTAATTAGAACAGAGTTTAGGTCTCTTTTATAGCCATTGATGCTTGCTTCACTTAATCCATTTAATTGATGAAACAGACTTTATTCCTTAACATCACATGACAGTTGATTATTTGTTATTATTTGCATGAACGTAACAAGACTAGATTCCTCCAATCACAGTTGTGCCAAGATTGTATTATTTATTAGGATCATGCACAACAAACTGTACAATGAAAGCTTTGTATTTCCTGTACATTTTGAGTGAAGTTTCACTTTTGTGATCTTTTTTACATATACAAGAAGAAGTGATTCATTTTAAGTATAACTGTGGTATATTCTTAAACATGTGATAAATCTTAAACATGTGATCAATCTTAAACATGTGACAACAGACACATTTTGAAGTAGATTGTGCAGTCTTCTGCTTCTCTAACTTGACTGTGGGCCAGTAGAATATGCAGTAGCCCACATACCTTCTGGGACAGCAAAGAAGTTTTTCCATTTATCACATCCATGGCCATAATAAAACAGGACAAATTTGTGCAATGTATAACATGTAACATATATTTTAAGTGTCCAGTGTGTTGATATGTATTTGTGATGCAGTAGTGTGTTACGTCCATACTTCAATTTGATGAGATCTAGAAGTATGCAAAGAAAGTAATATTTCAGCAGCATTAAGAGAAAAGTTCAAAATATAATTATTACTTTTATGAAATATCAATTTTCAATTTGTGATCTTTCACCAGTGAAATGGTTGTAGTTTTGTTGTGATCATTCTGTTGTTGTGTATTGTATTTTTATACAATGATATTATATAACTTTATTTACATTTTTGTTTTATATAAAGAAGAAAGAGATTTTTCTGTAGCATTTTGTTTTGAATGAATCAATTTTCTTCTTCGCTGTTTGCAAGATTGTCCATGATTCACAACTGTATGTTGCTATCAAGAAGATACATGTCTGTAGTAATTTTATTTTTACTCAACATGGCGTTTTTAATTTTGTGTTGCAATTGGATAATAAAAGAGAGCAATGAAAACAGATTAAAAGTTTTAAACATTAAAAAGAACTGGCTTATAAATATCATTCTACAGAAGAAATTAAAATACTATGGCCATGTCAAAAGTCACAGAAAGGAAAGGCATAGGGCTGGCAAGAACAATAATGGAAGGCATGGTTTCTGGGTAATGCATCAGGGGCAGACCAAGAAGAATGTGGTTTCAAGACATAAAGGAGACTAGAACATGACAACAGAAGAAGTGGAAGATCTGGCTAGAGACTGATTCTTTCAAACTGGTTGTGGTGAATGCAATGTTCTGTGGAAGATCTGGCTACAGACTGATTCTTTCAAACTGGTTGTGGTGAATGCAACGTTCTGTGGAAGATCTGGCTAGAGACTGATTCTTTCAAACTGGTTGTGGTGAATGCAACATTCTGCAGAGGACATGCGACCTGATGATAGAGAGAGGTTTCCTCCATACCTTAAAGTGTATGAGGAATATGGTGTTAGTTTTTAATTAAAATTTTGTCATTGTTAATGATGTCCCTCTACACTGAAAGTCTAATGAGAAGTGAAGGAAGAGGATGTAGAAGATAGCAAATGAAAAGATTGTTCTAAAAGAGATTAAAACAAAAAAAATGCAAATTAGCTATGGTCATATGAAGGATAATAGAAAAATTAATCATGATTCTTTGGTTATGTTAGTTGAAGGATAATAGAAGAAAATAATCATGATTCTTTGGTTATGTTAGTTGAAGGATAATAAAAGAAAATAATCATGATTCTTTGGTTATGTCATGTGAAGGATAATAGAAGAAAATAATCATGATTCTTTGGTTATGTTAGTTGAAGGACAATAGAAGAAAATAATCATGATTCTTTGGTTATGTTAGTTGAATGATAATAGAAAAATTAATCATGATTCTTTGGTTATGTTAGTTGAAGGATAATAGAAGAAAATAATCATGATTCTTTGGTTATGTTAGTTGAAGGATAATAGAAGAAAATAATCATGATTCTTTGGTTATGTCATGTGAAGGATAATAGAAGAAAAATCATGATTCTTTGGTTATGTCATGTGAAGGATAATAGAAAAATTAATCATGATTCTTTGGTTATGTTAGTTGAAGGATAATAGAAGAAATTAATCATGATTCTTTGATTATGTCAGTTGAAGGATAATAGAAGAAAATAATCATGATTCTTTGGTTATGTCATGTGAAGGATAATAGAAACAAATAAGCATGATTCTTTTACTGTCGCTTAAAGGAGAGAATCAGATCAATTAAGACAAATGAAAAATCAAAGAGAGATGAGAAATAGATAAACTGGAGCAAATGGTGTGATAGAAGGTCAACATTGAGACTGATAAGAAACTTTAGATATAAATGGCTGTGTTGAGACATGATCACCTAAGCCAGTAGTATGCATAGTATCAGAAGAATTGTCCATTACTTTTCTCAATAAACAAGAAAGGAGACATCTGCAAAAAAACATTGGTCAGTGTTCTGTTATGGATATACAAAAATCATATATTATCATTTTATTTGATCTGCATGTTAATTTCCTGCATGTTTTGTAGACTTTGCAGTTTTGTAGATATCATCGAACACAAAGATCTACTTTTTAACTGCAACCATTCTGTGGTCACTCCTAGATAATCGACCTACAAATGCATCAATCTTTCCCATTTCTTCTCATGAAGACATCATCAGAGGTTGGGTGGTCTAGAGGTAAGATGCCAACCTCTGAACAAAAACATCTCAGGTTCAAATCCTGTTACTGACAGTGGGAATTTTTAAATTTGAAAATGTGGTTTCTTCTTAATTTTACTCTCTCACAATCTATCCTTGGCTCAGTTTTCTTCTTGATTTTACTCTCTCACAATCTATCCTTGGCTCAGTTTTCTTCTTGATTTTACTCTCTCACATTCTATCCTTGGCTCAGTTTTCTTCTTGATTTTATTCTCTCACAATCTATCCTTGGCTCAGTTTTCTTCTTGGTTTACTCTCTCACAATTTATCCTTGGCTCAGTTTTCTTCTTGGTTTTACTCTCTCACATTCTATCCTTGGCTTAGTTTTCTTCTTGGTTTTACTCTCTCACAATTTATCCTTGGCTCAGTTTTCTTCTTGGTTTTACTCTCTCACAATTTATCCTTGGCTCAGTTTTCTTCTTGGTTTTACTCTCTCACATTCTATCCTTGGCTCAGTTTTCTTCTTGGTTTTACTCTCTCACAATTTATCCTTGGCTTAGTTTTCTTCTTGGTTTGTAAGACTCACTTTTCTTCTTTGTTTGTTACACTCACTTTTATTCTTTTTTTGTTAGACTCACTTTTCTCCTTGACTTACTTTTCTCCTTGGCTCCCTTTTCTCCTTGGCTCCCTTTTCTCCTTGGCTCCCTTTTCTCCTTGGCTCCCTTTTCTCCTTGGTTTGTTACACTCACTTTTCTCCTTGGTTTGTTAGACTCACTTTTCTCCTTGGTTTGTTACACTCACTTTTCTCCTTGACTTACTTTTCTCCTTGGCTCCCTTTTCTCCTTGGCTCGCTTTTCTCCTTGGTTTGTTACACTCACTTTTCTCCTTGGCTCCCTTTTCTCCTTGGTTTGTTACACTCACTTTTCTCCTTGACTCACGTTTCTCCATGGTTTGTTAGACTCACTTTTTTTCCTTTGTTTGTTAGACTCACTTTCCTCCTTGGTTTGTTACACTCACTTTTCTCCTTGACTTACTTTTCTCCTTGGCTCCCTTTTCTCCTTGGTTTGTTACACTCACTTTTCTCCTTGACTCACTTTTCTCCATGGTTTGTTAGACTCACTTTTTTTCCTTTGTTTGTTAGACTCACTTTTCTCCTTGGTTTGTTAGACTCACTTTTCTCCTTTGTTTGTTAGACTCACTTTTCTCCTTGGTTTGTTAGACTCACTTTTCTCCTTGGTTTGTTAGACTCACTTTTCTCCTTGGTTTGTTAGACTCACTTTTCTCCTTGGTTTGTTAGACTCACTTTTCTCCTTGGTTTGTTAGACTCACTTTTCTCCTTGGTTTGTTAGACTCACTTTTCTCCTTGGTTTGTTAGACTCACTTTTCTCCTTGGTTTGTTAGACTCACTTTTCTCCTTGGTTTTTTAGACTCACTTTTCTCCTTGGTTTGTTAGACTCACTTTTCTCCTTGGTTTGTTAGACTCACTTTTCTCCTTGAGACTCACTTTTCTCCTGGTTCCCCTTTTCTCATTGGCTCCCTTTTCTCCTTGGTTTGTTAGACTCACTTTTCTCCTTGGTTTGTTAGACTCACTTTTCTCCTTGGTTTGTTAGACTCACTTTTCTCCTTGGTTTGTTGCACTCACTTTTCTCCTTGACTCCCTTTTCTCCTTGGTTTGTTAGACTCACTTTTCTCCTTGGTTTGTTAGACTCACTTTTCTCCTTGGTTTGTTACACTCACTTTTCTCCTTGACTTATTTTTCTCCTTGGCTCCCTTTTCTCCTTGGTTTGTTACACTCACTTTTCTCCTTGGCTCCCTTTTCTTCTTGGTTTGTTACACTCACTTTTCTCCTTGGTTTGTTAGACTCACTTTTCTCCTTGACTCACTTTTCTCCATGGTTTGTTACACTCACTTTTCTCCTTGACTCACTTTTCTCCTTGGTTTTTTAGACTCACTTTTCTCCTTGACTCACTTTTCTCCTTGGTTTGTTACACCACTTTTCTCCTTGAGACTCACTTTTCTCCATGGTTTGTTAGACTCACTTTTTTCTTGGCTCCCTTTTCTCCTTGGTTTGTTAGACTCACTTGTCTCCTTGGTTTGTTAGACTCACTTTTCTCCTTTGTTTGTTAGACTCACTTTTCTCCTTGGTTTGTTAGACTCACTTTTCTCCTTGACTCACTTTTCTCCTTGGTTTGTTAGACTCACTTTTCTCCTTGGTTTGTTAGACTCACTTGTCTCCATGGTTTGTTAGACTCACTTTTCTCCTTGTTTGTTAGACTCACTTGTCTCCTTGGTTTGTTAGACTCACTTGTCTCCATGGTTTGTTAGACTCACTTTTCTCCTTGGTTTGTTAGACTCACTTTTCTCCTTGACTCACTTTTCTCCATGGTTTGTTAGACTCGTTTGTCTCCATGGTTTGTTAGACTCACTTTTCTCCTTTGTTTGTAGACTAACTTTTCTCCTTGGTTTGCTACACTCACTTTTCTCCTTGACTCACTTGTCTCCATGGTTTGTTAGACTCACTTGTCTCCATGGTTTGTTAGACTCACTTTTCTCCTTGACTCACTTTTCTCCATGGTTTATTAGACTCACTTGTCTCCATGGTTTGTTAGACTCACTTTTCTCCTTTGTTTGTAGACTAACTTTTCTCCTTGGTTTGCTACACTCACTTTTCTCCTAGACTCACTTTTCTCCATGGTTTGTTAGACTCACTTGTCTCCATGGTTTGTTAGACTCACTTTTCTCCTTTGTTTGTAGACTCACTTTTCTCCTTGGTTTGTTACACTCACTTTTCTCCTTGACTCACTTGTCTCCATGGTTTGTTAGACTCACTTTTCTCCTTGACTGACTTGTCTCCATGGTTTGCTAGACTCACTTTTCTCCTTGACTCACTTGTCTCCATGGTTTGTTTGACTCACTTGTCTCCATGGTTTGTTAGACTGACTTGTCTCCATGGTTTGTTAGACTCACTTTTCTCCTTGGTTTGTTAGACTCACTTTTCTCCTTGACTCACTTGTCTCCATGGTTTGTTGACTCATTTGTCTCCATGGTTTGTTAGACTCACTTGTCTCCATGGTTTGTTAGACTCACTTTTCTCCTTGACTCACTTGTCTTCATGGTTTGTTAGACTCACTTGTCTCCATGGTTTGTTAGACTCACTTTTCTCCTTGACTCACTTGTCTCCATGGTTTGTTTGACTCACTTGTCTCCATGGTTTGTTAGACTCACTTTTCTCCTTTGTTTGTAGACTAACTTTTCTCCTTGGTGTGCTACACTCACTTTTCTCCTTGACTCACTTGGCTCCATGGTTTGTTAGACTCACTTTTCTCCTTTGTTTGTAGACTCACTTTTCTCATTGGATAGTTACACTCACTTTTCTCCTTGATTCACTTTTCTCCATGGTTTATTAGACTCACTTTTCTCCTTGACTTGTTACACTCACTTTTCTCCTTGACTCCTTGGTTTGTTACACTCACTTTTCTCCTTGGTTTATTAGACTCACTTTTCTCCTTGACTCCTTGGTTTATTAGACTCACTTTTCTCCTTGGTTTGTTACACTCACTTTTCTCCTTGACTCGCTTTTCTCCTTGACTTGTTGACTTAGCCTTCTCTTTGTCTTGCTGTTTGCCTTATTGCTACATCAAAGACCTGATGGCTGAGTGGCTAGTGCACTCATTGTTGACCAGAAGTTTCTGACATCAGTTCCTGGATTTTTCCAATTTGTTTTGCACCAATGCTGCTTCGAAGTAAACCCACTCTCTGGAAATGGGTACCAGACATGTTTTCTCTGGGAAAGTGGAGTAGTTTGGTGTGATCTCATCTACATCATCTGTAGAACGTGCTGTAAGTTATTAATTAATTTGAGGACTAACATCCTATTTTATTTACAAAAAAGAGTAAATCTTGATCCACATTGATATCAGTTTGTTGTAATATTGGAGATAGATAGAACACACCCTTAGAAAAACACACATCACTACACACCAGTAGGCATGTGAGTGACATGGCTGCTTGCTGTAATCTTAAAGTAGTATTTTAGTTAGTCATAACAATTGTTGCTGCATGTATAAATGAAGATGTCCTGAAGAAACTACATTCCACTCTTTCTTGAGATTGATATTTTGTTGGAGTGGTTCAAATTTGTGACACTGAACAAAAATATGAATATTCTAGAAGAGTTAATTTATTTGCTATTGATATTAGATAGAGGGAAGCAAAGAGAAAAGATACCAAACAGCTTAAGAGAATGGCTTGGCAGAAGGTCAACAACAGAAATAATAAATAACTGCCATGATCGAAAGTTGTGGAGAGACATAATCCTCCACGCTAGCAGGCCCAGCACTTGATGATGATGATGATTGGTATTTTAGTCCAGTAGCATTTTTTAGAACAAATATTTTAAAATGGGACACATTTTTTGTAAAATAATTATATTTTAACTATAAATATTGTAAAAATTTACATTTTAGCATCTCTCATGATCAGTTTTAATTTAGTGTAGGTAGAAAATTATACCCAAGCCATGTTTCACAACTGAGAAAATATACTATGCTTACTAAAATATCAACAAACAGCAATGTTGATAAAGCTTTAAAAATAATATCAAACAGTAGAAGACCAAGCCATACAACAGACAGTCTTATGTAGCTAAGGAGACATTTAACAAAGGTAATGGATAGCCTTAATGCACTGTGGCATCAAGGTCTATGTCTATTGATTGTTTCGTGATCATGGACACATTTTTGGGTGATGTAGTCATGTCAGGTCACCCTGGTGTGTTTTTGTGTTTGTTTTTTTCATGCAAAACATGCAGAGGCATAGTCATTACAAAGCAGCCATTACAGTTTTGTTTCTAGTGGAAACATAAGGGAATGTAAGCATCAGAGTGTATATGCATGTGCAGTGACTAAGTGTTAATTATATGATATTACTGTTGTGTGTTCAAATCAGAGAGGAGAACCTTACATAGAACTGCAGTACTGTTACCACCAGTAAAAAACACTGAAATAGAAGAAAAGATTGTCCTTTGTTTTGGTTTATTTTGTTATGAATTTCTTGTTTCAAGGTTTCATTAAATAATCTCAACAACATCTTTATTTATTTGTTTTTAAAAATAAATATATACTTTTATGCTTTACTTCTTGACCACTTGATAATATAGTTGCAAAGCGGTTGCCTTTTTTAAAAATTGATCTCTCATATTTTCATCTTGCTCTGTCCCGCGCCACTAGATGTCACATAGGGCTTGTGTTTTTTGTCATCCATCTCTGTTGTGGGTGAGATGTTTGAATTTATCAAATGAGTCTATGCCTATCAACTTTGCTTTCTTATAAGTGTTCTGTTTAGTGTCTCTTTTGTTTTTCCTCTTTTTCTGCATCCTGATGTTTCAAGTAGAAGAGCTTATTTTGAAATTCTCTTGTTATCTATTCTCAACATGTGTCTGACACATGTCCATCTTCTCTTCCTAATGGTAGATTAGATCATTGGCTGCATAGCCATTTCTCCTATCTCTATTGTAGCCTTGAATTCATCCCATTGTACACAGTTTCTTTTTTAAGTATTTGTCTTCAAGGGAGCCATGGTAGCTCAGTGGTTAGTGAATTGAACTACAAAGGACAAGAGGTCGGGTTCAATTCTGATCGATGGTTTCTGAGTTCACCCAGCCTTAAATGGGTACTGGATTTTTTTTTTTCTGGGAAAGTAGGCATGGGCGTAATACCGACCACATTCCCCCAAAAATCATTTGCTGACGGTCTATAAAAATTATGGTCACTAACACCATATTCCCTATGCGCCACTTGGCATAACGGGTCTCTTTACATTTTTTACTTTTTTTATTTGTCTTCAAAGGCATTTAGTTTACCCTTATCAGTGATACATACATATTTGAACTATGAGCCAGTCTCAGTGGTCAGGTTTACACATTTCTAACTCCAGTCTCAGGGGTCAGGTTTACACATTTACTAACTCCAGTCTCAATGGTCAGGTTTACACATTTCTAACTCCAGTCTCAGTGGTCAGGTTTACACATTTCTAACTCCAGTCTCAGTGGTCAGGTTTACACATTTACTAACTCCAGTCTCAGTGGTCAGGTTTACACATTTACTAACTCCAGTCTCAGTGGTCAGGTTTACACATTTCTAACTCCAGTCTCAGTGGTCAGGTTTACACATTTACTAACTCCAGTCTCAGTGGTCAGGTTTACACATTTCTAACTCCAGTCTCAGTGGTCAGGTTTACACATTTACTAACTCCAGTCTCAGGGGTCAGGTTTACACATTTACTAACAACTAATGCTCATTCAACTATCTCTCTGAAGAACATTTCCAAGCTAAACTATTGTCCTGTCCATCCTCCATTACTTACAGAAATAATACAAGCAATCACAAAATATTTTATGCTTTCCATTAATTACAAGCTAGTCCAATGATTATCCTTTCTGATCTCCATTCATCACATGTACCATGTCTGCTGTCGTATGCTTTCATGTCTTTCCACAGCTTTCTATCTCTATCATTGTTTATAATTTCTGTTGTTGACTTCCTATTGCATTCTCTTAAACTCTCTTGTATCTTTTTGCTCTGTTTTCCACTGTCTCTTCATCCCCAATTTTCCTAGTTGTCACAATATAGTCCAGTTATCCCTTCTGAATAACATGGAGGCCAAAAAAATTATGACCTTTTCTCTCTGATGTAGGAAATTAACTTTATTTTTGCTTCGACCTCTTTTAGAATGTTCTCATTACTCTATTTGGCTGTCCATTGTATTCTCAACATTCTTCTACAAAACCACAATCCTGTGGCCTCCAACAATTCTCTTGTCTGTTGTTCTATTGTCCAGTGTTCACACCAATACGTCAAGAATGGCTCCACAAGAAAATGAAAATTAATTTTCTTAATTCTGCTGGCAAAAATAAATTGCATAATATTTTCTTATTCTGTGGAACACCGTCTTTGCCTGAACTATTTTGTGCTTGACCTCTGTTATGTATCTTTTTATCTGAAGCTAATAAACATTTTCATCATCATCATCATCATCGAGTGCCGTCTCCGCAACGAAGAATGGCTACCATGGATCGCCATTCTGCTCTGTCTCTTGCTTTGATGGTGCAGGTTGTCATAGGCTGATTTGTCCATCTGTTGATGTTACTCGTCCATGTTAGTCTTGGTCTGCCTCTGCCTCTTTTACCTTGTATTTTCCCCTCCATGATTACTTTTAGTAGGCTGTTGTGTCTTTTAACATTGCCCAAAAATCACATTTGTCTTGTTTGAATTGTGTTTAGTAGTTCTCTTTTCATTTTTAGTTGTTTTAAGACTTCATCGTTTGTTTTCTTTTCCTTCCATCCAATTCTACCTATTCTTCTATATATCCACATTTCAAAGGCTTCTATTCTCTGTTCTGTTTTCTTGTCTAATGTCCATGTTTCTGCACCATATAGGAATATTGAGAAGATATAACATTTTGCTATTCTTAGTTTTAGCTCTGGTGTTATAAACATTTTCCTAGGTATTGAAATCCATTGACATGTGGTAATGTTGTTCTATTTACTTTAATTCCCATTACTTACAAGACAGTTTATTTTGGTCGACTGGTCATTCTCATTGCACATTGGACAAGACCATATGGTGTGTGTGTAGACAAGTTTTCTTTGGACTCATGCACAGTGCACTCATCTGGCATCTCCTACTGTGAGACGATACTCATGCAGTCTGTTCATGGTTGGGGATTTAGGGTCATTTTTTAAAGAATGTTATTTCATCCAGTGTCACAGAGGGCATTCAGAATGTCATCATGGTCCTTTGCTCTTCTGCCATCAACATCAACCAAACTGTCAAGCCTGTCAGCGAGTTCTGACATCTGCATGCCCTGCTACGAAGATGAAGCACCCTTTATTAGACTGGACCTCCCAAAAGACTCCAAACACTATTGTGTTTTTGTTTTTACTGAGCATACTCATTGAGAAACTGAAGAAACATACACGTATATAAGGCTGTAACTCAAGCGATGTTAATGCTTTTGTAGCAGTCATAATTTCCATAGTCAAACTACTTGTAGTCAATGCAAAAACACCTTCTTTCACTCATCTACCTCCAACATGAGCCACTCGTTTGTTTTCTTTTCTTTCTATCCAATTCTACCTATACTTCTATAAATCCACATTTCAAAGGCCTCAATTTTCTGTTCTGTTTTCTGGTCTAATGTCCATGTTTCTGCACCATACAGGAATATTGAGAAGATGTAACATTTGCTATACTTAGTTTTAGCCCTGGTGTTATTTGTTTTGATGTTAGTATATTTTTCATGGCATTGAAATTACTTTTTGCCATTCCTATTCTTTTATTTATTTCAGTTGTACATTTTCCATCACTGGTTATAGTATGTCCCAGGTAGTTGTAGCTCTGGACTGTCTCCAGATGTATTCCTTCAACTTTGATATTTAATTGTAGGTCTTGTAAATGTTCTTTGTTTATGATCATAGTTTTAGTATTTTTGATATTCATATCTAGTCCATATTTTTTGCTTGTCATGTTTATTACATTAAGTAATTGTTGTAGATCTTTAGGATTCTCTGCTTGTAGTACAGTATTGTCAGCATATCTTAGGTTATTGATTATCTTCCCATTAATGTTAAGGCCTGGCATCTCATTGATGTTTTTAAAGATTTGCTCAGTGTATAAATTGAACAAGCTTGGTGATAGGATGCATCCTTGTCTTACTCCTCTCTTTATATCAATGGGTGTGGAGTTCTCCTTGTTATATTTTATTATTGCTGTTTGCTCCCAGTACAAATTACATATCAGTTGTATGTCTGTGTCATCCAGATTTATATCTTTTAGGCAGTCTATAAGTTGCTCATGGTGTATTCTATCAAATGCTTTGGTGTAGTCTATGAAGCAGGCATATATTGGTTTGTTTACTTCTATGTACTTTTCAATCAATGTCCTCATGCAGAATATGGCTTCTTTTGTCCCACTGTTTTTCCTGAATCTGAATTGCTGCTCATCTAATTCATTATTAATTTTATTCTGAATCCTTCCTTGTATAACATTTAGTAAAATTTTGGTTACCTGGCTCATTAGGCTTATTGTTCTAAAATCGCTGCATTCAAATGCACCATTCTTTTTAGGCAATGCTATAAAAGTTGATGTTTTTAGTTCCTTTGGTATGTATCCTGTACGGTATATGTCATTACATATGTCTGTGACCACTTCAATGCCAAAATCTTCTAGTTGTATCATCACTATCTGTATATTGTCAGGTCCTGCTGCTTTTCCCTTTTTCATTGTTTTTATAGCTTTTTCTACTTCAGATTTCAGGATTTTATAGTTGTATGTACATTTTATAAATGGTTTTTTGTCCCTTTTGTCATGAAATAATTCTGTTACGTATCCCTGCAATCTATCGATTATATCTTTGTTGTCTGTTAGCATACTTCCCTCTTTGTTTGCAATACATCCGTTTCCTGCAGCTTTTTTGTCTTTATTAGTCATTCTTTTTATTTCTGTGTGCATTCCTCTTAAATTTTGTTTACTTTCCATAGTTTTGACTTCTAGACATCTTTGGTTGAGCCAGTCTTCTTTTGCCTTTTTGCACATTTTTCGTATTTCATTATCAATTTCCTTGTATTTTGCAGTGTTCTTCGCTTGTCTTCTCTCTTCCATTTTTTCTAAAATGTTGTCAGTTATCTATTTTTGTTTTTTGTTACTTTCCTTTTTGAGTAAGGTGATGCAGGATTCTTGTGTGCTGTTTTTTATGCATTGCCATTTGGTTGTGACTTTTTCTTCAGGATTTTCTCTTCTGTACTGCTCAATCCCTTCTTCTAGCAGCCTCTGATATGTATGCTTTACTTGTACAGTATAAGTTTCTTTCACATCTTTCTGATTTAAAGCTGTTGTATCTATTGCTGTTGCAGAATTAGTATTTTGTTTATTTCTCTTTAATTTGATTTTCATTTTAATCATTACAGGATTGTGGTCTGAATTAATATCTGCTCCTGGATAGGTTTTGGCTTTCTTGACGCTGTTCCGGAATCTGTCTTTTATCATTATATAATCTATACGATTCCTCTTGCCATCTCCAGGGCTTTTCCATGTGTATAATTTCCTTTTCTCTTGCTCAAAGTAGGTATTACATATTATTAGCCTGTTTTCTTCACAAAATTGAATTAGTCGTTCTCCTCTGTCATTTCTTTTTCCTAACCCATGATTTCCTATAATGGTCTTATATCTGCCTTTTCCCACTTTTGCGTTCATGTCACCCATTACAATCAAGATGTCTGAAAATTTCACTTGCTTCATGACTGTATTTAGATCTTCATAGTATGCTTCTATTTGTTCATCTGTATAGTCTTGAGTAGGTGCGTATGTCTGCATTATTGCTATGTCAAATGGCTTTGCCTTCATTTTTATTAATATAATCCTATCATTGTATTCACTTGAGTATTTATATATTTTATAAGGGAATTAACTTATGATTAACCGGACACATTTATCTAATTGCCTCCCTTGACTGGTTTATTCAAGAGCAAAGAAGTTCGCTATTTTTGTTTGAAGAAATGACGTGCCAGGATCGCGTGCGTTCAAGGACATTTCGAGCTGAGCTCGGACTATTCAAGCTCAAATAGTCGGACAAATATGATGATTAGTTACATGCTGGGTAAGACTGTTCTACAATAGGAGATTAGAAAATATGATGATTAGTTACAAGCTGGGTAAGACTGTTCTACAATATGAGATTAGAAAATTTGATGATTAGTTGCAAGCTGGGTAAGACTGTTCTACAATATGAGATTAGAAAATTTGATATTAGTTACATGCTGGGTAGGACTGTTCTACAATATGAGATTAGAAAATATGATTTTAGTTACATGTTGAGTAGGACTGTTCTAAAATCATCATCATCAAGTACCGGGCCTGCTGGCGTAGGTGATCATGTCTCTCCACAACTTTCGATCACGACAGTTATTTATCATTTCTGTTTTTGTCCTTTCTGCCAAGTCATTCTCTTAAGTTGTCTGGTATTTTTTCTCTTTGCTTCCCTCTATCTCTTCGTCCCTCATTTTTTCCAGTTGTTACAATATATTCCAGCTGTTCTCTTCTCATTACATGGCCAAAAATGATTGTTTCTTCCTAATATTGGAAATTAGCTCTCTTTTTGTTTTGACCTCTTTCAGAACATCTTCATTACTCTTCTTAGTGGTCCATGGTATTCTCAACATTCTTCTGTAAAACCACATTTCTACGGACTCCAGTGATTTTCTTGTCTGTTGTCCTATTGTCCATGATTCACATCCATATGTTAAGACTGGCTTTACATAACATTTAAGAACTTTTTTTCTTGTTTCTATTGTCAAAATGGATTGCGTAGTATCTTCCTCATTTTTTGGAAAGCTGCTTTTGCCTGAGCCATTCTGCATCTCACCTCTTTTGTACATCTTCCGTCTGAGGTTAACAAAGTTCCCAAATATTTAAATTCATTTACCTGTTTTAATATTGTTCCACTTGTCTTTATTTTGCACTGAGGTGATTTTTATTTCTTTGTTGTTACCATTACTTCTGTCTTTTTGCTATTAAGGCTGAGTCCTTTATTTATGCTTTCTTTCACTATAATCTCTAACATTTCTTGTAACTCATTTAAACTCGTAGCGATTAAGACTGTATCATCAGCATACCTTAGATTATTTATATTATGACCTCCAATTGTTATTCCAGGCATGTCCCTTATGGATCTTAAAATAATCTCACTATAAATATTAAACAAATCTGGTGACAGCACACAACCTTGCCTAACATCCTGTTTTATTTGTTGAAACATTCCCAATCGGTTTCCAGTTCTTATGGCCGCTGTTTGTTGCCAGTACATGTTCTTTATTATTCTTAGATCTTTGATGTCTATGTTTATGCTTTCTAAAATTTTGATTATTTCTTGGTGCTTAACTTTGTCAAATGCCTTGGTGTAATCTATGAAACATAGGTATAGATCTGTTTTCACCTCTATGGCTCTTTCTACTAAAGATCTTATGATATAAATGGCATTGCTCGTTCCTTTATCTCTAACAAAACCACACTGTTCATCGCTAATTTCTGTACTGATTTTGTTTCGCACTCTTCGCATGATGATTCTTAGTAATATCTTAGTCATGTGACTCATAAGGCTTATTGTGCGATGATCATCGCATTCAATCGCACACGATTTCTTTGGTAGGTCTAAAATAGGAGATCAGAAAAAAACATGACATTAGTTACATGTTGAGTAGGACTGTTCTAAAATAGGAGATCAGAAAAACATGACATTAGTTACATGCTGAGTAGGACTGTTCTAAAATAGGAGATCAGAAAAACATGACATTAGTTACATGTTGAGTAGGACTGTTCTAAAATAGGAGATCAGAAAAACATGACATTAGTTACATGCTGAGTAGGACTGTTTTAAAATATGAGATTATAAAAACATGACATTAGTCACATGCTGAGCTATGAGTATTCTAAAATCATCGTATTGTGCCGTTTCGGCATCGAAGGCTGGTTACCTTGGAGCGCCATTTCGTCCTGCCTCTTACCTTTGTTTTACACGCGATGTCGTAGATTCAAATGTCCATCTCTTGATGTCAGTCTACCTGAGGTTTTGTCTGTCTCTGCCTCGATAGCCTAATATCCAAAGGTTAAAGTCAAGTACGAGATTTGAACCGGCGTCTTAGCACGCGAGTTTTCACCCATATGTGCTCGGCCGCCTAACCAGAAGTGTTCGGAGACTTCTGGATATTGTCGCTTCAAATATCGAAACTCACGATGCGAGGCGGCATCCCTCGCCTTCACAGAGTACTACCCTGGTAACAGTTTCTGCCAGCGGCTGGGTCGACCGTGGGGGTATTTTTATCTCCAACCACGAGTACAATTCACACTGCTCCCAGCGGGAATAAAACACGGGTTGTCCGAACTACGGTAGTCCAGTAGGGTGGTTATTCCAATTAGGCTACCAAGGACAGGCCTAATATCTTCCCAGCCAAAATGGCTTTCAGTTTGTTTTTGTGTTTCTTTACGTTAGCTAAATATTTCATTTGTTTTGTTTGAAATGTGTTCATCATCATGTGCCATACCGGTTGCCGTAAGTGATCATGTCCTTCCACAATCTTCTGTCCACCGTACATTGTAGAAATGTGTTCAATAGTTCTCCCCCCATTTTCAACTGCTTCAAAACTCCATTATTTGTTTCAATCTCTGTCCTCTAAAATTCTTCCAATTTTTCTATAAATCCACAATTTTTCATTTACTTCTCTGTTTTCTTGTTGGGTGTCCATGCTGCTGCACTGTACTGGTGTATTAAGTACACACATACCATTTTATTGGGGCCACGAAAGTTCAGTGAACTTTACTAAGTACGGTTTGCGGGTTCACCCAACTATAAATGGGTACCGGATTATATTTCTGGGAAAGTAAAGTAGCACGGGCGTAATGCTGACCACATTACCCCAAAAATAATGTGCGGAAGGTCTATTTAAAAAAAAAATTGGCACTAACACCATATCCACTTGAATGGGTCAGGAGACGCCTTTCTTTCTTTTGTAAATGTTATATCATTCTATATTCTCAATTGTAGTTCTACGTTATTTGTTTTGATGTAGTATAACTTCTATGTTACTAAAAATGCGTGTTGCCCTTATTATTCTTTTGTTTGTTTCTATCTCTGTTTTCTTCCCCCCAACTGCTCGCTTTAAGATGTCCAAGGCAGTTGTATTCTGGATTATCTCTATATTTTTTACATCTCCCTAGATCTTCACTTGTAGATTTATTACCACCGTTTTAGGTGTTCTTCGCCCGTGTGGCTTTCGGTTCCCACAGTGAGTGACAAGAATAGAGCCACTGTTACTTGTCATGCATGTCGTAATAGGCGGCTAAGGAGGCGTAGAATCGTCGCTTGTTCAGTTTAGTAGGACATGCTCGGGGCGACCTTCTCCGCGGAACTTCGTCATCATCATCGTGTACCCTCTCCGCAACGAAGGTTGGCTACCATGGATCGCCATTCTACTCTGTTTCTTGCATTGATGGTGCAGGCTGACATAGATTGACTTGTCCATCTTTTGATGTTACTCGTCCATGTTAGTCTTGGTCTGGCTCTGCCTCTTTTACCTTGTATTTTGCCTTCCAATATTACTTTTAGTAGACTGTTGTGTCTTTTAACATGCCCCAAAATTTCATTTGTCTTGTCTTAATTGTGTTCAGCAGTTCTCTTTTTATTTCCAGTTGTTTTAAAACTTCATCGTTTGTTATCTTTTGTTTCCATCCGATTCTACCTATTCTTCTATAAATCCACATTTCAAAGGCTTCAATTTTCTGTTCTGTTTTC
Organism: Megaustenia siamemsis; assembly: GCA_032433765.1. Lineage (NCBI taxonomy): Eukaryota > Metazoa > Mollusca > Gastropoda > Stylommatophora > Ariophantidae > Megaustenia > Megaustenia siamemsis. The sequence goes on along the minus strand of JAVIAB010000047.1, from coordinate 95,367,127 downwards.
TTGTCCAATGTCCGTGTTTCTGCACCATACAGGAATATTGAGAAGATGTAACATTTTGCCATTCTTAGTTTCAGCCCTGCTGATATTTGTTTTGTTGTTAGTATATTTTTCATGGCATTAAAATTACTTTTTGCCATACACGTTCTTTTGTTTATTTCAGTTTTGCATTTTCCATCACTGGTTATAGTATGTCCCAGGTAGTTGAAACTCCGGAACTTACCATGGAACTTACCAATGCATTATGGGAAATCCTGTGATATGTAGTGGAGTGGAAATGGGGAATTCCTGACTGCAATGAAACTGGTTCCATGAATAGATTGAAATAGAAGAGTCTTCTTCATTTTAACACCCAATCCATACTCTCTATTTGTCTTGTTTACCCTTTTTACTAGTTGTAACTCATTTTGACTTTCTGCCGATGTTATCGCCATATGTTTGGTTATCAATTATGCATCCATTGGTGCTAAAACCTGGCATTTCCGTGATGTCTTTATAGATCTGCTCAATGTGTAGATTGAAAAAAACAATGGCGATAGAAAGAAGTCTTGCCTGACTCATTTCTTTATACCAAATATTAAAAGGTGTAAAGTTATCTCTCTTATATATTATCACTGCCGTCTGTTCCCAGTTTAGGCGACAAACAAGTCTTGTGTCTGCATCACCAATATTTTTACATTTCCGGCATTCTATTAATTGTTTCTGATGTACTCTGTCAAAAGCTAAGCTTCTGGCGTTGTCAACCTATCAAAGTACTCATTATTTGGCTGTCTACAACCAACTACTGTGCATTTTAAAAATAATTAAATTAGCACTCTCATGCAGAAGCTTTTCTCATTCCGTTACTTTTCCTAAACCCTAATTGTGCTTCTAATTCCATATTGATTGCATTTTAAGCCCAACCTTGTGTAATTTTGGACGAGATTTGTGGGCTATGTGGCTCATCGCTGCCGTAGAACAGAAGACTGAAGACGTGGAATGCACATAACCTTTTAATGTATCGACTCTAAGATAGGCAGTCAGTTATGAATGATGGGAAACTAAACATAGAATGGTATCAAGCAGCTAAACTCATAGGGAGATGAGACAAACTACGACGCTTGAACTCAAGTCCAGATATCCATGACGATCAGTTACAAGCTGAGCGTAGAGTAAACTAAAATAAGCGGACTATGAGGTTGTACGTCACAAAACGAGGTTGGAACCAACTAAGAATTTGGACAACGATGCTTGGTCACTTTATTAGATTTGGCCAGATATGATAGTGATTTTCAAGGTAAAATGTTAATAAAAATAACTTAACTAAATTAATAACTTAATTTCATTGCTCTGGAGCATCTGCACAGATGTTTAGGCTGGTTCTTTTTTCTCCTGGACAAGCAAAAGTTATCGCCCCTTTCTGTTAAGTATAGCAACCGTCAGGGAATTACAGCCCCTGCCACAACTCCCCCATCCCTGCTGTGTGTTATAAAATATAAAAATTATAGCAATTATTGTTGATGCATAACATTAAACACGATTTCAGAATGGTTATCATATCGGGGCCCGGGGGGAAAGGGAGGGGGGGGGGGGGTCACTCTCTGTAATCGCTGGATGTGCTGTATCAAAGGCGAATGCTAAAGAAATCGCCGTCACCAGAAGTCTACGAGGAAACCCTGGAAAACTTCCAACAAATATCATGTTTTCAGGTTTGTAAGCAGGGGCGGCTGTGAGTAGAATGATGTCAGCTAACTATAGCTTCTATAACTGAAAACATCACGCTAGCAGGGATGTTTTGAGGTTCCCCTTTCAGCCAACGGGCTTACTTGTAAGGATGGCGATGGTTTAACTAACAACTAAAAATGTCAATAAATGATAGTGAAATAATTGTATACGAACTGATGCCTTTATCTAACTCACAAAATCTACCTCATGTAGAACACACAAGTAGACTCCCGCTGAACAAACACTCAAAGAATGCATCCCCTCAACTACGAGACAGTACGTAATTTGACCAACAGCTGCAAGCACTCCTGGCAAACTATGGGTAACCTTATAAGACCCAAGCACATTTGTCTTTTCATAACCATTACCACAGTATCGTATTGATGATTGGGGCATATTAATTTCTGGATTAATAAAAAAAAAGAATATAATCCAGTAACATTAGTAACGTTTGGTCTTGTTTGTTGTTAGGGTCATGGTCACTGCACACCGGACGAACCGATAGGTGCTCCGATATCGCTCTCGAGAAAATTCTGGCCCACATGCACGAACTCCGTGGCACGGCCTGGGATTCACGATGTGAGTAGGTTTTTGCTGACAATTTTTCGGCCGTATCAGGGGCCTACTCCTTTCGATTTTAACTGCCAAGGAGTTCTTTAACGTGCGCGAGTGCACACGGGACCTTCTGTTATTTGCCGTTATTCAAGAGGGCTAGAAAAGTGATCTCACTACCAAAGAAATCAGGGGAAGGTATCGTCATAATGAAAAAAAATCAAGAGCCCCGTCACGCCAAGTGACGTATAGGGAATATGGAATAGTGACCATCATTTTTATAGACCTTCAGTACATGATTTTGGGGTAATGTGGTCGGTATTACGCCCGTGCCACTTCCCAGAAAAAGATCCGGTACCCATTTAAGGCTGGGTGAACCCGGATCCATCGATCAGAATCGAACCCTACATCTTGTCCTTTGTAGTCGAGTTCACTAACCAGCGAGCTATCGCGGCTCCACGTCATAAAGAAACCACGCATTAATGTCTGTCGCCAGTCTTCACAACAATAAGGCTTATCAAGCTCACTTCCTTTTGCAGAACGTTGCAGAAAACAAGTGTGGTCGCACCTAATATAATAATGATTTAACGGCAATTAAGAATCGTGTATTACCTGCGAGCTACTTGACCCGTTTGTGAATGCACTACTTTTTTTTTATCTGTTGAAAGGAATAAATTAACCACTGGATTTGTCCCGAGAATAATTAAGTCGGTAATGCTGGCTATTTATTATTTACCTTTAATGTTTTAATTATAATTGTTATTCCAGATCATGCCAGCTCCTTCGCTGTCGCGCATTGTAAGCCCAGTTCTCCATGGACACCCATGACGACTAGGGAGGGGTCTGTGGATACTCTGAGCTCTCATATCTCGGTCAGACATTTTAAATCATTCAATGCAAGAGTTGAGAGAGTACAACACAATTAACTACTTCCATCGTAATAAATAAACCAATAATCGAACTACTTCCGGGTCAAGGACACCGCATAGTAAATGTACCGAAAACTGTGGACAGGGACAAATAATGGACTGTGGGCGTCAGGATATAACAACCATAACAGACCAAGTTCCTACTCCATCTTGTGATCCTGTAAACAAACTAAGATTGGCGTTTCTGCATTTCTGTATCTTCTCCGTAAATGAGCATTTCTTTCTCACTAATTCCTAGTCTTCTATACATATCGATGCTTGCTCACTTTGTTTTCTTAAACAATCTTGTATCTTCCCTCTAGCTCTTCTTCGACTATGTTTTATTCCAGTTGTCTCATCCAGTTGTCTCATCCAGTTGTCTCATCCAGTTGTCTCATCCCGTTGTCTCATCCAGTTGTCTCATCCCGTTGTCTCATCCCGTTGTCTCATCCAGTTGTCTCATCCAGTTGTCTCATCCAGTTGTCTCATCCAGTTGTCTCATCCCGTTGTCTCATCCAGTTGTCTCATCCCGTTGTCTCATCCAGTTGTCTCATCCAGTTGTCTCATCCCGTTGTCTCATCCAGTTGTCTCATCCCGTTGTCTCATCCAGTTGTCTCATCCCGTTGTCTCATCCAGTTGTCTCACCCCGTTGTCTCATCCAGTTGTCTCATCCAGTTGTCTCATCCCGTTGTCTCATCCCGTTGTCTCATCCAGTTGTCTCATCCAGTTGTCTCATCCCGTTGTCTCATCCCGTTGTCTCATCCAGTTGTCTCATCCAGTTGTCTCATCCAGTTGTCTCATCCCGTTGTCTCATCCAGTTGTCTCATCCAGTTGTCTCATCCTGTTGTCTCATCCAGTTGTCTCATCCAGTTGTCTTATCCAGTTGTCTCATCCCGTTGTCTCATCCAGTTGTCTCATCCAGTTGCCTCATCCAGTTGTCTCATCCCGTTGTCTCATCCAGTTGTCTTATCCAGTTGTCTTATCCAGTTGTCTCATCCAGTTGTCTCATCCAGTTGTCTCATCCTGTTGTCTCATCCCGTTGTCTCATCCAGTTGTCTCATCCAGTTGTCTCATCCAGTCGTCTCATCCCGTTGTCTCATCCCGTTGTCTCATCCAGTTGTCTCATCCAGTCGTCTCATCCCGTTGTCTCATCCCGTTGTCTCATCCAGTTGTCTCATCCAGTTGTCTCATCCAGCCATTGCCTTTTCATTTCAAGGACACAAATTATGGATTGTTTACCTCCTTGTGTTGGATACAGGTTTACTCTTTGCCTTGACCTCTGAACGTCCTCACCACCATCGTTAGCTGCCCTTGGTATTCTCAACATTTTCCTGTAAAGCTACTTTTTTGCTGATTCCATTGATTAATAGAATGAAGTCCAATTGTCCATAACTCACATCCATATGTCAAGACTGGCTCTACGTATCAGAGAAGAACTGTTTTTTTTTTAAAAAAAGAATGGCCATTGACACAAAAAATGGTTTGCCCTGATATCTTTCTACAGAAAACGCTATGTACACACACGGATACAAGAGCTACAGAAACTAACATAAACATGGACCCATGTTTCGTCAACTATATTAAGACAGTCGATAAAAAAAAGCAAGCACAGAAGTAATAAAACTGCTAAAAGAAACGTGTTGGTGGGAAATTGTGTTTAGGTTGCTAGGATGGCAGTGTACCGTAATGCACGCCTCTCATGACAGGGCATCGTTTCAATGAGCACGGGTTTGATTCTGCTTAGGATTGTCTTTTGTTCTGTGTATTTTTCATTGTTGAAGTAATTTGTGAATTGTTGTGACATTTTTGGTTGCAATCTCATATTTTACCGGACATAACGTGCCATTTTTGTTGTTGCTACTGAAGTGATGTCAGGCTTTGCTGGTAAAGATTATGTGAAAGAAAAAGATTATGTGAAAGAAAAAGATTAATGTAAAAGAAAAAGATTATGTGAAAGAAAAAGATTAATGTGAATGAAAGAGATTACGTGAAAGAAAAAGATTATGTGAAAGAAAAAGATTAATGTGAAAGAAGAAGATTATGTGAAAGAAAACAAAACCCACAAAAGGCTTTAAGGACAGACAATTAAAGGTTGAACAGTCAATTCTTCATACGTTCAATAACTGACTTACTTTCACATTTTAAGTGAAAAACAATCACGTGGTCTCTCAAAGTGCACGGGGATATTCCCACCGAAGACAGCGTTGACCTTACCAGAATATAAAGTAAGCCAGTCACAGTGACATTGTAATGTTTGATGTGTAGTACTGTCAAATCTCATGTTTCCTGGACACTATTTGTTTTTGTAAACAATTTTTTATAAGAAAAACTCAGATTTGCAAATACACTTTGCCTGTGGACTTAATATTTACAAATTCTTATGGTTCAGGAGAATCTAAGACTGCATGCTAAAAATGATGACATTGTGGCAAATAGTTTCTGAGAAAATTGATATTGAGTTTGCGCATACTTTTGTGAACGGACTATAGATATTTGAATTCATTGGCCTCGACAACCGGGACTCTGATCAATGTCAGAGGAGAACAGAGCAGAACCATTGTCACGTGCCACGCTCGTCGTAAGAGGTGACTATGGAGGTTTGGGGTCAAGGTCTTCACTGGTGCTAGGAGTGGTTCGTACATTAGAGCTTAATCCATCTTCAGTGATTTCGCAGGTGCCTGGTGGGCGTGCTAGGGAACGCGTTGAGGAGGGGATCTGGGCAATATGGAGTTCTTTGTTGTACAAGGAAGATAATCTGTAGATTAAATGAGACAAAACTGTAATTGTGCATTTAGATTTTGTTTTTCTATATTGCAGCACATTCTGACATTTCGCTGTTGCCAGTTGGGCTTTTATTGCCACGTTCCATCGCTAGAATGGCAAACATTTTCTGCAACTTACTTTCACTTCTAGCAATTAGAGCTGCGTCATTATTTCTATCCTGCTGACTTTTCCTACTTCTTGACGAGACACGACCCGTTCAACCTCAGACTAGTTCTTCTAGGTTATATTAAACCGCAAATGATATCCAAAAATGGAAATCATTTTCTCATCTTAGACAAGTATTGTATCTACAGACAACAAATAATACATGAGTATTGTTATGTATGGAAGCTTCCGAGAAGGTAGATCAGTGAACCATTTCAGGGGAAGAGTTATTTTTACAACACTCAGAAAAAAAATCGCAAACAATCAACAGCAGAAAAAAAACAAACAAAGAACAACAGATGGTCCGAAGCAGGATCGAACCCGTACTCCACGGCACAGCGCCTTGCCACATGAAAATAAACGCTAGAGCACACGGTCAACGCAGCTATTTAAAAAAAAAATAGCTATCATTGGCGATGTCTTTCACACAGGTGTACTCATGACTATAGTATAGAGTTACGGACTCAACTAGGGAATAAATTGTGTATCTGTATTTTCCTATTAGGACCGTGTGCTCTAGCGTTTGGTTTCTCGTAACTAGGCGCTGTGCCGAGGAGAACGGGTTCGATCCTGCTTTGGACCATCTATTGTTCTTTGTTTTTCTTTTCTGTTGTTGATAGTTTGTGAATTTGTTTTCCGAGTGCTGTAAACACTAAGGCAGAATCATATGACGTAAAACTGAACTAAATGACATCACCAAGTTCATATTTGTGTAGACAACTGCTGTTCATAACTAAAACGTATCACATTAAAAATCAAACTACAACATCAAAGTTGTCGAATAAAAAGAAAACAGCGAAAAAAAACAATAATATTTGGATATCTGTGTCACAGGAGATCTGGTCCGGAGTTAGAGTTGATATAACAACATCACAGATAATAAAGTTGATAAAAGTCCCTTCGACTGCGATAAAAAGATGCATCACGTTACTCAAACATTAATGCTCATAGTGGTCATAACTAAACATATAGTAATTTTAAAAAAAGCTTTCCAAGCACTGGATGTAAACAAAAACAAAACAAAATATAAATAAACACAACAGCATGAGCGTGACAGTTGCGCTAATCAAATAATGATAGAATTCTGTGCAAAAACAAGAGGGGGAGTTGCCAAGTAAAAAAAAAAACCTGTAACCAAAGGGCATTGGGCGATAAAAGTGTCACATTAAAGTAACACCATCCGAGAGTCGTGCATAATGAATAAGCGAATGCTAGGACACCGCTTGTGGTGACTGTAGGGTTCACCTCCAGCCGCAAGATGCAGAATGTTGCTCCATAGTTCCCAGTTTGTGAATATCTATTCTCTCAGACTAGCTGTCTTGCCTGGCGACTCTCATCATCTCTCAGACTAGCTGTCTTGCCTGGCGATTCTCATCATCTCTCAGACTAACTGTCTTGTTTGGCGATTCTCATCATCTCTCAGAATAACTGTCTTGCCTGGCGATTCTCATCATTTCTCAGACTAGCTGTCTTATCTGGCGATTCTCATCATCTCTCAGACTAACTGTCTTGCTTGGCGATTCTCAACATCTCTCAGATTAACTGTCTTGCCTGGCGATTCTAATCATCTCTCAGACTAGCTGTCTTGCCTGGCGACTCTCATCATCTCTCTAGCTGTCTTGCCTGGCGATTTTTCATCATCTCTCAGATTAACTGTCTTGCCTGGCCATTCTCATCATCTCTCAGACTAGCTGTCTTATCTGGCGATTCTCATCATCTCTCAGACTAACTGTCTTGTCTAGCGATTCTCATCATCTCTCAGACTAGCTGTCTTATCTAGCGATTCTCATCATCTCTCAGACTAGCTGTCTTATCTGGCGATTCTCATCATCTCTCAGACTAGCTGTCTTATCTGGCGATTCTCATCATCTCTCAGACTAGCTGTCTTATCTGGCGATTCTCATCATCTCTCAGACTAGCTGTCATATCTGGCGATTCTCATCATCTCTCAGACTAGCTGTCTTATCTAGCGATTCTCATCATCTCTCAGACTAGCTGTCTTGCCTGGCGATTCTCATCATCTCTCATACTAGCTGTCTTGCCTGGCGATTCTCATCATCTCTCAGACTAACTGTCTAGCCTGGCGATTCTCATCATCTCTCAGACTAGTTGTCTTGCCTGGCGATTCTCATAATTTCTCAGACATACTTTTCTGTCTACTCTCATCTGGCGAGACTTACATTTTTAAGCTGGTTTTCTTTTAGGGTTTCATTCTTACCTGGCTAATTTCTCTCTCTTTCTTCAATGAAAATAACTCCTCTCTTGGATAAATTATATCTCTCCTCCTTTTTTGACACCAACTCCCCACCTGGTTAATTTCTCTTTATTTCTTCTCTGACACCAACTCCCCACCTGGTTAATTTCTTACTAATCCGTTTCTGGCACCATTTCCCTGGTTCATTTCTTCCCCACCCTTCTATGATACCCCTCCCCCCTCCATGCAAATCTCTCTCTATTCCGTCTCTACCACCAACTTCCCACTTGATTCATCCCTTCTCTCTTTTCTTCACTTCTTCCCTACTCATTTCACATTTCTCTCTCTCTTCCGTCTTCTACCACCAACTCCCCACTTGAATCATCCCTTCTCTCATCCCTTCTCTTCTCTCCTGCTTATTTCAAATCTCACTTTCTTTAACACCGCTCTCTACCTGTTTCATTTCTTTCTCTATGTCTCTCTTATTCCCTAAACACGCAGTACCTGGAACATCCCCTTTCCTTTCATCCCTCTATAACCTCCCACTCCCTACTTGAACAGTTTCACTATCCCACCCTCTTTTCACCCCCCGAATGCCAACAATATCAAAGAATCGCATTTACAATTTGAGGGCGCGTATTCATTCTTTCACTTCTGCCAGTGATAAATAATGTAGGAACTCCCTTATGCACACAACATGGCTGCTAGCAATACAAGTAGCGCACCTCCCGCTAATTAGCTCCTTGTTACTACTGATTAACTTTCATTCTGACCCGCGTAGCGTTCTTTCTAGCGCCGCCAAGGGACTCAACGACGCACACCTGTTCTTCACTAGCTTTTGTGCCCTTCACTTCAGGACAGCACTGAGGGGGTGAGTGTGAGCTATGAATACGTATGTAACTGCTCACAGAGTTCTATAGAACTTCAACGGCAAACACAGAGGGCTTTCATTCTCGATGTGCATTATTTTAGGACTTCAGTTGAATAGTTTATGACCTCTGTAATTACCTCAGCGCCAATGACTGTGCTCTGGCTATTGCTATGGATTCGTGAAACATTCAGGGACTTTGGAGATGTGTTGAGTTTGCTGAGAAATGAGCGCTGCATTATCGTCAGCATTGGTATCATCATTGTTATCAACATTATCATCAATATTGTCTTCTTCTTCTTTCTATCCTTCCTCGTTTGCCTTTCAGCGTCGAGGGGAGATATCATTTGCGGTCTTTTACTCTTCTGTTCGCCTCTGCTGCTCTTATGTTTCCTAGTGTTTCTATTGTTCCGTCAATTCTTCTGTTTCGTGGTCGACCCTTGGGTCTGGTGTTCTCGCAACGTTTATTGATGGCTCGTTTTGTTGTTTTGATCACTCTCCCTTGTCACGTGGCCAAAATATGTTATCAGTTGTTTCTTGATATATTCTATGACGGGGGTTATTCCTAGCTTTTTTCTCGTACATTATCGTCGCCATCATCAAAATAATCTTCATTACAATGGTTATAATTATTATTATTGTTATCGCTATCATTATCGTCATTGTTATTATCATCGACGAGGTCAAACGCTTCTGTTAGCTCCAGGGCTTAATGTGTCAGCAGAACTACCCAGCTCCTACTCCGATTCCCTGCAGTGCTCCTAGTAACAGACCAAGTAGTCCTGTCCAGCGAGTATAGATCGAGAAGGAAGGCAATCTAAAATCCAATGAATACCATAACTAAAGACGGATGTACCGTGCCGAAAGGTGTCATTACCGCAACAGACCTGTGTTTCATAACGCAACAACTGTAAGCCAACGCAAAGTCGTTCATTAGCGATCGACGTAAACGATTAGTTGACGAGTGGACGAAGAAAATCATCATCATTATTATCAGCAGTATCATCATTGTAATCGTGATCAGTTACATTATTATATCTTTCTTTGTTACTATCATTGGCATTATATCTTTGTTTGTTACCATCATTGGTATTATATCTTTGTTTGTTACCATCATTTGTATTATATCTTTGTTTGTTACCATCATTGGTATTATATCTTTGTTTGTTACCATCATTTGTATTATATCTTTGTTTGTTACCATCATTGGTATTATATCTTTGTTTGTTACCATCATTTGTATTATATCTTTGTTTGTTACCATCATTGGTATTATATCTTTGTTTGTTACCATCATTGGTATTATATCTTTGTTTGTTACCATCATTGGTGTTATATCTTTGTTTGTTACCATCATTGGTATTATATCTTTGTTTGTTACCATCATTTGTATTATATCTTTGTTTGTTACCATCATTGGTATTATATCTTTGTTTGTTACCATCATTTGTATTATATCTTTGTTTGTTACCATCATTGGTATTATATCTTTGTTTGTTACCATCATTTGTATTATATCTTTGTTTGTTACCATCATTGGTATTATATCTTCATTAACATCATCATTATCGGCGTCGTCATCATCATTATCATACTTATCACCAACTTAATTTTTCTGCAGTTATCGTCATTATTCTCCTCTGCATTGTTATTACAGTTATCATCATAGCACTATTATCATTACCCTTTCATCTTTTTATTATTATCATCATCATTGTTATTAATAAACTACTCCCTTGTCATCAGCGTTATCTTTATCAACACCATCATCATTAAGATCACCATTATCATACATTATCTTATAAATGGAATCTTTTTGAAGTACCACCTTTTCAACACCCTAATGATAGGAACCTCTCAATGAATGTTACAGACAAAAAGACTTGTGGACATCTGCTACAATCATTCCCAACATATGAACAGAGAAGGCTCTTGTAGCCATCACCGGTACCAAAGGGAGACAAGTTGTTTGGAGGTGTCACAAGCCTTGAGGTGATGAACGCTTTTTTTTAACTTATTGAGGTCAAGAAGTGTATGCTGAGCTCATGCTAGTAGAGGCCAGCAGTAGACTTTAAATGAAGACAATCGATCTTTTTTTTTTTTTTTACAAATAAACAGGACAAATCTGAAACGAGTGCAGACCGTCAAATACTTGGGCACAATAATATCAGATGGAATATGCCCCACAGAAATATAAAGCAGAATAGCTTAGGCCAAAATAGTATTTCAGAAAATGAAAAACGTCTTATGCAACAAATCTATGTCAATAGAAATGAGAAAGAGAGTCCATCGGTGCTATATTGAACCAATTCTGATCTGTGGTAGTAAATCATGGATAGTAATCAAACAAATGAAAAGATGATTAGAGGCCACAGAGATGGGATTTCTCAGAATGGTAAGAGCTCCCTGGACAGCTAGAAAGACCAAATAGGAAATTCTCAAAGAGGCCAACACAAAAGGGAGCTCCTAAGAAACTAAAGAAACAAATAACCCACATTTTTTGGGCCCATCATGATAAAAAAAAAAGTTGGAATACTTGGTAACAATTGGCAAAATAGAGGGAAAGAGAGACCGCGGACGACACAATGAGAATATATTGGAAAGATAGCTTGATGTCAATGCACGATAAACAGCCAGCAACAGATTTGATACGATACACTGTGAGTAGACAATTTTTGAACGTGATCGCCTGCTCCAACCGGTATGACAAATAATGTCGAATTTATCTTTTATACACACACACACACACACACACGCGCGCGCACGCACGCGCGCGCGCACACACACACACAAAGCAAATTATCGGACGAATGTTTACTTGCTCTGGAAGAACTCATCAGCCACAAAACATTGAGAGTTTCTCTTGTAAAACACAATCAAGTTTGCTGAGTATTAACGCTGAAATAAACAGGCTAAAAAGTTTACCAAGTGTTTAGTTTAGCCAACAGGTCATCTTTGTTACACAACAGACAACCCGAATGGGCTCAGATCACTTCTCAGCACCTCCCACAGCATGCCGCAGCCCCCCAGCAACAACTCCAAAGATGACCTCAGGTGCACGACACTATTATCACCAGCGAAGAGAATGTTCTCAACCTCCTTAGTCGCCTCCTACAACATGCATGACAGTGACTCTATAATTTTCTTCCGTCATCATGGTCTGCACCCCGGTCGCCACGTGGACGAAATTAAAATTAACAAACGTTATCAGTGAATTAACCATTGTGAAGAGTTTATCAAACGTTATCAGTGAATTAACTATTGCGAAGAGTTTATCAAACGTTATCAGTGAATTAACCACGGGAAACAGTTTATCAAACGTTATCAGTGAATTAACCACGGGAAACAGTTTATCAAACGTTATCAGTGAATTAACCACAGTGAAGAGTTTATCAAACGTTATCAGTGAATTAACTATTGCGAAGAGTTTATCAAACGTTATCAGTGAATTAACCATTGCGAAGAGTTTATCAAAAGTTATCAGTGAATTAACCACGGTAATAAGTTTATCAAACATTATCAGTGAATTAACCATTGCGAAGAGTTTATCAAACGTTATCAGTGAATTAACCACGGGAAACAGTTTATCAAACGTTATCAGTGAATTAACCACGGGAAACAGTTTATCAAACGCTATCAGTGAATTAACCACGGGAAACAGTTTATCAAACGTTATCAGTGAATTAACCACAGTGAAGAGTTTATCAAATTTTGGCAGTGACAAAGAAAACGTTTAGTTATTAATAAATAAGACACTATATAAAAACAAAAAAATATATGTCAATACATTGTCGTAACACATGCCTATTCACACATTCGATCGTAGAAAGATTAAAGAAAACGTTAAAAAAATTGTTATAGTTCTTTCAAATGAACTGAAAATAAAAACCCACAAAAAATTTAGAACATATTAGTGTAAATTAGAGTTCACGGGTTTGGAAATAGAAAATGGAAAACAAAGAAATTCCCTTCCGTGACGTGTGCGGTTGTTAGGAAGTAAGTCAACATTTATGAGTTGTGTATAGATCTAAAGTTTGTTCTTGTGTACAGGCTGGTCACTGCACTGTAGGGTGTGTACAGGATGGTCACTGCACTGTAGGATGTGTAAAGGCTGGTCGCTGCACTGTAGGGTGTGTACAGGCTGGTCACTGCACTGTAGAGTGTGTACAGGCTGGTCACTGCACTGTAGGGTGTGTACAGGATGGTCACTGCACTGTAGGGTGTGTGCAGGCTGGTCACTGCACTGTAGGATGTGTACAGGCTGGTCACTGCACTGTAGGGTGTGTACAGGCTGGTCACTACACTGTAGGGTGTGTACAGGCTGGTCACTGCACTGTAGGATGTGTACAGGATGATCACTGCACTGTAGGATGTGTACAGGCTGGTCACTGCACTGTAGGGTGTGTACAGGCTGGTCACTGCACTGTAGGATGTGTACAGGCTGGTCACTGCACTGTAGGGTGTGCAAAAGGCTCGTCACTGCACTGTAGGATGTGTACAGGCTGGTCACTGCACTGTAGGATGTGTACAGGCTGTTCACTGCACTGTAGGGTGTACACAATTTATTTAAATTGCCATTTTAAAATGAAATAGAAAAAATAGAAGTGGGTGTAGGTGTGGGTGTCAGTGTAGTGTGGGCGTGATTGTGGGTGTAGGTGTAGGTGTCAGTGTAGTGTGGGCGTGATTGTGGGTGTAGGTGTGGGTGTAGGTGTAGGTGTCAGTGTAGTGTGGGCGTGATTGTGGGTGTAGGTGTAGGTGCAGGTGTGGGTGTCAGTGTAGTGTGGGCGTAATTGTGGGTGTAGGAGCAGGTGTGGGTGTAGGTTTTGGTGCAAGTGTGAGTGTAGTGTTGGCGTAGCTGTGGGTATAGCTGGGGGTGCAGGTGTGGGTGCAGGTGTGGGTGTAGGTGTCAGTGTAGTGTGGGCGTAATTGTGGGTGTAGGTGTAGTTGTGGATGCCAGTGTAGTGTGGGCGTAATTGTGGGTGTAGGAGCAGGTGTGGGTGTCAGTGTAGTGTGGGCGTAATTGTGGGTGTAGGTGTAGTTGTGGGTGTCAGTGTAGTGTGGGCGTAATTGAGGGTGTAGGTGCAGGTGTGGGTGCAGGTTTTGGTGTAGGTGTGAGTGTAGTGTTGGCGTAGCTGTGGGTATAGCTGGGGGTGCAGGTGTGGGTGCAGGTGTGTGTGTTGGTGTAAGTCTATGTATGGGTGTTGATGCGGGTGTGGATGTAGGTGTGGGTGTAGATGAGGGTAGAGGTGTGGGTGCACGTGTGGGTGTAGGTGTGAGTTTAGATGTGGGTATAAAAGTTGGTGTAGGTGTGAGTGTATGTGTGGATGTAGGTGTGGATGTAGGTGTGGGTGTAAGTATGGATGGGAGTGTAGATGTAGGTATAGGTGTTGGTGTTGGTGAGGGTGTAGGTGAGGGTGTAGGTGAGGGTGTAGGTGTGGGTGTAGATGTAAGTGTAAGTGTGGATATGGGTGAAGGTGTGGGTGTAGGTGTGAATTTGGTGTGGGTGTGGGTGCAGGTGTGGGTGTAGGTAGGTGTGTATGTAGGTGTGGGTGCAGGTGTGTATGTAGGTGTGTATGTAGGTGTGGGTGTAGGTGTGTATGTAGGTGTGGGTGTGGGTGTAGGTGTGTATGTAGGTGTGGAAGTAGGTGTGGATGTAGGTGTGTAGGTAGGTGTGGATGTAGGTGTGTATGTAGGTGCGCATGTAGGTGTGGATGTAGGTGTGCATGTAGGTGTGGGTGTAGGTTTGTATGTAGGTGTGGATGGAGGTGTGTATGTAGGTGTGTATGTAGGTGTGTATGTAGGTGTGGATGTAGGTGTGTATGTAGGTGTGGATGTAGGTGTGGGTGTAGGTGTGTATGTAGGTGTGTATGTAGGTGTGGATGTAGGTGTGTATGTAGGTGTGTATGTAGGTGTGGATGTAGGTGTGGATGTAGGTGTGGATGTAGGTGTGGATGTAGGTGTGTATGTAGGTGTGGATGTAGGTGTGTATGTAGGTGTGGATGTAGGTGTGGATGTAGGTGTGCATGTAGGTGTGGGTGTAGGTTTGTATGTAGGTGTGGATGGAGGTGTGTATGTAGGTGTGCATGTAGGTGTGTATGTAGGTGTGTATGTAGGTGTGGATGTAGGTGTGTATGTAGGTATGGTGTAGGTTTGTATGTAGGTGTGGATGGAGGTGTGTATGTAGGTGTGTATGTAGGTGTGTATGTAGGTGTGGATGTAGGTGTGTATGTAGGTGTGGGTGTAGGTGTGTATGTAGGTGTGTATGTAGGTGTGTATGTAGGTTTGTATGTAGGTGTGGATGGAGGTGTGTATGTAGGTGTGTATGTAGGTGTGTATGTAGGTGGGGATGTAGGTGTGCATGTAGGTGTGGGTGTAGGTGTGTATGTAGGTGTGGATGTAGGTGTGGATGTAGGTGTGTATGTAGGTATGGATGTAGGTGTGGGAGTAAGTGTGGATGTAGGTGTGTGTGTAGGTGTGGATGTAGGTGTGAATGTAGGTGTGGATGTAGGTGTGGATGTAGGTGTGGATGTAGGTGTGGATGTAGGTGTGGGTGTAGGTGTGGATGTGAGTGTTAAAAGTTGCTTGAATCATAAGCAAAAGTGAACGAGTGTGTGCATTATAATGGGACGAGTCAATGGGTGTAGGTGTCAAGATGTTTCTGCACTTTGTTCTGTACAGAGCGAGTAGTCTTTAGTGATAAGGCACGGTGTCGACTTTTGGTGATTGAGCTGTAGTCAAACTAGTAGTTCTAGAGCATGTAGCAAAAAACAAGATATCTTCCTTCCTTCCTTCCTTCCTTCCTTCCTTCCTTCCTTCCTTCCTTCCTTCCTTCCTTCCTTCCTTCCTTCCTTCCTTCCTTCCTCCTTCCTTCCTTCCTTCCTTCCTTCCTTCCTTCCTCCTTCCTTCCTTCCTTCCTTCCTTCCTTCCTTCCTTCCTTCCTTCCTTCCTTCCTTCTTCCTTCCTTCCTTCCTTCCTTCCTTCCTTCCTTCCTTCCTTCCTTCCTTCCTTCCTTCCTTCCTTCCTTCCTTCCTCCCTCCTCCCCTCCCTCCCTCCCTCCCTCCTTCCTTCCTTCCTTCCTTCCTTCCTTCCTTCCTTCTTCCTTCCTTCCTTCTTCCTTCCTTCCTTCCTTCCTTCCTTCCTTCCTTCCTTCCTTCCTTCATTCCATCCTTCCATCCTTCCATCCTTCCTTCCTTCCTTCCTTCCTCACTTCCTCCTACCTACCTTCCTTCCTTCCTTCTTTCCTTCCTTCCTTTCTTCTTCCTTCCTTCCTTTCTTTCTTGCCTTCTTTCTCCCTTTCTTCAATCCTTCCTGCCTTACTGTCTCCTTCCTTCTTTCCTTCCTTCTTTCCTTCCTTCCATCCCTCCCTTCTTTTCTTCCTTCCTTCTTCCCTCCCTCCTCTTTCCCTCCCTTCTTTTCTTCCTTCCTTACTTCTTTTCTTCCTTACTTCCTCCCTCACTCCCTCCCTCTCTCCTCTCCCCTCCCTTCCTCCCTCCCTCCTACCTTCCTTCCTTCCTTCATTCCTTCCTTCCTTCTTTCCTTTCTTCCTTCCTTCCTTCCCTTCCTCCCTCCGTCCCTCTATTCCTTCCTTCCTCCCTCCCTACCTCCTTCCATCCTCTGTCCCTCTATTCCTTCATTCCTTCCTTCCTTCCTTAATCCCTCTCACCCTTCCTTCTCTCCCTCCTCCTTCCTTCCCTCCCATCCTTCCTCCCTTCATTCCATCCTTCTTCATTCCTTCCTTCCTTCCTTCCTTCCTTCCTTCCTTCCTTCCTTCCTTCCTTCCTTCCTTCCTTCCTTCCTTCCTTCCTTCCTTCCTTCCTTCCTTCCTTCCTTCCTTCCTTCCTTCCTTCCTTACTTCCTTCCTTCCTTCCTTCCTTCCTCATTTCCTCCCTACCTTCCTACCTTCCTTCTTTCCTTTCTTCCTTCCTTCCTTCCTTCCTTCCTTCTTTCTTTCTTTCTCTTTCTTTCTTTCTTTCTTTCTCTTTCTTTCTTTTTCTTTCTTTCTTTCTTTCCTTCTTTCTTCCTTTCTTCCATCCTTCCTGCCTTACTGTCTTCCTTCCTTCTTTCCTTCCTTCTTTCTTCCTTCCATCCCTCCCTTCTTTTCTTCCTTCCTTCCTTCCCTCCCTCCCTCCTTCCCTCCCTTCTTTTCTTCCTTCCTTACTTCTTTTCTTCCTTACTTCCTCCCTCACTCCCTCCCTCTCTCCTCTCCCCTCCCTCCCTCCCTCCCTCCTTCCTTCCTTCCTTCCTTCCTTCCTCCTTCCTTCCTTCCTTCCTTCCTTCCTTCCTTCCTTCCTTCCTTCCTTCCTTCCTTCCTTCCTTCCTTCCTTCCTTCCTTCCTTCCTTCCTTCCTTCCTTCCTTCCTTCCTTCCTTCCTTCCTTTCCATCCTCCCTCCGTCCCTCTATTCCTTCCTTCCTTCCTTCCTTCCTTAATCCCTCTCACCCTTCCTTCTCTCCCTCCCTCCCTGCCGCCCTCCCTCCTTCCTCCCCCCCTCCTTCCTCCCTTCCTTCCTTCCTCCCTCCCTCCTTCCCCCTCCCTCCTTTTCCTTCCTTTCCTTCCCTTTCATTCCCTTCCTTCCCTTCCCCCATCCGTCCGTCTAAACCTTCCTTCCTCCCTCCCTCCCTACCTCCTTCCTTCCTATCTTCCATCCCTTCCATCCCTTCCTTCCTCAATCCTCCTCTGCCTTCCTTCTTCCCTCCCTCACTCCCTCCCTCACTTCCTTCCTTCCTATCCTCCTTCCGTCCTCCATCCCTCTATTTATTCCTACCTTCCTTTCTTCCTTCCTTCTTTCCTTCCTTCCCTCCCATCTCCCCTTCCTTCCTTCCTTCCTTCCTTCCTTCCTTCCTTCCTTCCTTCCTTCCTTCCTTCCTTCCTTCCTTCCTTCCTTCCTTCCTTCCTTCCTTCCTTCCTTCCTTCCTTCCTTCCTTCCTTCCTTCCTTCCTTCCTTCCTTCCTCCTTCCTTCCTTCCTTCCTTCCTTCCTTCCTTCCTTCCTTCCTTCCTTCCTTCCTTCCTTCCTTCCTTCCTTCCTTCCTTCCTTCCTTCCTTCCTTCTTGCTTCCTTCTTTTCTTCCTTCCTTCCTTCCTCCCTCCCCTCCTTCCTTCCTTCTCTTCCCTTCCTTCCTCCCTCCGTCCCTCTATTCCTTCCTTCCTCCCTCCCTACCTCCTTCATGCCTCCGTCCCACTATTCCTTCCTCCATTCCTTCCTTCCTTCCTTCCTTCCTTCCTTCCTTCCTCCTGCCTCACTCACTCCCTCCCTTCCTTTCTTAATCCCTCCTCCCTTCCTCCCTGCCTTCCTTCCTTCCTCCCTCCCTCCTGCCTCCCTCCTTCCTTCCTTCCCTCCCTTCCTTCCCTCCCTTCCTTCCTTCCTTAATCCCTCCCTTCCTTTTTTCCTCCCTCCCTCCCTTCCTTCCTTTTTTCCTTCCTTCCTTCCTTCCTCCTTCCTTCCTTCCTTCCTTCCTTCCTTCCTTCCTTCCTTCCTTCCTTCCTTCCTTCCTTCCTTCCTTCTTCCTTCCTCGTTACTCTCTATTGGAAACTACTATTATTACTGATACTGTAATATCAATTAATTACGTAGGGAAGTAAAAAAGTAATGCACACCAATTTTTTTCTCGGAAACTATTCGGGCAAAATGTGTGAAATTTTCACAAATTGTAGCTGAACATCCCCTTTACACTACCTATTTTTCAACATAATCTCCGTCCAAGCGTATTGCCTTACGCCAACGCGAAACTAGGTCATGAATGCCTCGTTTGTACCAAGTTTTGTCCTGCTCGCGTAGCCATTTTTTAACTGCACGGATCACACCCTCATCATTGTCAAAGTGTGTCCCACGCAGGAATTTTTTGAGTGGTCCAAACAGATGGAAATCTTTGGGAGCCAGATCAGGGCTGTAAGGAGGATGGGGCAGTACAGTCCAACCAAATTTGTTGATTGCTTCCCGTGTTACCAGTCTTGTGTGAGGGCGTGCATTGTCATGTTGAAGCAACAAATCTGCAGATGGCTTATTAGGCCGAACTCTGTGGAACCGATTTTTGAGTTTTGTCAGTGTATTGATGTAAGCTGTCGAGTTGATTGTCTCACCTCTTGTCATTACATCAACAAGAATCACACCATCAATGTTCCAGAAGACAGTGATCATCACCTTTCCGGCTGATGGAGATGTTTTGAATTTTTTTCTTTTTGGTGACTGCGGATCATGCCATTCCATTGACTGCATTTTTGTTTCAGGCTCATAATGATGTGCCCACGTTTCGTCACCGGTAACAATTTTTGACAAAAACATTTCTCCTTCAACACCGAAACGCTCCAACAATTCAGAACAGAATATTTTCCTTTGAACTCTGTGATCATTTGTTAGGTACCGAGGAACCCATCGAGCGTAAATCTTTGAATATCCGAGAGTTTTAAAAATTGCGATTGCACTTCCCTTGCTGACTGTAAGCTGCAATGCCAATTGCTGACTAGTGATACACCTATCCTTACGAATAATGGCATCAGCCTGGTTTAACATGTCTGTGCTGGTAGCCGAGGCAACACGTCCAGAACGCGGCAAATCATGCAGCTCCACTCGTACACTTTCTGCAGCTTTAATTCTCTGAACCCAGCGACTAACTGTGCTCCTATCGACTGCAGAACATTTGTACACTGCACACAGTCGTTTATGAATGTTTGCCACAGTTTCTTTTTCCGCAACCAGAAATTCTATGACAATTCGCTGTTTGTAACGGACATTGTTGACAAGCTCCATTTTAACGGTTCATAGATTGCGTAATATTTATCAGAATGCTGTGCAATTTGGTACACATAATTGGAACATGTCATATTCCAAGTGTGCAAAATTTCATATTCCTATATTTATTATTAGCCGAGAAAAAAATTGGTGTGCATTACTTTTTGACCTCCCGTATATGTATGTGAATTATTCTTGTTTTAATTTATCTATATTTAGACCAACATAGTTTGCGGGTATAAAACATCTCCACGAGAGGCTGTGGGTGCAGCACTTATTCAACGGAAACAGAGAGGAATGGTTCAGAACAACAGTTGAAGTTTAGTAGGTGAGCTTGATCTCTCCTACCTTGTAGTTGTAGCTAATCGAAGGGGCCGACATCACTACAAACGAATTGAAATCCGTAATTGCATATCTGCCCATGCCAGTGGAATCATCCTAATTAACATCTCATTTCAGTACCAATCATAACAACCACTGCACATTCAAAAACATAAGGTGTAGCAGCACCGAAATTGAACGCAGCCGAACTGTCCTTCTTCATACGATATCATAATTCATCGTAAGCAATCGGAATATCGAAACATGATCAGGATGAAGATGACACCTCACGGTGTTCACAGAGCATTCATCTCAGTAGCTCCAGCAGCAAGCTGGACTTGGAATATGAGGAAACTGCAACATGGAGCACTTTTCAAACAGAACCTCACGGTTCGTGCCACCTATCTGCCATATTAACCGGAAGTCTCATATCTTGCACATCTGTTTGGAAAGGATTGTGCCCGATTCTTGAGAAGACCATGAAAGTACAGTCAGTATTGGTGGCAAAACAGCCTGCTGATGACATCGATGTGTTAGCAGGAACATAACAAGAGCCAACAGACCTGAAACAATCAGATAAAACAGCAGACGGTATGTAGAGCAAAGCTGAAGAGCAACATTTATTGCCATTAGTTCTAGAGGTATTGTTGCAGAAACCGAAATAAAAGAACAAGATTTAGAAACAATTGATAAATGAGATTCTTACGATCAATTATCAGTGATGGCATCTGAAATATCGGCAGAAACAGCACAAAGTACAGCAGCCCTGTAAGGCTAAAACATATTTGGAGAGATAAGAACATCTCTTGACTCTAATATCAGGCTGATGAACCCTTGATATTTCAATTTTTCTATACGCAAAACAAAGACACAACAGAGCTACAGAAGAAAACAAAGACACAACAGAGCTACAGAAGAAAACAAAGACACAACAGAGCTACAGAAGAAAACAAAGACACAACAGAGCTACAGAAGAAAACAAAGACACAACAGAGCTACAGAAGAAAACAAAGACACAACAGAGCTACAGAAGAAAACAAAGACACAACAGAGCTACAGAAGAAAACAAAGACACAACAGAGCTACATAAGAAAACGATGGAGATGAAATGTTACTGCAATGCCTCGGGCATCTCTTTCTTGGATCTTATCACCAATGAGAACTACCTATCGCATGACGATCTGTTGACTGCTGTGAAGAAAGTAAAATGGTTTTGCCACGTGTCTCGTCTGGCTTGGCAAATACGATTCTGGGACGTAGACAGAGAAAGAGACGGGAAGATAACATCAAAGAATGGACAGGGATCCGCAAAGTTCTAAAGAATGTCTAAAGATAGAGAAACATAGAGCAGGCTAATGAAGACTCTGTTTCGCCCCAACGATCCCCTATGTTATGAAATAAGGAATGAAGGAAAGGAGGTATGACGGAAAGGTAGAATGAAGGAAGTAAGGAAGAAAGGAATGAATGAATAAATGAAATAACGAAGGAAGGATATTTCGACTATTATATGTATAATGTTGAACCATGTGGTGGGGGAGATTTGCACCTATCCATTTCCTGCTGAGATTTGATAGACTGTCATAATGGATATATCCTGGGGAGTGACATATAGAAGCAGAGTCAATGTGTCTATTATCACCTTTGAGTACCAGACCTATATCAGCATCTGGGCGCGATATCGCCACATTTGTGCAGGACTGCTCGTGATTGTGACATAGCGTATTATCAAGCAGTGACCACACCAACCGTCAAATTGGGTTGAGATAATGAGGAAGACCGGCCGTTAGATGAAATGGAAATAACATAGAAATCCTGCAGTTGTGAGGGCTTACAACAATCTGTGCGAGCCATGTCTCACGTCATATCTCACGCCATGTCAAACTACCTATTCTCAGGACATTTTATTGCACAAATGGATGGGACAAGACATCAGTTTCTGACAGTGGAAAATTCGGTGGCATGCAAGACATCACGACCTGCAGCATTAAATCCACGAACGGACAGGGAACTCTTATATGAGGAATATGGTGCTAATTGTAATACTGTTTTCTATGACCGGTGCCACATTCATGCTTCACGTGCTACAATCTCTCGACCTATCCCCACAAATCTCTGGCATTCATGGGATGAGTGCACACAGAAGCGTTGTACTTCGATAAAGTTCGCTATGTCTAGGACATAACCAGTGATGGAAAATGTACAACTGAAATAAACAAAAGAATAGGTATGGCAAAAAGTAATTTTAATGCTATGAAGAGTATCATCATCATCAAATACCGGGCCTGCTGGCGTAGGTGATCATGTCTCTCCACAACTTTCGATCTCGACAGTTATTTACTATTTCTGGTGTTGACCTACTGCCAAGCCATTCTCTTAAGCTGTCTGATATTTTTTTTCTCTTTGCTTCCCTATTTCTCTTCGTCCCTCAATTTTTCCAGCTGTTACAATATATTCCAGTTGTTCTCTTCTCATTACATGGCCAAAAAATGATGATTGTTTCTTCCTAATATTGGAAATTAGCTCTCTTTTTGCTTTGACCTCTTTCATAACATTTTCATCACTTTTCATAACTGTCCGTGGTATTCTCAATATTCTTCTGAAAAGTATACTAACATCAAAACAAATAACACCAAAACTAAGAACAGCAAAATGTTACATCTTTTCAATATTCCTGTATGGTGCATAAACATGGACATTAGACAAGAAAACATAAGTGAAAATTGAAGCCTGTGAAATGTGGATATATAGAAGAATAGGTTGCATTGGATGGAAAGAAAAGAAAACAAACGAGGAAGTTTTAAAACAACTAAAAATGAAAAGAGAACTACTAAACACAATTAGAACAAGACAAATGAAATTTTTGGGCATGTTAAAAGACACAACAGCCTACTAAAAGTAATATTGGAAGGGAAAATACAAGGTAAAAGAGGCAGAGGCAGACCAAGACTAACATTGACGATCAAAAGATTGACAATCAGCCTATGACAATCTACACCATCAAAGCAAGAGAAGGAGCGGAATGACGCTCCATGGTAGCCAATCTTCGATGCGGAGACGGCACCCAATGATGATGTTTGGGTATTAAACCTGACCATGTTTATAGCAGGCGAGTGCACTAACCAACCACCACGTGGCTCATCACACACAATCTATCCGGAAATAGTTGGCATATGCTCCATCCATCGTTAATCTATCCGGAAATAGTTGGCATATGCTCCATCCATCGTTAATCTATCCGGAAATAGCCGACGCCTTCTCCGTCCATCGTTAACAAACACAAAAATGTTGTTACTGCTGTTGTTATGTTCATCCTGCAATAACTCATCCAATTCTGGGCTTCGGGGTAGACCAGGAAGCATAATCAATTTGTTAAGAATAGATTATCGCGCCGTTTTTGCAAGGAAAGAGAGAGAGAGAGAGGACCAGCTAGAATATGGGACAATCAGTGGACATTGAGTGCCGGCAACTGCGGCCATGTAAATCAGGATTCTCTCCGGAAAGAAAGGGTCACAACTCGATGTTAGAAAGTGGAACTAACTACTGGTTTGTGAGAACAGGTGAAAGCCCAAATTGACAGACAATCGCTCACTGGAAACGGAGGGTCAGCCTTTCCCAAGGATTGATTGTGAATCCCATCTTCCCCTACGCTTCCGCACGCGATTCTCTCCTGGACTCCGGAAGATTTCAGCCAGTTTGGCCCAAGATTGTCACGCAAGTCTCCTCAGCATTGCACCACCATTCGATTACCATAACCGCATTGGGCACTTCACTTGGCAACTAGGAAAACGAAATCTGGGCCAAAATGGCTTTCAAAATGAAGTTATTGCTCGACAATTACAAGTGATGAAAAAACTCGTCCGGGGAATAACTATGGGGATTATGGTTAGTGCATGGGAAACAAATATTGTATTTCGGAATGTGTGCCTAACTTGAGGTACTAGAACTATGGTAGCTGTTTTAAATATGCTTCCGGGTCACTGATTTACGTGAAGCGGTCACACATGTAACGAGACTTTAGATTGGTTGATCAACAATGGGTTGGTGTTGTGATGCGCTTTGTTTTCTTCTTAACCTTCATCATCATCAATGTAATTATCATAAAATTATTATCTTCATTGTATTCCACTTCTTGGATTGTCGTTAGTCAAGAGATGTCGCTCTATTCAGTAAAGCCACTAAATTAGAACCTGTTGATACCGCCAGGGACATAACTCACATGTCACAACAGGTGGCAGAACATACACACATGAGTTGTTCTACATATCTGGTGGGCGGTGGTTAGAATCAAGAAGGTAAAATGTAAAAAAAAGGTTATAATTGTGCTTGAAGTAACAACTTTGAAGGAAACACCTCATGGCGACTGCACTGAGCATTCGACCTTTATTCTCTAGCATAATAGGAACCGCCAGCACGCACAAAACTAAAAAGCGCGACCACATTTACGTTCCCTTTTATACGAGTCTGACGTCATTATAACAAATTATTCTATATTGTCTGCCTTTGGTTTGATTCTCCTGTTGGACTGATTCTCCTATTTGACTCTCCTGTTTGACACTCCTGTTGTCTCTCCTGTTTGACTCTCTTATTTGACACTCCTGTTTGAAACTTCTGTTTGGCTCTCCTGTTTGACTCTCCTGTTTGACTCTCCTATTTGACACTCCTGTTAGTCTCCCCTGCTTGACTCTCCTGTTTGACACTCCTGTTTGATTCTCCTGTTTGACACTCCTGTTTGACTCTCCTGTTTGTCATCCTGTTTGTTTCTCCTGTTTGACACTCCTGTTTTACACTACTGTTTGACACTACTTTTGACACTACTGTTTGACACTCTTGTTTGACACACCTGTTTGACTCTCCTGTTTGTCTCTCCTGCTTGACTCTCCTGTTTGACACACCTGCTTGACTCTCCTGTTTGTCTCTACTGTTTGACACTCCTGTTTGTCACCCTGTTTGTTTCTCCTGTTTGACACGCCTGTTTGACACTACTGTTTGACACTACTGTTTGACTCTCCTGTTCGACTCTCCTGTTTGTCTCTCCTGTTTGTCTCTCCTGTTTGACACTCCTGTTTGTCTCTCCCGTTTGACACTCCTGTTTGTCTCTCCTGTTTGACACTCCTATTTGACACTCTTGTTTGCCTCTCCTGTTTGTCTCTCCTGTTTGACACTCCTATTTGACACTCCTGTTTGTCACCCTGTTTGTCTCTCCTGTTTGACACTATTGTTTGACTCCTCCATTCAGAAACTTAGGATAAACTGAGTTATGTGACAGCACTCAGCTGCTTCACCCGTGCGCTGCATGGACCAAAGGGGAGTCAAGAATTATAGCGCTGTTCTCTAACAGGCATGTTCGTAAAAGGCGAATACAAAGGGTTGTAATGGGACTGGCTATTATGTATTGTAAAACATGAGCCGTAAAAACTTCACAAACACGGATAAGTCAAGGAAAATAAACAGTAAATTCTCCGTCCAGGAAAGATAAGGGATTTCTGTCTAAGAAATGTATGACGCAATCTGGTGAAAGCCTGAAGGAGTCCAGGTCGCCGACTCACCTTGTGTCTACCAGAATTGGCACCTGGAATGTACGCGCTCTAAATTAACAAGGAAAATCTGCATAAGTAGCAGTAGAAATGGAAATCTAAAAAATAGATATTCTAGGAATGTGTGAAACAAGACAATTAGGAACAGAAAGGATAGAACTAAACACTGGAGAGATGATTTTATCATCAGGATACAAGGAACCTAGATGACAACTTAGTGATGTGGTTGCTATAATGTTATCAAAGGAAACACAGAAAACACTGATAGAATGGGAAGCAGTAGAGCCGAGACTAATGAGAGCTACATTTAAAACATCAAAAAAGAAATTAAAATTACACAATATCCAATACTATGCACCAATCAATGATTAGGATGATTTAGTAAAGATGATTTCTATAAACAGCTACAATGTCAGATGGATGCAAGACGAGACAAGGATATTATAATCTTGATGGGAGATCTAAATGCAAAAGTAGGATCAGACAACAGAGGCTTTGAAGAGATTATGGGAAAACATGGACTTGGAGAAATGAATGAGAATGGAGAGATATTTGTGAACTTCTGTGCTCTTACTCAAATGAGCCCAGGAAGAGAAAAATTCAAACATGAAAGAAAACGTAAAGCTACATGGATGTCACCAGATCATAGAAGGGAGAATTAAACTGACAACATATGTATTAATAAAAAGTTTAAGTCATCCTTACATGATGTAAAAGTATATAGAGGAGCAGGCGTGGCTTCAGATCATCATCTTCTGATACCCATTTTTTAAACTTAAACTGTAAAGATATACTACAACACATAAGGGTAGACAGAATTTCATGTTGAGTTTCTTAAAGAACAAGGAATTACAGATAAATTTGCAGTCACAATATCAAACAAGTACCAAGTCTTCCAATAACAATAATAAAGCCACAGGAAACTTACACAGAGGTAAACAAAGAAGTGAGAAGATGCATTAAAAGGGATACGAGGAATTATATAGATAAACTAGCTAAAGAGGCAGAAGAAGCAGCAAATAAAGGGAATATGAAAGATCTGTACAACAGCACAAAAAAATTAAGTGGAAAATACAAACAGATCAATGCCTTTATTAAAGATAAGAAAGGAAATCTGCTAACAATATAAGGGAACAAATGGAGAGATGGAAAGAGCATTTTAAAAACTCTTGAACAGACTAGGTCCAAATAACTCTACCAAGATCTTACATAATCTACTAGATACAATTTGTGGGAGGGAAGAAATGCCTAAAGACTGGAAAGAAGGTTATATGATCAAACTACCGAAGAAAGGAAGTTTACAGGAGTGCACAAATTATAGGGAAATTATGCTACTATCAGTGCCAGGAAAAAATATTAAGCAGAATCATTCTGGAGAGACTAAAAGAGGCCATAGAGAAACATTTGAGAGATGAACAAGCAGGTTTAGGAAGAACAGATTATGTGCTGATCAAATAACTACTCTACGTATAATAGTTGAACAAAGTTTAGAACTAAAATCCCCACTTTATATTGGATTCATAGATTACGAAAAGGCATTTGATAGTTTAGACAGAGGAATGCTTTAGAAGTTATTGAGTCATTACGGAATCCCCATAAAGTTTATTAACCTGATAAAAACAATGTATGAAGGAACGAAATGTAGTGTGGTGCATGAAGGACAGCTTACAGAAGGATTTGAAATAAGAACAGGAGTAAGGCAGGGATGCCTTCTGTCTCCATTTCTCTTTCTACTGGCCATAGATTGGATTATGAAAATAACTCAGAACAACAGAAATGGAATCCAGTTGTCACTGAACAAGCAACTTGATGATTTAGACTTTGCTGATGACATAGCTCTGCTATTACACAGCCATCAACAGATGCAATATAAAATGAACAGTTGATGAGAGATCACAACAGCTGGGACTGAAAATAAATAAAGATAAGACCAAAATTATGAGAATTAATGAAGTTGGCAATAACCAAATAACAGTCGGAGAAATACCTCTACTAGACGTATAATTTTACATATATCTGGGCAGTAATATAGACAAAGAGGGAGGAAGAGAGAATGATAACAAAATAAGGATATCGAAAGCAATAGGAGCTTTCGTTGCACTGGGAAACATATGGAAGTCCAAATAAATTAGGTTAAATACTATAATAAAAATAGTCAACTCCAATGTTAAGGTAGTCATATTATTTGACTGTGAAACATAGAGAACAACAAAAATTACAGATATGAAGATACAGACCTTCGTTAATGGATGGTGGCGCATAATAAAATGATGGAAATGGCAGGACAAAATCATTAACATAGAATTATAGAAATGTACCAGTCAAATACCAGTGGATAAAGAGATACAGCGAAGATTATGGCGCTGGGTAGGACACACACTGCGGAAACCAGCTGAGAGTATTACACAACAGGCCCTCTTTTGGAATTCCTCAAAAAAAGACAAAGAGGAAGATCAAATATTATTGGAGAAGACAGATGGAAGCAGAGATGAAGATGATGGGGAAGGCATGGAATGATCTTAAAATAATGGTAAGAAACAGAATGGTTTGGAAAGTGTTTGTTGAAGGCAATTGCTCATCAGGGAGCTGAAAGTGTTTGTTGAAGACCTATTCTCCACAGGGAACTGAAAGTGTTTGTTGAAGACATATTCTCTACAGGGAGCTGAAAGTGTTTGTTGAAGACATATTCTCCACAGGGAGCTGAAAGTGTTTGTTGAAGACATATTCTCCACAGGAAGCTGAAAGTGTTTGCTGAAGACATATTCTCCACAGGGAACTGAAAGTGTTTTTAGAAGACCTATTCTCCACAGGGAGCTGAAAGTGTTTGTTGAAGACCTATGCTCCACAGGGAGCTGAAAGTGTTTGTTGAAGACCTATTCTCCACAGGGAGCTGAAAGTGTTTGTTGAAGACCTATTCTCCACAGGGAGCTGAAAGTGTTTGTTGAAGACCTATTCTCCACAGGGAGCTGAAAGTGTTTGTTGAAGACCTATGCTCCACAGGGAGCTGAAAGTGTTTGTTGAAGACCTATGCTCCACAGAGAGCTGAAAGTGTTTGTTGAAGACCTATGCTCCACAGGGAGCTGAAAGTGTTTGTTGAAGACCTATGCTCCACAGGGAGATGAAAGTGTTTGTTGAAGACCTATGCTCCACAGGGAGCTGAAAGTGTTTGTTGAAGACCTATGCTCCACAGGGAGCTAAAAAGTGTTTGTTGAAGACCTATTCTCCACAGGGAGCTGAAAGTGTTTGTTGAAGACCTATGCTCCACAGGGAGCTGAAAGTGTTTGTTGAAGACCTATGCTCCACAGGGAGCTGAAAGTGTTTGTTGAAGACCTATGCTCCACAGGGAACTGAAAGTGTTTGTTGAAGACCTATGCTCCACAGGGAACTGAAAGTGTTTGTTGAAGACCTATTCTCCACAGGGAACTGAAAGTGTTTGTTGAAGACCTATGCTCCACAGGGAACTGAAAGTGTTTGTTGAAGATCTATGCTCCACAGGGAACTGAAAGTGTTTGTTGAAGACCTATGCTCCACAGGGAGCTGCAAGTGTTTGTTGAAGACCTATTGCTCCACGGGGAACTGAAAGTGTTTGTTGAAGACCTATGCTCCACAGGGAGCTGAAAGTGTTTGTTGAAGACCTATGCTCCACAAGGAACTGAAAGTGTTTGTTGAAGACCTATGCTCCACAGGGAGCTGAAAGTGTTTGTTGAAGACCTATGCTCCACAGGGAGCTGAAAGTGTTTGTTGAAGACCTATGCTCCACAGGGAGCTGAAAGTGTTTGTTGAAGACCTATGCTCCACAGGGAGCTGAAAGTGTTTGTTGAAGACCTATGCTCCACAGGGAGCTGAAAGTGTTTGTTGAAGACCTATGCTCCACAGGGAGCTGAAAGTGTTTGTTGAAGACCTATGCTCCACAGGGAGCTGAAAGTGTTTGTTGAAGACCTGTGCTCCACAGGGAGCTGAAAGTGTTTGTTGAAGACCTATGCTCCACAGGGAGCTGAACGTGTTTGTTGAAGACCTATGCTCCACAGGGAGCTGAAAGTGTTTGTTGAAGACCTATGCTCCACAGGGAGCTGAAAGTGTTTGTTGAAGACCTATGCTCCACAGGGAGCTGAAAGTGTTTGTTGAAGACCTATGCTCCACAGGGAGCTGAAAGTGTTTGTTGAAGACCTATGCTCCACAGGGAGCTGAAAGTGTTTGTTGAAGACCTATGCTCCACAGGGAGCTGAAAGTGTTTGTTGAAGAACTATGTTCCACAGGGAGCTGAAAGTGTTTGTTGAAGACCTATGTTCCACAGGGAGCTGAAAGTGTTTGTTGAAGACCTATGCTCCACAGGGAGCTGAAAGTGTTTGTTGAAGACCTATGCTCCACAGGGAGCTGAAAGTGTTTGTTGAAGACCTATGTTCCACAGGGAGCTGAAAGTGTTTGTTGAAGACCTATGTTCCACAGGGAGCTGAAAGTGTTTGTTGAAGACCTATGTTCCACAGGGAGCTGAAAGTGTTTGTTGAAGACCTATGTTCCACAGGGAGCTGAAAGTGTTTGTTGAAGACCTATGCTCCACAGGGAGCTGAAAGTGTTTGTTGAAGACCTATGCTACACAGGGAGCTGAAAGTGTTGTTGAAGACCTATGCTCCACAGGGAGCTGAAAGTGTTTGTTGAAGACCTATGCTCCACAGGGAGCTGAAAGTGTTTGTTGAAGACCTATGCTCCACAGGGAGCTGAAAGGTAGAAGAACCAGCAACGTGTTACTAACTACGGGCTGAAAGGTTAGCAACCTATATATGACCAAGACCCTGATTCACTTGTTGGTGCGAGAAGATAATTACGCGAGTTGGCGTCCATGTTGGTCCTGATCGTCGGACCGTGCCTTGCCCAAATACCGTTTTTTGTTTGTTTTGATAGTCTTTTTTTTTTTTTTAATTGAACTGAACTGTAGTAGGGAAGCGACAGTGGGTGCTTTCTTTTCAGTGATGTCGTCTGAAATTTCCG
The DNA here is from genome assembly GCA_032433765.1 of Megaustenia siamemsis. Lineage (NCBI taxonomy): Eukaryota > Metazoa > Mollusca > Gastropoda > Stylommatophora > Ariophantidae > Megaustenia > Megaustenia siamemsis. The sequence goes on along the minus strand of JAVIAB010000047.1, from coordinate 95,336,411 downwards.
CCTATGCAGCCGACTATTGCTTGCACGGAGATGGACCTTGATAAGTCGCATAAACCATTTTGGGAGCTTTTTCCATTTTTGTATCGAGGAATCTGGAATGAGGAAATAACTGTGCACTATCTTTCGATGGGTTTTGTTTGGAATCGCCGTAGTCGCTTAGGGCATGCACGGAAGTCGACCTTGTCAACGCGATTGTGGGGAGGGATTGGGGGGGGTAGCTGTGATATGAGGATGTGGGGAATTCTCGACTGGAATGAAACTGGTTCCATTGATAGAATAGGATATAAATAGTAGAGAATAGAATAGAAATAGTATAGAATAGAATAGAAATAGAATCGAACAATGTAGAATCGAATAGAATCGAAATAGAATAGAACAATGTAGAATAGAATAGAATAGAACAATGTAGAATAGAATAGAATATAATAGAACAATGTAGAATAGAATAGAATAGAAATAGAATAGAACAATGTAGAATAGAATAGAATAGAAATAGAATAGAAATAGAATAGAATAATGTAGAATAGAATAGAAATAGAATAGTACAATGTAGAATAGAATAGAATAGAACAGAAATAGAATAGAACAATGTAGAATAGAATAGAATAGAAATAGAATAGAATAGAAATAGAATAGAATAGAACAATGTAGAATAGAATAGAATAGAAATCGAAGAGAATAGAATAGAAATTTAATAGAACAATGTAGAAATGGAATAGAATAGAATAGAATAGAAATCGAAGAGAATAGAATAGAATAGAATAGAATAGAATAGAATAGAATAGAAATCGAGGAGAAAAACGAAATACATTCCCAGACAAAAGTCGTAGAGAAGGATAATGTGTCGGGTCAAAGGCCCAGCTATTGTACGAACACAACCTGCTGGCTGGAAAGTGAAACCGGGTATCCCTGAAGTGCGCTGATACATCGGCAAGTATGCCAAACCTTATCCATTTGTTTGTTTTGCTTGCTGGAGTATCCTGGCTAGTTGATTTGGAAGTTAGGACCGGATAACCTAGTCAAATGTTGAGGAAATCTCGAGAGCGAGAGAAACCAACGAGAGTGGAGATGAAAGATCAAAGATGGAGGCGAATTGATAAAACTGGAGAAAGAGACACTTGTAAGAGAAATAAGGAGTACTGTGAAGTTGATTGTGAAAAGGGAATTATCTGGACGACAGGACACATGATAATGATTGCGATGATACTCAGACACACACACACAAAATCATTATCGTGTGCCATGCCGTGTTCAGCTAGCGACCAAATCCTGATAAAAAAATGTAATTCAGCATTCAATAAATACACGATTTGAATAGAACATAATCATTAAAACTAGACTACTAAAAACAAGAAGCCGGGTTCGATCCTGATCGACGGCCTCCAGGTTCACCCAGCCTTAAATGGATACCGGATTTTTTTAAGTGGGAAAGTAAAGCGGCTCTGGCGTAATACCGACCACATTACCTCAAAATTCATGTGCTGAAGGGCTGTACAAATTATGGTCATTAACACCATATTCCCTATACGCCACTTGGCGTGACGGGGCTCTTTACTTCTTTTTTTTTTACATACAAATTAAGGAAGGCGTGGGTACACATATATGCGTATGGGTGTTTCTGCTAGTTATTTACAATATTTATATTTCAGTACATTATCCAATGTGGTTATATATTTCTTGTATACGTGTTTGTATCTTCTATTAAGTATTCCCAATAAAACGCTCTTGCACGTAAAATAAGCGCGCATTACAATTAACATATAACATAATAATGCTACAGCAGCTACCTGCTAGTAGAGTTACGAAGACTGTAGCTGTTAGTGTTGCCCTCAAACAGGTTCTTGGGCTTCGCCGATGGTAGCGCTTGCTTGAACTCTAACTCAATGTCTCGAGAAGTACAGTGTCGATCTCTCCTGCGTGGTTGTGGATGGGATATATGGAAGTCTTATGTGTATGGGACATATGGAAGTCTTATGTGTATGGGATATATGGAAGTCTTACGTGTATGGGATATATGGAAGTCTTATGTGTATGGGATATATGGAAGTCTTATGTGTATGGGATATATGGAAGTCTTATGAGGATAGGACATATGGAAGTCTTATGTGGATGGGATATATGGAAGTCTTATGTGTATGGGATATATGGAAGTCTTATGAGGATGGGACATATGGAAGTCTTATGTGGATGGGATATATGGAAGTCTTATGTGTATGGGATATATGGAAGTCTTATGTGTACGGGATATATGGAAGTCTTATGAGGATAGGACATATGGAAGTTTTATGTGTATGAGATATATGGAAGTCTTATGTGGATAGGACATATGGAAGTCTTATGTGGATACGATATATGGAAGTCTTATGTGGATAGAATATATGGAAGTCTTATGAGGATGGGATATATGGAAGTCTTATGAGTATGGGATATATGGAAGTCTTATGTGTATGGGATATATGGAAGTCTTATGTGTATGGGATATATGGAAGTCGTATGTGTATGGGATATATGGAAGTCTTATGAGGATGGGATATATGGAATTCTTATGGGGATATATATGGGAGTCTTATGGGGATAGGGCATATGAAAGTCGTATGTGTATGGGACATATGGAAATCTTATGTGTATGGAATATATGGAAGTCTTATGTGTATGGAATATATGGAAATCAAATGAGGATGGAGTATATGGAAATCTTATAGTAATGACATTTATGGAAATCTTATAGTAATGTCATTTATGGAAATCTTATAGTAATGTCATTTATGGAAATCTTATAGTAATGTCATTTATGGACATCTTGTAGTAATGACATTTATGGAAATCTTATAGTAATGTCATTTATGGAAATCTTATAGTAATGTCATTTATGGAAATCTTATAGTAATGTCATTTATGGACATCTTATAGTAATGACATTTATGGAAATCTTATAGTAATGACATTTATGGAAGACTTATAGTAATGACATTTATGGAAATCTTGTAGTAATGACATTTATGGAAGTCTTATAGTAATGACATTTATGGCAGTCTTATAGTAATGACATTTATGGCAGTCTTATAGTAATGACATTTATGGAAGTCTTATAGTAATGACATTTATGGCAGTCTTATAGTAATGACATTTATGGCAGTCTTATAGTAATGACATTTATGGAAGTCTTATAGTAATGACATTTATGGAAGCCTTATAGTAATGACATTTATGGAAGTCTTATAGTAATGACATTTATGGAAGTCTTATAGTAATGACATTTATGGAAGTCTTTAACCATGGGATATTGTTTTAAAGGAACTTTGTTTGAGGATACTGTTGAGGTGGTGCGGTGGTTGACAGCAGTGAGAGAGCTGATTGGCTGGGCCAAGAATTCTTGCAGTGGGGACGATAGAAGTGCACTTGGGAGACGTTCCGAAGGTCACCAATTATCGTATTGTGGCGACATGGCTTCTTGTGAGATTGAACATTCCAGATCTTGTAGGAATGATATCATGCAAGACATGATAGAAGTGTGGGTAACGAGCGAGCTACTGGAACAGCCCAAACGCTTAGTCATGTATTGAAAGCTGATTAGCACCTGTGGGATTGCCAGGAATGCTATTATATCAAGTTTAGCAACACTAAATAATAATATACGTATTTTTGTTCTAGATAGAACTAATGTCCCTATTCACATAAAACCACACATAAATGTGGTCGTTAACATTTTCATGACAATTCTTTGAGTCCAAATAAATCATTTTTTGTGGGGAAGGGGTGGAGATGGTCGATGTTTGAAGTGATTTTGTGATGTGAGGACTAGTTATTAGTCCTTCAGTTTTCGTTACTTTGTCCTGCCAGTGAAGGCAAAATCAATTTAAATGCAGCGTATCAACCCATCCAGCGGACGAAAGTAGACAAACCAGGGGATTGAGTTCGACGTTCCAAGAGATGAGAAAACGTCGATGTGATGAGAGTCGACATAAAGCTATCATCTTGTCCTGAAGCTCATCTCTGTCCTGCACGCAATCTACTCGCTCAGCCAAAGGCCTATGTGTTGCCTGTAAGTCGACCGCCCCGTAGAGGATTCGCCGGGCCTTCACCGTGTGAGCACGATCATACACGAACACACACAACCACATGCTAATTAACATTGATCTTCTTTCCGCGCATGTTCTATTTTCATTCGTTCGATCCCAGGAATAAGAGTTATCTCTTGATTTCCTAGTTTCGCGTGCCAGGTAATGAAATATACATGCCATCCTTTATTGTTTGGCGTATAACATGAACAGTTGCCCAAAATAAAGCACGACATTATACACACATACACCGTTCATTCTTGTTAACGTCAACATCACAGCACTTATGGCAACCCCATAGGTATTGAATCGATTACAGGAGATGATGAAGTGTGTGCGCACATATAAATATGGTAACTCGCTAGTTGTGAACACATTTGGCTCGTATGTGCAGTTTTATATTGGTTATTGGTTATGGAAGGCCCCGGTATCACAGCAAACGAATTAAAATCCATAATTGCTCAACCGCCCGTGCCAGTGGAATCATCCGAATTACTAACTCATCTCCCAAACAAAGAAAGGTAACTGTAGTCCCCATCGTTGCAGTCTCAGCACACGCCAAAAGACATAAGGCGAAACCGCGCAGAAAGTGAACACAGCCAACTGTTCCCTGTCATACGATATCATCATTCATCGTAAACAAGCGGGATATCGAAGCAGGATAAAAACGGATGAGACACACAGCTCACGGTGTGCACAGAGCACTTAACTCAGTAGCTCCTGCAACAAGCCGGACTTGGAATATGAGGAAACTGCAAGAAGGAACACTTTTCAGACATAGCCTTCAATGGTTCCTGCCGCCTATCCACCATATACCATGGGAGTTCACGTCCTCCCGAAAATGATGATCGTCATAGCACTTGATGATGTTAGGCCGTCATTGATGACTCCAATTCCAAACATATAGACACACAGTGGTGGTAAGTTATCACTTCCAATCCAACAGAAGTCTGCCAAACTCGCTGCAATAACATATATCGTGTTGTTCAATGTAAACATTGCTTAGTCCATAGCTCGAATTTGTTAAGTTATATTTTAAAATGTTGATAGTCTCAAAATTGCATCTTCGCCGTTTAGCCGCATCGATATCCAATATGTGATCGTTAGGGGTCTTGACGACGCGTCCATGCTGGCATGTCTATCATTCCTACCATAGACACAATTCAGTTCATCAACTTTGACGTGTCAAACGAACCCTCAATAGACTGTACACAACATCCTTCCTACTCATGGACGTCTATATGTGTACACAACATCCTACTCATGGACGTCTATATTTGTACACAACATCCTACTCATGGACGTCTATATGTGTACACAACATCCTACTCATGGACGTCTATATTTGTACACAACATCCTACTCATGGACGTCTATATGTGTACACAACATCCTACTCATGGACGTCTATATGTGTATACAACATCCTACTCATGGACGTCTATATGTGTACACAACATCCTACTCATGGACGTCTATATTTGTACAAATATATAGATGGCATGTCCTGGGCCTGCCGGTGTTCTTTACTTATTTTAATGACTGTCATGATGAATGGTGATGTTTTCATGACATCTCAATAAAATACGATATCATTGACATACATTACATATTTGCGTGTGTGCACGTTAAAAAGAAAACAAACAAACTAGTGGTATAATACTTACTGGAGCATTCTTTTCTTTTTATTGCTGAACTTCTTTCTCTCTCTCAATATTTATCTTCAAGATCTCCCTTTTTCTAACTCTCTTTACCTCTCAAGTGTCTATTTTCTCCGCATCTTTAACTCCCTCTTTTTTCTAAAAAGTCTCTATTAAAAAAAAATAGACATTAGTCTCTTTTATTTGTCTCTTTCTTCCACGTCCCATCTTTCTTTCACTCTACACTAATGAATCCAAAAATGTGAAAGACGTCGCCAGGAGAAGTGAGTTTGGACATAAATTATAAACCACGCGCAGAAAGCACGCGGTCGCAGTCATATGTGACGTCACTCGTCACGGATTCCTTCAACCGTGTCCGCCATTGACAGGCCTTCTGTCAGAGAAAAGGAAATTTAGAAACACAAAACACATCAACTTCTTGTGCTATCTTGTTTCCTCTCTTTCATTCCGCCCGTGTCCATATTATTTTACGAATCCATCAAAGCTTGACGCACACATTGATGACCCCACATGCACACACATTTACACTTACGTTCACACACAGAGATACCCCATTATCGTGACCATGCCCCCTCCATGGTCTGTCCTCTGCAGCGGCTCTTTGGTTCAAGATCTCGTGCCACGTTGACATGAAGCGGGAACATAATGACTTCCGGTAACAGGCCCTGCGTTTCCGGAACACTCCGTGCTAGTTCCGTTGCCGTCCAGAATTGGGATTTTTGGGTTCCTGTCGTCTCTCTGTGACCAGATCTAGCGGGGCTCGTTTACTGTTGTCAATTATTGTTATTATTATTATTTTAATATTGAAGCTTCGAAGATTTTTGACTGGCACAGGTTTCCTACCCCTATTGTGTCCGCCAATTTTTAGTGTCCACAAATGTTAGTCTTATTCGACAGTTTGACAACTTTCGACAGCATAAATGCATTCGACAATACTAGCACAGTTGACATGACATCCCCATACAGCAGAACGTCTTTGGGATGTTGATGTGATGTGGCTTTTTATTGATCCAGTAGTTTGTGGGTCATTTACCATTCTTCCATTGCCATATAAAAGTTATTTGTAAATATATGTGGGTTTTTTATCCAGTAGTTTGTGGGTCATTTACCATTCGCCCATCGCCATGTAAAGGTATTTGTAAATATTTGTGGGGTTTATTTTTATCCCCCGTTGTATAGTTCTTTCAAAGTCTTTCATTTAGAGTTTTCCATTGATAATGTTGGGTTTAGTGTTTAATCTAGAACGTTCGATTCTTCTCTTCGTCAGAGCGGTAATTGGGGGCCAGACCACGGCGAGGGGAGAAAAGAGTGGAGACAATGTCTCGTGCCACGCATGTCGTGAGATACGACTAACGAGGTTGGGGACAAGATCTACTGATTCTACGGAGTTCGTCCTTCTCAGCTGAAGCCATCTTCAGTGCTTTCAGTAGTATGTGGCCGGCGTGTTTCCTGCCGAGAAACGTGTTAAGAGCAGGATCAGAGGACTATGGACTTGGCGGTTGTTTATTAGATGGACTGTAGATTAATTCCTGTTCTGTTTACAATATTTCATTTGCTTTGTTCTGTTTCTGCGGAAGTCAACTGAAAGTATTACACAACAGGTCATTTTTTTTGGAATCCCCATGGAAAAAGACAAAGAAGAAGACCACGGTATTCTTAGAGAAGACAGATAGAAGCAAAGATGAAGATCTCTCTCTCTCTCTCTCTCTCTCTCTCTCTGCGATCAGGGCTCAATCAGAGTAGGATTCCAGACTCTCAAATGAAGTCAGCTGTCAGGTTAAGTGTGTTGATCGCCCCTACAGACAGAACATCACAATTAGAGTCTGCCAGATCCACTATGATTGAACACCCATTAAAACGTTGCACTGTGTTCTGCGCCAGTGGCCCAGTGCATCCGATTTCAGCCAGCATTTTATTCAGGTTTGCATTCCTTAGCCTTTGATTGTCCCCAATCTTCCTGCAAGGCAACATATGATCTTTTCTGTAGGGGTATTCTGCCCTTAAATGGTCGGCCCTCCCAGGTTTACGAGCACCATCTGCCCGAGTCACTAGAGGTGACTAACACAGACATGCACACACAAAGATAGGAGATGTGACCAGCACAGATTTGCACACAGCGATACGAGGCATGACTAACACTGACACACATCAATATGTATGACACATGACTAACATAAATATGCACATAAAGATATGAGATATGACTGACATAGACATGCACACACAAAGATATGAGATATGACCAACATAGACATGCACACACAAATATATGAGATGTGACTAACATAGCCATGCACACACAGGGATATGAGATGTGACATACACAAACATGCACACACGAAGATATGAGATATGACTAACATAAACATGCACACAAAGATATGAGATATCACTAACCCAAACATGCACACACAAAAATATGACACATGACTAACACAGATACACACTAAAATATGAGATATGACTAAACACATACACACATAAAGGTATGAGACATGATTAACACGCACACACCAAATATGAGATATGACTAACATGACACACACCAAGATATGAGCCATGGACAGCACACACACACACACACACACACACACACACACACACACACAGCTAAGATATGAGCCATGGCTGGCACAGAAACACATCAAGATATGATCCATGGCTTCACGGAAAAACACCAAGAAATGAACCATGTCCAGCACAGAAACACATTAAGGTATCCATATGCTTGGGTTTGTTGTAGTCGGCAGACTCTTCTTAACGTGGGAATCATCGACATACGAGACACAGGCCCCGATTAACTGTTCACAGGTTTCGTTCAAACAGTTGTCCGGAGATTGGAGAGTGCAGTCTGACCCGTAGAACGTTCCCTTGCATGTACAGTTCCCGGTTGACTGTTCACAGGTGTCGTTGAAACAGTTGTCCGGACATTTGAGAGTGCAGTCTGATCCGTAGTACGTTTCCTTGCACGTACAGTCTGTACTTTCGGGGTCACATATGATGTCACAGCCATCAGAACACGTCTGTTTGCACTGTAGCCCAAAATTACCATCGGGACAAGTGTCACTACAGGTGTAGCCAGGACGTTTACATTGTAGGCATTTTCCGGATTTTTCCTCACATAAAGAACAGACACTAAGACAAGACCCGGAGCAGTCGTGTCCATAGATCCCATGTGAACAGCTGCCGTGACACGTACCGATGATGACGTTGTAGCCTTTGCAGCACCCACTACACACTGCACAAAACGACCAAGAATGTCCGTCCAGACAATAGGTGTCTGTAAATGTTTGCACCTCACTCCCCGTCAGTGCACTGTCGGCCTGCGAAATGGTCGGTGAGAACTCAATCTTAATGTGTGCCAATGTCGCTTGTGTGGTGACTACAATAGTATTCACATAAATGTTTGGGAATGATATATCATTATACTGGAACACTGCACCGCCACTGTCAGAGAAAGCTCATAGAGTGGCATTCTTTACCCGAATCATAGTGCTAGCTCGGTGATAAATTCGAATGGTGTGAGTTTTCTGGGGCGTGGCAAAGTTCAGATACCAGTAAACAGAATTGGTTCCACTTCTCAATTGTGTGTGTGTGTGCAGTCATTGTCATAGAGATTGGTCTTTGTTTTGCCATTAACTGCGGCCTCTGGTCCACATCCGTCTCCTGTATAACAAGCATTAAATGTGTCGGTCTGGTTTGTGTTTTGTTTGAGAGCCACATTCCGACCCCCGCCAATGTAGATGGAGCAGATATTTGCAACTATCAATCCGTAACTTGTTGATCAGGCCAGCCCCAGAGCAAAAGACATCAGTCTCGCGCGAACTAACTACAAACCGTGATTCATTGTTACATGAGGCAGAACCATTTAGTTTTACCGTGAAACTGTCCGGATCTATTAAGTCATTCACATAAATCCTAAACCAGGAGAACGGCAAAGATTGATTGAGAGTTGCCTCAACTGATGTAGAATCTGTGTCCGGATTACATGGGGTGTCGTTGTTATCAAACAGGAAAGTAGGTTCAGATTTTTGGGCGTATTTGTAAACGAGATCAAAGTACTGACACTGAGGTCCGAAATATTCGTGCTGACAACTGTCATTGTTTGGGCATGTCTCTGTAGTTTTGTCACAAACTGAGTCATTATAGCAGTGACATTGTAACGTACAATTCGCCCCATACCAACCGGCTGCACAAATTAGGTCATTAACTTCCAAGGTCGCGAACGAAGCCAGCAGAATAAAGACTTGATCTACAGCGGTGGTTAACGAACTGTGTACAAACATTTATTATCAAACCCGTGGTTACATTTCCAAAAATCCGCCAACTCGCTGTGATAACAGATAGCGTGATGTTCAAAGTCAACATTGCAAGAAACAGAACGACGTATAAAGTGTTTGTTGAAGACCTACGCTCTACAGGGAGCTGAAAGGTAGTAGAAGAAGAAGAATGTTCTGTTTCCAATATTCAATTTACAACGTTTCGGTTACAATATTCCATTTACAATGTTCGTTTACAATATTCCATTTACAATGTTCCGTGCACAATATTTCATATACAACGTCCCGTTTACAATATTCCATTTTCAATGTTCCGTGTACAATATTTCATTTACAACGTCTCGTTTACAAAATTCCATTTACAATGTTCCGTTTATAATTTTCCATTTACGATGTTTCGTTTACAATATTCCATTTGCAATGTTCCGTTTATAATATTCCATTTACAATGTTCCGTTTACAGTATTCCATTTACAAAGTTCCGGTTACAATATTCCATTTAAAACGTTGCGTTTACAATATTTCATTTGCAATGTTCTGTTAACAATATTAAATTTATTGGCTTTGGTTGAAGATTGTTTTTTTCCTGTCATTAATTAAGTCCAGAGAAATTGATTATAAGAAGACGATTAAAAACAAATGTACAAAGATGGAAGTACAGTCTGTGGTTTGGATGGAAGTACAGTCGGTGGTTTAAGATGGAAGTACAGTTGGTGGTTTGAGATGGAAGTACAGTCGGTGGTTTGAGATGGAAGTACAGTTGGTGGTTTGAGATGAAAGTACAGTTGGTGGTTTGAGATGGAAGTACAGTTGGTGGTTTGAGATGGAAGTACAGTTGGTGCTTTGAGATGGAAGTACAGTTGGTGGTTTGAGATGGAAGTACAGTTGGTGGTTTGAGATGAAAGTACAGTTGGCGCTTTGAGATGGAAGTACAGTTGGTGGTTTGAGATGGAAGTACAGTTGGTGGTTTGAGGTGGAAGTACAGTTGGTGGTTTGAGATGGAAGTACAGTCGGTGCTGTGAGATGGAAGTACAGTTGTTGGTTTGAGATGGAAGTACAGTTGGTGGTTTGAGATGGAAGTACAGTTGGTGCTTTGAGATGAAAGTACAGTTGGTGGTTTGAGATGGAAGTACAGTTGGTGGTTTGAGATGAAAGTACAGTTGGTGGTTTGAGATGGAAGTACAGTTGGTGGTTTGAGATGGAAGTACAGCCGGTGGTTTGAGATGGAAGTACAGTTTGTGGTTTGAGATGGAAGTACTGTCGGTGGTTTGAGATGGAAGTACAGTTGGTGGTTTGAGATGGAAGTACAGTTGGTGGTTTGAGATGGAAGTACAGTTGGTGGTTTGAGATGGAAGTACGGTCGGTGGTTTGATATGGAAGTATTGTCGGTGTTTTGAGATGGAAGTACAGTTGGTGCTTTGAGATGGAAGTACAGTTGGTGCTTTGAGATGGAAGTACAGTTGGTGGTTTGAGATGGAAGTACAGTTGGTGCTTTGAGACGGAAGTACAGTTGGTGGTTTGAGATGGAAGTACAGTTGGTGGTTTGAGATGGAAGTACAGTCGGTGGTTTGAGATGGAAGTACAGTTGGTGGTTTGAGATGGAAGTACAGTTGGTGGTTTGAGATGGAAGTACAGTTGGTGGTTTGAGATGGAAGTACAGTCGGTGGTTTGAGATGGAAGTACTGTCGGTGGTTTGAGATGGAAGTACAGTTGGTGGTTTGAGATGGAAGTACAGTTGGTGGTTTGAGATGGAAGTACAGTTGTTGGTTTGAGATGGAAGTACAGTTGGTGCTTTGAGATGGAAGTACAGTCGGTGCTTTGAGATGGAAGTACAGTTGGTGATTTGAGATGGAAGTACAGTTGGTGCCTTGAGATGGAAGTACAGTTGGTGGTTTGAGATGGAAGTACAGTTGGTGCTTTGAGATGGAAGTACAGTTGGTGCTTTGAGATGGAAGTACAGTTGGTGGTTTGAGATGGAAGTACAGTTGGTGCTTTGAGATGGAAGTACAGTTGGTGGTTTGAGATGGAAGTGCAGTTGGTGGTTTGAGATGGAAGTACAGTTTGTGGTTTGAGATGGAAGTACAGTCGGTGGTTTGAGATGAAAGTACAGTTTGTGGTTTGAGATGGAAGTACAGTCGGTGGTTTCAGATTTGGCATTTTTATTTGGTGTTGAATTTTAGAAGTTGTTCCAGTGAGTATGAAGTTGTGCACTTTTGGTGTGTGTTGAGTTGTTTGGGCTAACCTGTCTGTGCTCAACCTTTCACTCAAACGACAGCTTAAAAGCTAAGTCACGATTTCGTGGCCGATGATTTGATCAGCTCACATCCAGGCTTGTGGCTTCTTATTGGGAGTTCTGGTCCTCTAATTGCGTCACGATAAAATCACACATGACGTCACCGGCCGATTACCCTAAGTGTGGTCCGTGCTACTAGATGCTAAAGACGAGAACATTGATAGAAACATGTTCATCATATACTGTATTGTAGGGATACATCTATCACAGAAGAGAAAGTTGCTACTATTATCTAGAGTCGTCTACATTCTGGAACATTCAGGAAAAATGGAGATGTGCAGACAACACATTTCAATGCGAACTCTAGAAGTGGAGCTAGGAGATCAAATAAGCATACTTTCAGTTTCAAGTCTAATATTGGTGTTGTCAATGCAATCTTAATAGTAAGGCCAGCAGGCAGAAAGAGATATCCCAGCAAACGTCCACAATCATGGCGTCTTCAGATACGAAAGCTATAGACAGATGACGTCATTTATACCCACATCTAGAGATCCAAAGTTCTCGGTTCACGAACGAAACTTTAACTATTCAACTCCTGAGTGATACCAGTGCAAACATTTGGATGTGACACCAGTGCTAACATTTGGATGTGATACTAGTGCTAATATTTGGATGTGATACTAGTGCTAATATTTGGATGAGATACTAGTGCTAACATTTGGATGTGACACCAGTGCTAACATTTGGATGTGATACTAGTGCTAACATTTGGATGTGATACCAGTACTAACATTTGGATGTGATACCAGTGCTAACATTTGGATGTGATACCAGTGTTAACATTTGAATGTGGCACCAGTGCTAACGTTTGAATGTGATACTAATGCTAACATTTGGATGTGACACCAGTGCTAACGTTTGAATGTGATACCAGTGCTAACATTTGAATGTGATACCAGTGCTAACATTTGGATGTAAAATTTGGAAATCCGCCCAGACTTTGGATAGGAAATTAATTTGAATATCAATGTCTTCGTAAAATCTCAAACATAAGCTGGAAATAATTCATTTTTAAGAATCCAATTTAGAAACACAAAACACACCGTTTGTTGATGAAAAGAAAAGCTGAAAACGTCACACAATTGGGCTAATTCCTTTCTGCCCGCTGGCCTTACTAACTATAGATGGCTGTGCGTGTTCCTTGAATTCGTCAGTAGCTGCACGCTAAGGTTGGTCATGGAGTGGGGGACTGATCGTTACGGAGATGTTAAATGTGCAATGAAGATGATATGTTGATCCGGCTAAACTCATAATTGGTTGTTCCTAACTGACGTGTTGTGTTGTAGCTTCTGTGTGATTGTGACTTGCCTTATGTGTTGTTGTCTGTTGAATTACTTGCCTTTGTTACTCTCGTCTGCCGTGCGTATTTAACTGATATTGTCAATATTTAAAAGGCTCTTTGTTTGATTTGTTTGTTAATGGTTGTACCTGTCTTGCGCCATTATTTGTTGATTTGTTTGCTTTTATCATTACCACGTGCATTTCATTGGAACGGAGTTAATAAACTCATTTGTCACAAAACTCATCTGATACAAAACTTATCAGACACAAAACTCATCTGACAAAAAAACTCATCTGATACAAAACTCATTTGACACAAAACTCATCTGACAAAAAAACTAATCTAACACAAAATCTCATCTGATGTAAAGATTATCTGACACAAACCTCATCTGATATAAAACTCATCTGACAAAAAAACCCATCTGATGCAAAACTCATCTGACACAAAAACTCATCTGACAAAAAAACAATTTTGTGCGGAGAGCGGCCATTTTAATGGCCGTCTCTTTTTTTTTATTTTAACTATCAATGGATCTTTAACGTACGCGAATGCTCACGTGATCCCCTGTTTATTGCCGTTATCCGAGATGGCAAGATATCGTGACAGTAACGTCATAAAGAAGCCACGAATTAATTTTTCCTATCTCTGAAAAATTGCCACTACTTCTAGTGGGCTTTGAACTCAGGATCTTTCTGCCCTGAGGCCGGCGTTCTACCTCTAGACAACAAAGCCCCGTTCTAACACATTTAGAGCTGCCAGGGAGTCTGTCAGGCAAAACTGACATTAATGATTACCACAAAGCTGATGCAGGAGCCGCGATAGCTCAGTGGTTAGTGAACTGGACTACAAAGGACAAGGGGTAGGGTTTGATCCCAACCGACGGCTTCCGGTTCACCCAGCCTTAAATGGGTACCGGATTTTTTTCTGGGAAAGTAAAGCAGCACGAGCGTAATACCGATCACATTACCCCAAAAATCATGTGCTGAAGGTCTGTAAAATATAGGGTCACTAACACCATATTTCCCTATACGCCACTTGGCGTGACGGGGGTACTTTACTTTCTTTTACAAAGCTGATGCATTTATGACAAACCTAGAATAATTGCGCTGAAGAAGCAAACCTGGGGGGTCAGACTTGATGGCCTAGAGGTAAGACGTTGATGATCTCTGGATAGGAAGGTTCCTGGTTCGATCCCCACAACAGGTGGTGGGCGTTTGTCAAAAATCAAATTCGTGATTGTTTCTTCGTGTCTCTTACACTACCCTGGTTTCTGGATATTGGGATCCCATGGCTAGACGGGGTGTGAGGTCCCGTGTGCTCTCGCGCACGTTAAAAACTCATAGCAATTTAAATCTGAAAAAGCAGGCCAAAAGTGGCCACTGTCCGAGCTAAAATTGTTAAGCAAAATCTACTTATCCATGTCGACGTCGGATATGTCGGGTCGAAAGGCGCAAATGTGGCGGCGTCGCAGTAAAGCAGCGACACAACGCAATAACGCCCACTTAACGGGTGAACAGTATGAAGAACAAACAAATTTGGCAGAGAAATGCTGATGTAGAGGAAGCCAGTAGGTCCCTGATAACAGTTCAGTTGGATAAATAGATTCTGAGAAATCAGATCTACAGCCCCCTTGGCCCACAACTGGAATCTGGCGAGAGTTAACGGAAGGGAAACCTAAAATTAAAATGTCAGAAAAAAAGTTGCAAATTAGCCAGACCTCGGAGTATAAAAAAATATGGTGCTAGTGTCAATATTGTTTGTGTGTAAAATGGTCAGCACTACACCAGGTCGTCTTTCTGTAATTGAAAAAATCTCGTGATCTGGTTGAGTGAACGCAGAAGCCAATAGGTCCGGGAGATAAAAGGGAGATAATGTCATCGGTAGACCACTTCGCTAACTTCTGCTGATGTAGAGACCAGTTCACTCACTACTACTGATATATAAACCAGTTCACTCACTACTACTGATATATAAACCAGTTCACTACCACTGCTAATATATGAACCAGTTCACTACCACTGCTAATATATGAACCAGTTCACTACTACTGCTAATATATGAACCAATTCACTATCACTGCTAATATATGAACCAGTTCACTATCACTGCTAATATATGAACCAGTTCACTATCACTGCTAATATATGAACCAGTTCACTATCACTGCTAATATATGAACCAGTTCACTACCACTGCTAATATATGAACCAGTTCACTATCACTGCTAATATATGAACCAGTTCACTACCACTGCTAATATATGAACCAGTTCACTATCACTGCTAATATATGAACCAGTTCACTACCACTGCTAATATATGAACCAGTTCACTATCACTGCTAATATATGAACCAGTTCACTACCACTGCTAATATATGAACCAGTTCACTATCACTGCTAATATATGAACCAGTTCACTACCACTGCTAATATATGAACCAGTTCACTCGCTACTACTGATATATAAACCAGTTCACTACCACTGCTAATATATGAACCAGTTCACTCGCTACTACTGATATATGAACCAGTTCACTACCACTGCTAATATATGAACCAGTTCACTACTACTGCTAATATATGAACCAGTTCACTCGCTACTACTAATATATGAACCAGTTCACTACCACTGCTAATATATGAACCAGTTCACTACTACTGCTAATATATGAACCAGTTCACTCGCTACTACTGATATATGAACCAGTTCACTCGCTACTACTGATATATGAACCAGTTCACTACCACTGCTAATATATGAACCAGTTCACTACTACTGCTAATATATGAACCAGTTCACTCGCTACTACTGATATATGAACCAGTTCACTCGCTACTACTGATATATGAACCAGTTCACTACCACTGCTAATATATGAACCAGTTCACTATCACTGCTAATATATGAACCAGTTCACTATCACTGCTAATATATGAACCAGTTCACTACCACTGCTAATATATGAACCAGTTCACTACTACTGCTAATATATGAACCAGTTCACTATCACTGCTAATATATGAACCAGTTCACTACTACTGCTAATATATGAACCAGTTCACTATCACTGCTAATATATGAACCAGTTCACTACTACTGCTAATATATGAACCAGTTCACTATCACTGCTAATATATGAACCAGTTCACTATCACTGCTAATATATAATCCAGTTCACTATCACTGCTAATATATGAACCAGTTCACTACTACTGCTAATATATGAACCAGTTCACTATCACTGCTAATATATGAACCAGTTCACTATCACTGCTAATATATGAACCAGTTCACTACTACTGCTAATATATGAACCATTTCACTATCACTGCTAATATATGAACCAGTTCACTACCACTGCTAATATATGAGCCAGTTC
Organism: Megaustenia siamemsis; assembly: GCA_032433765.1. Lineage (NCBI taxonomy): Eukaryota > Metazoa > Mollusca > Gastropoda > Stylommatophora > Ariophantidae > Megaustenia > Megaustenia siamemsis. Next base: position 95,319,453 of record JAVIAB010000047.1, on the reverse strand, counting down.
ACTCGCTACTGTCCTATAATTTAAAATATAACAAATGACAGAAACAAAACCATTTGCAGTAAACAACTATATGAGCCGATGGTTGCAGATACTAGACCACAGAGTTCAATTATGGCACTATGAGTTTGACATCAAAAGCTAAAACAGGTCGAAATGTCCATGTTACACGACGCTGTTAGCTTTTTTCCTTCTTTCCGAATGCTGCTGTCAATTAGCATCAACTTCATCACCATCAACATGACTGTCCTGTCAGGAAACGGAACAGTTATCTCATCACAGCTACTTGTCACTGATACTTTAGTTCACTTGCCCATGTATCCGCCCGTCCATGAAGATCAAATACACAAGTACATGCTACTACAGACAATCAAAGTGATTAGAAGAAGCTGTATCTGCACATAAGAAAAAAAATATTCTGCGGTTAAAAGTTGAATATTGCATCGCCCAGAACTCTCAAATTCACCAAAATGTGATCTTTTTGTTTATAAAAATGATTGTACTGAATTATTATTCATATAGATATTGACTTGAGCTACAGATTTCACAAACTGAAAAAGTTTCCTTAAAATATGAATGTTAAGGATGTACTAGACACAGGACATCCATCATTGCTGCAACATTTCTAATACTGGAACTAAAATGCCACTTTGGGATGAAAACAAACAGATGTGCTCTGAGCTGCGAAGTTAGAGGGGAAACAACAAATTCCTTACTCCCACGGTCATCTATGTTTTATCTGCCTTTGAAAATAAAAATCTAGATTTTAAACCTTTGGGCACTTGTATACTTAGATGCCAACTAGTAAAATAGTAATATTGGTTGTTAAAAATGTAAAACTTGTAAATTTATATAGTGGTGTGCCTGACGTTTGTAGGAAGAAATAACAAGCAGCGAAAGACAGGGCCAAGGTTTTGATTGTGACGTCATTCTTATAATTAATTCGGTCTTGCTTTCACAACTCAGCTGAGTGGTTAGTCTGCTCGCTTGCCAGTCAGAACGGTCCGGGTTCAGTCCCCAGAAATGGCGGAATTTTGATTTCAAAACCGCAAGGTTCCGGGGTTCACCCAGCCTCTTAAAATAATGGATAGCAGAGATTTTTCTGGAAAGTAAAGTCGGTCTGGAATCCCCAGGGGAAGAGACAAAGAGGAAGACTAAAATGTTCTTGGAGAAGACAAGTGGAGGTAGAGATGAAGATGATAGGGAAGACATGGAATAATCTTAAAAGAATGGCAAGAAACAGAACTGCTTGGAGTGTGTTTGTTGAAGTCAGATGCTTCACAGGGAGCTGAAAGGTATAAGAAGAAGAAAGTCGGCCTGGCGTGATACCGACCACATCATCCGATAATGTTCCGTTGTTATAAAAATAATCGTGTCACTGAGACCATACTCCCTATACTTATAGTAAGGTACGGGAGGGAATCTTTACTCTTCAAAATGAGCAGTGGCAGCTCAGTGGTTATCTGAACCACGAAGGACAAGAGACATGTTCCGTTATGATCTACGGTTCCTACATTCACCACGTTTTATATCGGATTTTTATTTGATTGTAGCGCTGTCGTAATGAAACCATGTCTGGAATATATATCATCATCATCAAGCACGAGGCCTGCTCGCGTAGGTGTTCATGTCTCTCCACAACTTTCGATCACGACATTTATTTATTATTTCTGTTGTAGACCTTCTGCCAAGCCATTCTCTTAAGCTGTCTGGTATCTTTTCTCTTTGCTTCCCTCTATCTCTTCGTTCCTCAATTTTCCCAGTTGTTACAATATATTCCAGTTGTTCTCTTCTCATTACATGGCCAAAAAATGATGATTGTTTCTTCCTAATATTGGAAATTAGCTCTCTTTTTGCTTTGGCCTCTTTCAGAACGTTTTCATTACTCTTCTTATCTGTCCATGGTATTCTCAATATTCTTCTGTAAAACCACATTTTAAAACCAAAAGAATAGGTATGGCAAAAAGTCATTTTAATGCCATGAAAAATATACTAACAACAAAACAAATAACACCAGGGCTGAAACTAAGAATGGCAAAATGTTACATCTTTTCAATATTCCTGTATGATGCAGAAACATGGACATTAGACAAGAAAACAGAACAGAAAATTGAAGCCTTTGAAATGTGGATTTATAGAAGAATAGGTAGAATTGGATGGAAACGAAAGATAACAAACGATGAAGTTTTAAAACAACTGAAAATAAAAAGAGAACTGCTGAACACAATTAAGACAAGACAAATGAAATTTTTGGGGCATGTTAAAAGACACAACAGCCTACTAAAAGTAATATTGGAAGGAAAATTACAAGGCAAGAGAGGCAGAGGCAGACCAAGACTAACATGGACGAGTAACATCAAAAGATGGACAAGTCAATCTATGTCAGCCTGCACCATCAAAGCAAGAAACAGAGTAGAATGGCGATCCATGGTAGCCAACCTTCGTTGCGGAGAGGGCACACGATGATGATGATGATGAAAACCACATTTCTACAGATTCCAGTGATTTTCTTGTCTGTTGTCCCATTGTCCATGATTCACATCCATATGTTAAGACTGGCGCAACATAACATTTAAGAACTCTTTTTCTTGTTTCTATTTTCTTGTTAGTGAACTGGACTACAAAGGACAAGAGGTAGGGTTCGATCCCAACCGACGGCTTCCGGTTCACCCAGCCTTTAATGGGTACCGGATTTTTTTCTGGGAAAGTAAAGCGGTACGGGCGTAATACCGACCACATTACCCCAAAAATCATGTGCCGAAGGTCTGTAAAATTTATGATCACTAACACCATATTCCCTATACGCCACTTGGCGTGACGGGGGTACTTTACTTTTTTTCTTTATTCTGCATCTCACCTCTGTTGTACATCTACCATCTGAGGTTAACAATGTTCCCAGATATTTAAATTCATTTACCTGTTTTAATATTGTTCCACCTGTCTTTATAATATCGTGGAATATATATACACACTACACGTGAAATGGTATGAGTACTTAGAATGAAGCCATGAAGAAATTCAGTGATACTCCTTTGGTCGTATTGAAACGCTTCAGGAGTCGGAGACATTCCTGTTAACCTGCTCAAACCACAAACACCTAGGCCACGTTCGCTGTGGACGGCGAGTCTGCAGCACTTGTGACCACGAGATTTGCACCGATTTCGTCCTGGTCCCCCAATGGGCGACTTGCTATCAAGGAATGTTTTACATGCGTGTCACGGAATATCATTAACGCTATAATAGTCCAGCGTTGCCAGATGACTTATATAGGAGAGTCCGGACGACGTCAGCAAAATCTGACGATTTTGTGAGCATCTTGGTGATTTTCAGATGAAGACTGGCAGCCTGTCTTACCCATCATGACATTAAGCAAACCCTTCGTGCCGTATCGTTAACAATACCTTTGATGTCATATCATTAAAAGTACATTTGATGTTAAATCGTTAAGAGTGCACTTAATTTCATATCGTTAAGTATGCACTTGATGTCATTCCGTTAAGAGCACACTTGATGTCATATCGTTAAGGATACATTTGATGTCATATTGATAAGGGTACCCTTGATGTATATTGCTAAAAATACCCGTCATGCCATATCGTTTAGTGTATCCGTCATGTGATATAGATTCCTTAGTGCACCCTGTTTAACAAGTGATCATCGTCCAGACGTCATGTGATGTAGATTCCTTAGTGCACCCTGTTTAACAAGTGATCATCGTCCAGAAGTCATGTGATATAGATTCCTTAGTGCACCCTGTTTAACAAGTGATCATCGTCCAGAAGTCATGTGATATAGATTCCTTAGTGCACCCTGTTTAACAAGTGATCATCGTCCAGAAGTCATGTGATATAGATTCCTTAGTGCACCCTGTTTAACAAGTGATCATCGTCCAGAAGTCATGTGATGTAGATTCCTTAGTGCACCCTGTTTAACAAGTGATCATCGTCCAGAAGTCATGTGATATAGATTCCTTAGTGCACCCTGTTTAACAAGTGATCATCGTCCAGAAGTCATGTGATATAGATTCCTTAGTGCACCCTGTTTAACAAGTGATCATCGTCCAGAAGTCATGTGATGTAGATTCCTTAGTGCACCCTGTTTAACAAGTGATCATCGTCCAGAAGTCATGTGATGTAGATTCCTTAGTGCACCCTGTTTAACAAGTGATCATCGTCCAGAAGTCATGTGATGTAGATTACTTAGTGCACCCTGTTTAACAAGTGATCATCGTCCAGAAGTCATGTGATATAGATTTCTTTGTGCACCGTGTTTTACAAGTGATCATCGTCCAGAAGTCATGTGATATAGATTCCTTAGCGCACCCTGTTTAACAAGTGATCATCGTCCAGAAGTCATGTGATGTATATTCCTTAGTGCACCCTGTTTAACAAGTGATCATCGTCCAGAAGTCATGTGATATAGATTCCTTAGTGCACCCTGTTTAACAAGTGATCATCGTCCATAAGTCATGTAATATAGATTCCTTAGTGCACCCTGTTTAACAAGTGATCATCGTCCAGAAGTCATGTGATGTAGATTCCTTAGTGCACCCTGTTTAACAAGTGATCATCGTCCAGAAGTCATGTGATATAGATTCCTTAGTGCACCCTGTTTAACAAGTGATCATCGTCCAGAAGTAATGTGATATAGATTCCTTAGTGTACCCTGTTTAACAAGTGATCATCGTCCAGAAGTCATGTGATATAGATTCCTTAGTGCACCCTGTCTAACAAGTGATCATCGTCCAGAAGTCATGTGATAGAGATTTCTTAGTGCACCCTGTTTAACAAGTGATCATCGTCCAGAAGTCATGTGATATAGATTCCTTAGTGCACCCTGTTTAACAAGTGATCATCGTCCAGAAGTCATGTGATATAGATTCCTTAGTGCACCCTGTTTAACAAGTGATCATCGTCCAGAAGTCATGTGATATAGATTCCTTAGTGCACCCTGTTTACAAGTGATCATCGTAAAGAAGTCATGTGATATAGATTCCTTAGTGCACCCTGTTTAACAAGTGATCATCGTCCAGAAGTCATGTGATATAGATTCCTTAGTGCACCCTGTTTAACAAGTGATCATCGTCCAGAAGTCATGTGATATAGATTCCTTAGTGCACCCTGTTTAACAAGTGATCATCGTCCAGAAGTCATGATCAGCAGCACACCAGAACGCCCTTTCTACCCTATAAAAGAGAACATAAAAAAAAATATCAATGTCAGAAAAAAAACAATGACCCCAAACCCCCAAAAAATTAATAAATAAACAACAAAAAATGTGCTAATTTAAGCATCGAATGGTCGCGCAACACAACGGACAAAGCCAAACAAATGTTAAGGTTGTGTACTTCCGGTGTTATTGTATAGGTGTGAACACTGGAAAACAGGGAAGAAAGGGAAATGGAAACTGTCTTCTCTGTAGATATGTGGACTACTGGTGCTGATGTGAACACTGGAAAACAAGAAAGAAAGGGAAATGGAAACTGTCATCTCTGTAGATATGTGGACTACTGGTGAAACAAGTTCAGTAACCAAGGCTTCTACAGTGACGCGTCCTGGAAGAAATGCATGCTGGGAAATTTGGGAATCTCCGGGGAAATTGTAGGTCACATGTTCCGAATAGATTCAGGTCCGATGGCAATGCTGTTAAGTGAGTTGTAATAGAACGTGAGGGCAAAACAAGGGCAGGCGAAGGACATATCGGAGGTAGGGTTTCAAAGATGCACAGTGTAGTCCAGACTTGGCGAACGCTACAGCAAACAACCACAGACTACACAATGTTGAGATGTTGCCTCACGAGAACAGCAGTCATTGACAGTTTTGTCCATTTGTGATCAAGGATAACATGTGGCATAAAACGTGCAACACGATGATGATGTACACTAATCTATTGTCAAAGTAAGAACTTCCTCACGCCTCGTCGTGTCTAGACTATACGATGTTCCAACGTATACTTCCGCACGCCTCGTCGTGTCTAGACTATACGATGTTCCAATGTATACTTCCTCACGCCTCGTCGTGTCTAGACTATACGATGTTCCAATGTATACTTCCTCACGCCTCGTCGTGTCTAGACTATACGATGTTCCAATGTATACTTCCTCACGCCTCGTCGTGTCTAGACTATACGATGTTCCAATGTATACTTCCTCACGCCTCGTCGTGTCTAGACTATACGATGTTCCAATGTATACTTCCTCACGCCTCGTCGTGTCTAGACTATACGATGTTCCAATGTATACTTCCTCACGCCTCGTCGTGTCTAGACTATACGGTGTTCCAATGTATATTTTTTTATCGCCATTGACGCACTTTTAATTTATGTGGTCAGTATTACGCCACATCGTCTTTCCTCAGATGACAGAATGAGAAATTATATTATTGGAGAAAGAGAAGACATTGAGCCAATCCTAAACTACATAATATAATAATATAATAAATATATAAGAATATAATAAATATATAATAATATAATAAATATATAATAAATATATAATAAATTTATAATAATATAATAAACAATAAATAAACTGGTTTGTCCGTCTAGAAAGAATGTAAATTCCTCACCACACAAAGCATGTATTAGAAGAGGAGAGGGAGTAGAGCAAGAGCAGGTTGGACAGACATCAAAGAAACATGGCGACAGCATCAACTGACACTGAGTGAAGTCCCCAAAAGGGCGATAACCAGAAGTTTGTATCTACCTCGACATCCGAAGAGGTACAAGAGGAAGTAAAGATAGGGAGAGAGAAAGAGAGCCTAGCAGAAGATGACGATTGGGATCGAACCCAACCCTTTCCTCAGTGGTTCGTTTCATAAACACCGCTGCCCTACCGCGGCTCTTTTTATCGCAAAAGTCGATTAATTAACATGACTGGGGTCAGAACAAAATATTGTGCACATTAATCAGTGGAAAGTCTTGCAATCTTCGCCCGGTTCACGCCCTTGATTCCATGAAAAGAAAGCCACACCAGCACCAACCAAATCATTCACCTGGAGCATGTAAGTGAACGGAGCATTACAACAATCGTTGTAAATGTTAGATGACATTATAATCTATTCACTTCCGGTATAACCATACACGGCTCACGCTTGACTTCCGGCGAGGGAAACGCGGGAAGGAAACAGTATGGCCGCCTCTAGCCTGCCAGGAAACGAACACAGGTATTTCCGCCACACCACGATAGTTCTATTCTTAAAGTAACTTGGCCTTTCAAAAGAAATTACATTTAAAAAATGATCGCCTCAGGGAGGTATCATATTAGTGAAGCTGTTCTTGTGTATATCATAGCTAGAAGCTGGATAGTTGTCATAATATTAATAATAGGAGTAGTAATAATAAATAATTTGCGATATGCTGATGACACAGTCTTAATTGCAGAGACAGAGAATGAACTACAAGAAATAATAGACATAATAGTAAAAGAAAGGTCTCTGAAAATTGTAAGAAAACAGAAGTAATGTTCATATCGAAGAAACAATCATCACCAGCATGCAGCATAAAAATAAACAGGACAAATTTGAAACAAGTGCAATGCGTCAAATACTTGGGCACAATAATAACATCGGATGGAAGATGCACCACAGAATTAAAAAGCAGAATAGCTCAGGCCAAAATAGCATTTCAGAAAATGAAAAATATCTTATGCAACAAATCTATGTTAATAGAAATGTGAAAGAGAGTTCATCGACGCTATATAGAACCAATTCTGACCTATGGAAGCGAATCATGGACAGTAGACAAACACATGAACAGACGATTGGAGGCCACAGAGATGGGATTTCTCAGAAGAATGTTGAAAGTTCCCTGGACAGCTAAATAGACCAATGAGGGAATTCTCAAAGAGGCCAACACAAAAAGGGAACTCTTAAAAAACATCAGAAAAAAGCAATCAACATTTTTCTGGCACATCATGAAGAGAGGAAAGTTGGAATACTTGGTTACAACTGGCAAAATAAAAGGAAAGAGAGATCGTGGACGACAAAGAGATAAAATACTGGATAGCTTGGTGTCATAGCATGGAAAACAGTCAACAACAGAACTGATACGATGCACTGTAGATAGAAGATTGTGGAAGGACATGATCGCCCATGCCAACCGGTATGGCACATGATGATGATGAGTAATAATAGTAATAGTTTAAATAATTGTAATAATAATAATAGTTGTAATAATAACAATAATAATAGTTGTAATAATAACAATAATGATAGGTGTAATAATAATAATAGTTGTGATAATAGTAATAATAATAGTTATAATTATAGTAATAAAAGTATATGCAATAATAGAAAAAATAATTATAGTTATAGTAATAGTAATAATAACAATTGTAATAATAGTAATAATAATAATAATAATAATAGTAGATATATTAATAATATTATTAATGATAATCATAGATCTAACAATTGTTATAACACAGATACATAATAAAATAATGTTTTCTTAGTGCCTCGTTTTATCATTGTATTTGTCCAGAACAAATATGCTGACTTGTCGCGACGTATTTTGCTATATTGTTCATATATTGTTATATTTGTGAAAGAGGGGGGAGGGCGGGGTTACACACTGAAAGAGAGTAGGAGAGTTATTTGTGAATTTATAAAAAGAGCATGTGGGTTATGCTTGTGTTCGCCAGGTGACTAAAGGAGTGCATCTCTTCATCATCCGCCCTTAAAAGGACGTTATTTTTATTATTTTTTTTTTAAAAAAAGGACGTTAAGTGTTCGTGTCTACGTTGTGTTGTGGCTTGCAGTATAACTGTGATATTTGCGCCTTTCGGCCCAATACATCCGACTTCAGTTAGATATTTTTGAGTACCGGGTTGTCTTCCCTCTTCGATATGTCACTCTCTTATTCAGACTAGACAGGTTAGTCTGTTACTAGAGGCACCACGGAGAGGTGGAGCATAGTCTGAATGGTTCTCATTCACCGATTCTGGCGCAAGCCATCAGCAGTGGGTCGCTGACCACTTCCAGCTGTGGTGCTGTAAGGTGCGCCTTCGCCCCCATGGTGTGTATAAGAAAGAAAGTTCACATGTAGGTTATGTTGACGTCAAGCTTAGAAATAAAGATAAACCACGGACTCATCATATAATAGGCAACATTTGTACGGAACATTGGAGTCAGTGGACGACAAATGGAGACAGAAGCTGGTTGAAATGTGGAGTAGGACCAACTATTTGAAGGGAATCAAGATAAGCACTTCGCTGACTGTCATTTTGCTGTAATTAATATCATAGTCATCAAGGGAGACAAGTGGTCTTACTCTGGTCTACCTTCATGCAGGAGATCGGTTACTTTCTCGTATCTTGTACCGGGTCCATTATTCCTTGGACAGTCACAGTTCTCATAGGATGTCTTGCATGTTTAACATGGCACGGGGTATCAGAATTTGGGAGGGGGGGGGGCAGTGATTGCCAAAATATCTTGACACAGTGAGCGTGTTTGAATGTGAGCCATACAGTGAGCGTGTTTTGAATGTGAGCCACACAGTGAGCATGTTTGAATGTGAGCCACACAGTGAGCATGTTTGAATGTGAGCCACACAGTGAGCATGTTTGAATGTGAGCCACACAGTGAGCATGTTTGAATGTGAGCCACACAGTGAGCATGTTTGAATGTGAGCCACACAGTGAGCATGTTTGAATGTGAGCCACACAGTGAGCGTGTTTGAATGTGAGCCACACAGTGAGCATGTTTGAATGTGAGCCACACAGTGAGCGTGTTTGAATGTGAGCCACACAGTGAGCATGTTTGAATGTGAGCCACACAGTGAGCGTGTTTGAATGTGAGCCACACAGTGAGCGTGTTTGAATGTGAGCCACACAGTGAGCATGTTTCAATGTGAGCCACACAGTGAGCATGTTTGAATGTGAGCCACACAGTGAGCATGTTTGAATGTGAGCCACACAGTGAGCATGTTTGAATGTGAGCCACACAGTGAGCATGTTTCAATGTGAGCCACACAGTGAGCATGTTTGAATGTGAGCCACACAGTGAGCATGTTTGAATGTGAGCCACACAGTGAGCATGTTTGAATGTGAGCCACACAGTGAGCGTGTTTGAATGTGAGCCACACAGTGAGCGTGTTTGAATGTGAGCCACACAATGAGTGTGTTTGAATGTGAGCCACACAGTGAGCGTGTTTGAATGTGAGCCACACAGTGAGCGTCTTTGAATGTGAGCCACACAGTGAGCGTGTTTGAATGTGAGCCACACAGTGAGCGTGTTTGAATGTGAGCCACACAGTGAGCGTGTTTGAATGTGAGCCACACAGTGAGCATGTTTGAATGTGAGCCACACAGTGAGCATGTTTGAATGTGAGCCACACAGTGAGCATGTTTGAATGTGAGCCACACAGTGAGCGTGTTTGAATGTGAGCCACACAGTGAGCATGTTTGAATGTGAGCCACACAGTGAGCATGTTTGAATGTGAGCCACACAGTGAGCATGTTTGAATGTGAGCCACACAGTGAGCGTGTTTGAATGTGAGCCACACAGTGAGCATGTTTGAATGTGAGCCACACAGTGAGCGTGTTTGAATGTGAGCCACACAGTGAGCATGTTTGAATGTGAGCCACACAGTGAGCATGTTTGAATGTGAGCCACACAGTGAGCATGTTTGAATGTGAGCCACACAGTGAGCATGTTTGAATGTGAGCCACACAGTGAGCGTGTTTGAATGTGAGCCACACAGTGAGCATGTTTGAATGTGAGCCACACAGTGAGCATGTTTGAATGTGAGCCACACAGTGAGCGTGTTTGAATGTGAGCCACACAGTGAGCATGTTTGAATGTGAGCCACACAGTGAGCGTGTTTGAATGTGAGCCACACAGTGAGCATGTTTGAATGTGAGCCACACAGTGAGCATGTTTGAATGTGAGCCACACAGTGAGCATGTTTGAATGTGAGCCACACAGTGAGCATGTTTGAATGTGAGCCACACAGTGAGCATGTTTGAATGTGAGCCACACAGTGAGCGTGTTTGAATGTGAGCCACACAGTGAGCATGTTTGAATGTGAGCCACACAGTGAGCATGTTTGAATGTGAGCCACACAGTGAGCATGTTTGAATGTGAGCCACACAGTGAGCATGTTTGAATGTGAGCCACACAGTGAGCATGTTTGAATGTGAGCCACACAGTGAGCGTGTTTGAATGTGAGCCACACAGTGAGCGTGTTTGAATGTGAGCCACACAGTGAGCATGTTTGAATGTGAGCCACACAGTGAGCGTGTTTGAATGTGAGCCACACAGTGAGCATGTTTGAATGTGAGCCACACAGTGAGCGTGTTTGAATGTGAGCCACACAGTGAGCGTGTTTGAATGTGAGCCACACAGTGAGCGTGTTTGAATGTGAGCCACACAGTGAGCATGTTTGAATGTGAGCCACACAGTGAGCGTGTTTGAATGTGAGCCACACAATGAGCGTGTTTGAATGTGAGCCACACAGTTTCGCTTGTACATCGATCTCGTCAATCTCAGATCTGTAGACTAAGTCAGTGACGTCCGTGTAATGTGGACGCTACAAATAAATGTATTCCTTCCTTCCTTCCTTCCTTCCTTCCTTCCTTCCTTCCTTCCTTCCTTCCTTCCTTCCTTCCTTCCTTCCTTCCTTCCTTCCTTCCTTCCTTCCTTCCTTCCTTCCTTCCTTCCTTCCTTCCTTCCTTCCTTCCTTCCTTCCTTCCTTCCTTCCTTCCTTCCTTCCTTCCTTCCTTCCTTCCTTCCTTCCTTCCTTCCTTCCTTCCTTCCTTCCTTCCTTCCTTCCTTCCTTCCTTCCTTCCTCTTTGTTTGTTTGTTTCTTCCTTTCTTATGTTCATTTGTTCTTTCTTTCTTTATTCTTTCTTTCTTTCTTTATTACGATATATGGCCATCGTCTCTTCTACTGTCAACACGAACTAACTACCAAACCACAAATGACCATATGCCGCTTTCACATAACAAAGATCTTTCATTCCGCGAACACAAGGATCACTTCTAAACTTCTCAATTCCTTTTGTTTTACCAACAACGTCGTACTATCCTCATTATTTTACCAACATGTCGTCCTATCCTCGCTGTTTTACCAACATGTCGTCCTATCCTCGCTGTTTTACCAACATGTCGTCCTATCCTCGCTGTTTTACCAACATGTCGTCCTATCCTCGCTGTTTTACCAACATGTCGTCCTATTATCGCTGTTTTACCAACATGTCGTCCTATCCTCATTATTTTACCAAGATGTCGTCCTATCCTCACTGTTTTACCAACATGTCGTCCTATCCTCATTATTTTATCAAGACGTCGTCTTATCCTCACTGTTTTACCAACATGTCGTCCTATCCTCATTATTTTACCAACATGTCGTCCTATCCTCACTGTTTTACCAACATGTCGTCCTATCCTCGCTGTTTTACCAACATGTCGTCCTATCCTCATTATTTTACCAACATGTCGTCCTATCCTCATTATTTTACCAACATGTCGTCCTATCCTCATTATTTTACCAACATGTCGTCCTATCCTCATTATTTTACCAACATGTCGTCCTATCCTCATTATTTTACCAACATGTCGTCCTATCCTCATTATTTTATCAAGACGTCGTCTTATCCTCACTGTTTTACCAACATGTCGTCCTATCCTCATTATTTTACCAACATGTCGTCCTATCCTCATTATTTTACCAACATGTCGTCCTATCCTCATTATTTTATCAAGACGTCGTCTTATCCTCACTGTTTTACCAACATGTCGTCCTATCCTCATTATTTTACCAACATGTCGTCCTATCCTCACTGTTTTACCAACATGTCGTCCTATCCTCGCTGTTTTACCAACATGTCGTCCTATCCTCATTATTTTACCAACATGTCGTCCTATCCTCATTATTTTACCAACATGTCGTCCTATCCTCATTATTTTACCAACATGTCGTCCTATCCTCATTATTTTACCAACATGTCGTCCTATCCTCATTATTTTACCAACATGTCGTCCTATCCTCATTATTTTAACAACATGTCGTCCTATCCTCATTATTTTACCAACATGTCGTCCTATCCTCATTATTTTACCAACATGTCGTCCTATCCTCATTATTTTACCAACATGTCGTCCTATCCTCGCTGTTTCACCAACATGTCGTCCTATCCTCACTGTTTTACCAACATGTCGTCCTATCCTCGCTGTTTTAACAACATGTCGTCCTATCCTCGCTGTTTTAACAACATGTCGTCCTATCCTCGCTGTTTTACCAACATGTCGTCCTATCCTCATTATTTTACCAACATGTCGTCCTATCCTCATTATTTTACCAACATGTCGTCCTATCCTCATTATTTTATCAAGACGTCGTCCTATCCTCACTGTTTTACCAACATGTCGTCCTATCCTCATTATTTTACCAAGATGTCGTCCTATCCTCGCTGTTTTACCAACATGTCGTCCTATCCTCGCTGTTTTACCAACATGTCGTCTTATCCTCACTGTTTTACCAACATGTCGTCCTATCCTCATTATTTTACCAACATGTCGTCCTATCCTCATTATTTTACCAACATGTCGTCCTATCCTCACTGTTTTACCAACATGTCGTCCTATCCTCAGTATTTTACCAACATGTCGTCCTATCCTCACTGTTTTACCAACATGTCGTCCTATCCTCATTATTTTACCAACATGTCGTCCTATCCTCACTGTTTTACCAACATGTCGTCCTATCCTCATTATTTTACCAACATGTCGTCCTATCCTCATTGTTTTACCAACATGTCGTCCTATCCTCACTGTTTTACCAACATGTCGTCCTATCCTCGCTGTTTTAACAACATGTCGTCCTATCCTCGCTGTTTTAACAACATGTCGTCCTATCCTCGCTGTTTTACCAACATGTCGTCCTATCCTCACTGTTTTACCAACATGTCGTCCTATCCTCACTGTTTTACCAACATGTCGTCCTATCCTCACTGTTTTAACAACATGTCGTCCTATCCTCACTGTTTTAACAACATGTCGTCCTATCCTCACTGTTTTAACAACATGTCGTCCTATCCTCGCTGTTTTACCAACATGTCGTCCTATCCACACTGTTTTACCAACATGTCGTCCTATCCTCGCTGTTTTACCAACATGTCGTCCTATCCTCACTGTTTTACCAACATGTCGTCCTATCCTCACTGTTTTACCAACATGTCGTCCTATCCTCACTGTTTTACCAACATGTCGTCCTATCCTCATTGTTTTACCAACATGTCGTCCTATCCTCACTGTTTTACCAACATGTCGTCCTATCCTCATTATTTTACCAACATGTCGTCCTATCCTCATTATTTTATCATGACGTCGTCCTATCCTCGCTGTTTTACCAACATGTCGTCCTATCCTCATTATTTTACCAACATGTCGTCCTATCCTCATTATTTTATCATGACGTCGTCCTATCCTCATTATTTTATCATGACGTCGTCCTATCCTCATTATTTTACCAACACATCGTCCTATCCTCATTGTTTTACCAACATGTCGTCCTATCCTCGCTGTTTTACCAACATGTCGTCCTATCCTCATTATTTTACCAACATGTCCTATCTTCATTATTTTACCATCATGTCGTCCTATCCTCATTATTTTATCATGACGTCGTCGTATCCTCGCTGTTTTACCAACATGTCGTCCTATCCTCATTATTTTACCAACATGTCGTCATATCCTCATTATTTTACCAACATGTCGTCCAATCCTCATTATTTTACCAACATGTCGTCCTATCCTCGCTGTTTTACCAACATGTCGTCCTGTCCTCATTATTTTACCAACATGTCGTCCTATCCTCACTGTTTTACCAACATGTCGTCCTATCCTCATTATTTTACCAAGATGTCGTCCTATCCTCACTGTTTTACCAAGATGTCGTCCTATCCTCACTGTTTTACCAACATGTCGTCCTATCCTCACTGTTTTACCAACATGTCGTCCTATCCTCATTATTTTACCAACATGTCGTCCTATCCTCATTATTTTACCAACATGTCGTCCTATCCTCATTATTTTACCAACATGTCGTCCTATCCTCATTATTTTACCAACATGTTGTCCTATCCTCGCTGTTTTACCAACATGTCGTCCTATCCTCATTATTTTACCAACATGTCGTCCTATCCTCATTATTTTACCAACATGTCGTCCTATCCTCGCTGTTTTACCAATAATGTCGTCCTATCCTCGCTGTTTTAACAACATGTCGTCCTATCCTCACTGTTTTAACAACATGTCGTCCTATCCTCGCTGTTTTAACAACATGTCGTCCTATCCTCATTATTTTACCAACATGTCGTCCTATCCTCGCTGTTTTAACAACATGTCGTCCTATCCTCGCTGTTTTACCAACATGTCGTCCTATCCTCACTGTTTTACCAACATGTCGTCCTATCCTCACTGTTTTACCAACATGTCGTCCTATCCTCGCTGTTTTACCAATAATGTCGTCCTATCCTCGCTGTTTTAACAACATGTCGTCCTATCCTCATTATTTTACCAACATGTCGTCCTATCCTCATTATTTTACCAACATGTCGTCCTATCCTCATTATTTTATCATGACGTCGTCGTATCCTCGCTGTTTTACCAACATGTCGTCCTATCCTCATTATTTTACCAACATGTCGTCCTATCCTCATTATTTTATCATGACGTCGTCCTATCCTCGCTGTTTTACCAACATGTCGTCCTATCCTCATTATTTTACCAACATGTCGTCCTATCCTCGCTGTTTTACCAACATGTCGTCCTATCCTCATTATTTTACCAACATGTCGTCCTATCCTCGCTGTTTTAACAACATGTCGTCCTATCCTCGCTGTTTTAACAACATGTCGTCCTATCCTCGCTGTTTTAACAACATGTCGTCCTATCCTCGCTGTTTTAACAACATGTCGTTCTATCCTCATTATTTTACCAACATGTCGTCCTATCCTCGCTGTTTTACCAATAATGTCGTCCTATCCTCGCTGTTTTAACAACATGTCGTCCTATCCTCGCTGTTTTAACAACATGTCGTCCTATCCTCGCTGTTTTAACAACATGTCGTCCTATCCTCATTGTTTTAACATGTCGTCCTATCCTCGCTGTTTTAACAACATGTCGTCCTATCCTCGCTGTTTTAACAACATGTCGTCCTATCCTCGTTGTTTTACCAACATGTCGTCCTATCCTCATTATTTTACCAACATGTCGTCCTATCCTCGCTGTTTTACCAACATGTCGTCCTATCCTCATTATTTTACCAACATGTCGTCCTATCCTCATTACTTACCAACATGTCGTCCTATCCTCGCTGTTTTACCAACATGTCGTCCTATCCTCGCTGTTTTACCAACATGTCGTCCTATCCTCATTATTTTATCAAGACGTCGTCCTATCCTCGCTGTTTTAACAACATGTCGTCCTATCCTCACTGTTTTACCAACATGTCGTCCTATCCTCATTATTTTATCATGACGTCGTCGTATCCTCGCTTTTTTACCAACATGTCGTCCTATCCTCATTATTTTATCATGACGTCGTCGTATCCTCGCTTTTTTACCAACATGTCGTCCAATCCTCACTGTTTTACCAACACATCGTCCTATCCTCATTGTTTTACCAAGACGTTGTCCAATCCTCACTGTTTTACCAATAATGTCGTCCAATCCTCACTGTTTTACCAATAATGTCGTCCAATCCTCACTTTTTTACCAATAATGTCGTCCAATCCTCACTGTTTTACCAATAATGTCGTCCAATCCTCACTGTTTTACCAATAATGTCGTCCAATCCTCACTGTTTTACCAATAATGTCGTCCAATCCTCACTGTTTTACCAATAATGTCGTCCAATCCTCACTGTTTTACCAATAATGTCGTCCAATCCTCACTGTTTTACCAATAATGTCGTCCAATCCTCACTGTTTTACCAATAATGTCGTCCAATCCTCACTGTTTTACCAATAATGTCGTCCAATCCTCACTGTTTTACCAATAATGTCGCCCAATCCTCACTGTTTTACCAATAATGTCGTCCAATCCTCACTGTTTTACCAATAATGTCGTCCTATCCTCGCTGCTTTACCAATTTTTTTCACCCTCTCCACCCTCAACTCACTTATTTCACTCACTCCTCTCTCAACTCCCTCATTTGATTCACTCCACTCCCAACTCACTCGTTTCACTCACTCCCTACTCCACTCATTTTATTCACTCACTCCACCCTGAACTCACTTATTTCCCTCACTCCACCCTCAACTCCCTCATTTCACTCACTCACCCTTATTTCACTCACTCCACCCTTATTTCACTCACTCCACCCTCATTTCCCTCACTCCACCATCAACTCCCTCATTTCACTCACTCCACCCTTATTTCACTCACTCCACCCTCATTTCCCACACTCCACCATCAACTCCCTCATTTCACTCACTCCACCCTTATTTCACTCACTCCACCCTCATTTCCCTCACTCCACCATCAACTCCCTCATTTCACTCACTCCACCCTTATTTCACTCACTCCACCCTTATTTCCCTCACTCCACCCTCAACTCCCTCATTTCACTCACTCCACTCTTATTTCACTCACTCCACCCTTATTTCTCTCACTCCACCCTCAACTCCTTCATTTCACTCACTCCACCCTTATTTCCCTCACTCCACTCTCAACAGTCATTTCACTCATTCCACCCTTATTTCACTCACTCCGCCCAATCGTTTCACCTGCACCATTCACTCTAGTTATTGTTTTGTTATATTTCACACTCTCCACTCACGTATTTTAATCACTCCATATACTAATTTCTTTCCCTCCACTCAATGAATTCACCAAGTCCACCCACTCAATTCATCTTCACCATCCACTGAAATAATACAGTTCACCAACTCAATTCACCACCTCCACTACTCAATTCATCTCCTCCTCTCACTCAATTCACAATTTCCTCCACCTCTTTCTCCCACTATCACCAACTCAATTCATCCCCTCCACCCACTCAATTCACCCCACTACACACACTCAATTCACCTCACTACACCTACTCAATTCACCCCACTCCACCCTCTTAGTTCACGCCATTTCATCCACTCAATTCATCGCACTCCACTCACTCAATTCATCCCATTCCACCCACTTAATTCACTCCACTCCACCCACTCAATTCAACCCACTTCACCTACTCAATTCAACCCACTCCACCCACTCATTTGACACCACTACACACACTCAATTCACCTCACTACACCTACTCAATTCATCCCACTCCACCCTCTTAATTCAACGCATTTCATCCACTCAATTAATCCCATTCCACCCACTCAATTCACCCGATTCCACCCACTCAATTCACCCCACTCAACCCACTCAATTCAACCCATTCCACCCACTCATTTGATCCCACTACACCCACTCATTTGACCCCACTACACCCACTCAATTCACCCCACTACACCCAGACAATTCACCCCACTACACCCACACAATTCACCTCACTACACCCACACAATTCACCTCACTACACCCACACAATTCACCCAACTACACCCACACAATTCACCCCCTACACCCACACAATTCACCCCCCTACACCCACACAATTAACCTCATTACACCCACACAATTCACCTCACTACACCCACACAATTCACCTCACTGCACCCGTTCCCATTTGCCCTATCAACCTTCGGTACGGAATGACAAGCGAACAGAACCACATTTCGGTGATAACGGAGATCAGGCTAAGTTGTGACTTTATACTGGCTGGCGACGGCGACCATGGCGGGAATCCCCCAATCGATACCACTCTAATGCTTTCTAAAACTGCAACACCAGAAACAACATAACAATTCTCACATTACAGTATCGCTGGATTTCGACAGAATTACATTTCACCGAAGCTTTAATTACACAAATTCACGAATTTCATTATCAAATGAGTAAAGGTCGTACTTATAGCTTACTCGGTGTAAACTCGCCTTACCCTCCCAAGTTAACAAACGAACCTCCACGAGTTAGTCATTGCCGTCTAAACTAGGCTATGAGCTGCTGCAATTAAAGTATTTGTCTAACTAGTGCCTTAATATCTGAGCTTTAAACACGTATCCGCTAGCAACACATAGTGGGTATTACCAACAAAAAGTAAAAGTAAAGTACCCCCGTCACGCCAAGTGGCATATAGGGAAATATGGTGTTAGTGGCCCTATATTTTACTGACCTTCAGCACATGATTTTTGGGGTAATATTACCAACAAAGCCTCTGATTTATTCAATTAATAACGCTATCTAAGAAGAGGTTATAAATTTGACCTAGTTAGACAGCAAAATGCCCAGTGACGGAGACATAAGATCAGAAATCATGACTCACATCGCACCAGCATTAAATGCTTTCATTAAGATGACGAACATCTGGAGATACAAAGCTTTCGGTAAACGAACAAAACTTTAACTGTTGAACTCCTGTGGTATACCAGTGCTAACATATGGATGTAAAAGTCGGAAATATAACAAGACTTTAGTTAGGAAATTAAATGCCTTTGAAAACAAATTTCCCCGTAGGATCTCAAACACAAACTCGAAGGAATACATTTCAAATGAACAGATAAGAGACGAATCAAAACAAGAATACATTTCAAATGAACAGATAAGAGACGAATCAAAACAGGAATACATTTCAAATGAACAGATAAGAGACGAATCAAAACAAGAATATGTGTCGAGCTTTATAAGAAGAAGACGTTGGGGATACATCGGTCATGTGCTGAGAATGAATGAAGAAAGACTTCCCTGTCAGGCTTTCATGTGGTGTCCATCTGGTAGAAGTAAGCAAAGTAGACCAAGAGAATCGCTACGCAGAACAATTACTGGGGAAGGCTCAACCATGGGACTGAGAAACAATCAAGAACAATTACTGGGGAAGGCTCAACCATGGGACTGAGAAACAATCAAGAACAATTACTGGGGAAGGCTCAACCATGGGACTGAGAAACAATCAAGAACTAGCAGCAGATCTCCAATTGTGGAGAACTTCCGCCATATGTGCCGTCTTCAGCCCGAAAGAGAAATAATTGAATGAATGAATAATTGAATGAATGAATGAATGAATTATTGAATGAATGAATGAATTAATGAATAATTGAATGAATGAATAATTGAATGAATGAGCAAATACATTCTAGGTCGACGGCTCAATCATTGGTTGTTGATTCAATTGGCTCAGTTATTTATCCAGTTGGTTATCAACTTGCAACTAATTGGTGAATATTTTAGTTTGTTTGTTGACATGTAGCTTGTTCTTAACTTCTTAGCTCATTCATGAGTTAGTCATCTGGTAGTTAGTTGTTTGGTTAGTTAATTAGTTTGTTAGTCAACTCGTAACTTATTAGTTGAATGGTTGGTCAGTTAATAAGACAATTATTTACGAACTGATTCATTGATTAGTAACTGCTAACTAGATATTTAATTAGTTATGGAGACTGTTGTTCCATTATATAATTATTATTTGATCTTCTAGTTAGTTGATTGATTAGTTAATTATTTCATTAATTACAAAGTTTAATTCATTTGTTGGATAGCTAGCAGGTTGATGTTAGTAAGGTGACTATTTATATGGTTCCTTAATTGTTCGGGGAGACGCGATAGCTCAGTGGTTAGTGAACTGGACTACAAAGGACAAAAGGTAGGGTTCGAACCCAACCGATGGCTACCGGTTCACCCAGCCTTAAATAGGTACCGGATTTTTTTCCGGGAAAGTAAAGCGGCACGGGCGTAATACCGACCACATTACCCCAAAAATCATGTGCCGAAGGTCTGTAAAATTTATGGTCACTAACACCATATTCCCTATACGCCACTGGTGTGACGGGGATAATTTACTTTTTTTTACTTGATTGCTCAGTTTGTTAGTTAGTCAGTTTGTTAGTTAGTTAGTTTATCAGTTAATTTGATGCGTGGTTAGTCAGTAACAAGGTCTGATCTCATAGCAGCCTCGGTGACCTTAGAAAGAGTCTCCCACTAACACATAAACTCGTCAAAGGGAAAGAGTCTCCTACTAACACGAAAACACGTCATAGAGAAAGAGTCTCCTACTAACACGAAAACACGTCATAGAGAAAGAGTCTCCCACTAACACAAAAACACGTCAAAGAGAAAGAGTCTCCTACTAACACGAAAACACGTCATAGAGAAAGAGTCTCCCACTAACACAAAAACATCTCAAAGAGAAAGAGTCTCCCACTAACACAAAAATACGTTTTAGAGAAAGTGTCTACCACTAACACAAAAACACGTCAAAGAGAAAGAGTCTCACACAAACACACGTCTAAGAGAAAGAGACTCCCACAAACACAGGCCTAAGAGAAAGAGTCTCCCACAAACACACGCCTAAGAGAAATAGTCTCCTACAAACACACGTCTAAGAGAAAGGGTCTCCCACAAACACACGCCTAAGAGAAAGAGTCTCCCACAAACACACGCCTAAGAGAAAGAGTTTCCCACAAACACACGCCTAAGAGAAAGAGTCTCCCACAAACACGCCTAAGAGATTCTCCCACAAATATATGCCTAAGAGAGTCTCCCACAAATACACGCCTAAGAGAAAGAGTTTACAACAAACACACGCCTAAGAGAAAGAGTCTCCCCCAAACACACGCATAAGGGAAAGAGTCTCTCACCAACACACGACAAAGAGAAAGTCTCCCACAAATAAACGCCTAAGAGAAAGAGTGTCCAACAAAAACACGCCTAAGAGTAAAAGTCTCCCACAAACACACTCCTACGATAAAGAGTCTCCCAGAAATACACGCCTAAGAGAAAGAGTCTCCCACAAACACACGCCTAAGAGAAAGAGTCTCCCACAAACACATGCGTAAGAGAGTCTCCCATAAATATACGCCTAAAAGAGTCTCCCACAAACACACGCCTTAGAGAGTCTCCTACAAACACACGCCTAAGAGAGTCTCCCACAAACATACGCCTAAGAGAAAGAGTCTCCCACTAACACACGCCTAAGAGAAAGGGTCTCCCACAAACACACGTCTAAGAGAGTCTCCAATAAACACACGCGTAAGAGAAAGATTCTCCCACAAACACGCCTAAGAGAAATAGTCTGCCACAAACACACGCCTAAGAGAGTCTCCCACAAACATACGCCTAAGAGAAATAGTCTGCCACAAACACACGCCTAAGAGAAAGAGTCTCCCACAAACATACGCCTAAGAGAAAGAGTCTCCCACAAACACACGCCTAAGAGAAAGAGTCTCCCACAAACACATGTCTAACA
Source organism: Megaustenia siamemsis (assembly GCA_032433765.1). NCBI lineage: Eukaryota > Metazoa > Mollusca > Gastropoda > Stylommatophora > Ariophantidae > Megaustenia > Megaustenia siamemsis. Next base: position 95,297,173 of record JAVIAB010000047.1, on the reverse strand, counting down.
GAGTCTCCCACAAACACACGCCTAAGAGAAAGAGTCTCCCACAAACATACGCCTAAGAGAAAGAGTCTCCCACAAACATACGCATAAGAGCGTCTCCCACAAACACGTGCCTAAGAGAGTCTCCCACAAACACACGCCTAAGAGAAATAGTCTCCCACAAACACATGCCTAAGAGAGTATCCCACAAACAAAAGCCTAAGAAAAGAGTCTCCCACAAACATACGCCTAAGAGCGTCTCCACAAACACATACCTAAGAGAGTCTCCCACAAACACACGCCTAAGAGAAATAGTCTCCCACAAACACACGCCTAAGAGAAATAGTCTCCCACAAACATACGCCTAAGAGAAAGAGTCTACCACAAACACACGTCTAATAGAAAGTGTCTCCCACAAACACATGCCTAACAGAGTCTCCCACAAACACATGCCTAACAGAATCTACCCCACAAACACACGCCGAAGAGAAAGAGTCTCCCACAAACACACGCCTAAGAGAAAGAGTTTCCCACAAACACACGAATAAGAGAAAGAGTCTCCCACAAACATACGCCTAAGAGAGTCTCCCACACACACACACGCCCAAGAGTCTCCCACAAACATACGCCTAAGAGGGTCTCCCACACACACACACACGCCCAAGAGTCTCCCACAAACACACGTCTATGAGGAGTCTCCCACAAACACACGTCTAAGAGGAGTCTCCCACAAACACACGTCTAAGAGGAGTCTCCCACAAACACACGTCCAAGAGGAGTCTCCCACACACACACACGCCCAAGAGTCTCCCACAAACACACGTCTAAGAGGAGTCTCCCACAAACTCACGTCTAAGAGGAGTCTCCCACAAACACACGTCTAAGAGGAGTCTCCCACAAATACACGTCTAAGAGGAGTCTCCCACAAACACACGTCTAAGAGGAGTCTCCCACAAACTCACGTCTAAGAGGAGTCTCCCATAAACTCACGTCTAAGAGAAGTCTCCCACAAACTCACGCTTAAGAGTCTCCCACAAACTCACGTCTAAGAGGAGTCTCCCACAAAATCACGCTTAAGAGAGTCTCCCACAAACACACGTCTAAGAGGAGTCTCCCACAAACACACGTCTAAGAGGAGTCTCCCACAAACTCACGTCTAAGAGGAGTCTCCCACAAACTCACGCTTAAGAGAGTCTCACACAAACACACGTCTAAGAGAAAGAGACTCCCACAAACACAGGCCTAAGAGAAAGAGTCTCCCACAAACACACGCTTAAGAGAATTAGTCTCCTACAAACACACGTCTAAGAGAAAGGGTCTCCCACAAACACACGCCTAATAGAAAGAGTCTCCCACAAACACACGCCTAAGAGAAAGAGTTTCCCACAAACACACGCCTAAGAGAAAGAGTCTCCCACAAACACGCCTAAGAGATTCTCCCACAAATATATGCCTAAGAGAGTCTCCCACAAATACACGCCTAAGAGAAAGAGTTTACAACAAACACACGCCTAAGAGAAAGAGTCTCCCCCAAACACACGCATAAGAGAAAGAGTCTCTCACAAACACACGACAAAGAGAAAGTGTCTCCCACAAATAAACGCCTAAGAGAAAGAGTGTCCAACAAAAACACGCCTAAGAGTAAGAGTCTCCCACAAACACACGCCTACGATAAAGAGTCTCCCAGAAATACACGCCTAAGAGAAAGTCTCCCACAAATACACGCCTAAGAGAAAGAGTCTCCCACAAACACATGCGTGAGAGAGTCTCCCATAAACATACGCCTAAAAGAGTCTCCCACAAACACACGCCTTAGAGAGTCTCCTACAAACACACGCCTAAGAGAGTCTCCCACAAACATACGCCTAAGAGAAAGAGTCTCCCACTAACACACGCCTAAGAGAAAGGGTCTCCCACAAACACACGTCTAAGAGAGTCTCCAATAAACACACGCGTAAGAGAAAGATTCTCCCACAAACACGCCTAAGAGAAATAGTCTGCCACAAAAACACGCCTAAGAGAGTCTCCCACAAACATACGCCTAAGAGAAATAGTCTGCCACAAACACACGCCTAAGAGAAAGAGTCTCCCACAAACACACGCCTAAGAGAAAGAGTCTCCCACAAACACATGTCTAACAGAGTCTCCCACAAACACACGCCTAAGAGAAAGAGTCTCCCACAAACATACGCCTAAGAGAAAGAGTCTCCCACAAACATACGCCTAAGAGAAAGAGTCTCCCACAAACATACGCCTAAGAGCGTCTCCCACAAACACGTGCCTAAGAGAGTCTCCCACAAACACACGCCTAAGAGAAATAGTCTCCCACAAACACATGCCTAAGAGAGTATCCCACAAACAAAAGCCTAAGAAAAGAGTCTCCCACAAACATACGCCTAAGAGCGTCTCCACAAACACATGCCTAAGAGAGTCTCCCACAAACACACGCCTAAGAGAAATAGTCTCCCACAAACACACGCCTAAGAGAAATAGTCTCCCACAAACACACGCCTAAGAGAAAGAGTCTACCACAAACACACGTCTAATAGAAAGTGTCTCCCACAAACACATGCCTAACAGAGTCTCCCACAAACACATGCCTAACAGAATCTCCCACAAACACACGCCTAAGAGAAAGAGTCTCCCACAAACACACGCCTAAGAGAAAGAGTTTCCCACAAACACACGCCTAAGAGAAAGAGTCTCCCACAAACACACGCCTAAGAGAGTCTCTCACAAACACACGCCTAAGAGCGTCTCCCACAAACACACGCCCAAGAAAAAGACTCTACCACAAACATACGCCTAAGAGAGTCTCCCACACACACACACACGCCCAAGAGTCTCCCACAAACACACGTCTATGAGGAGTCTCCCACAAACACACGTCTAAGAGGAGTCTCCCACAAACACACGTCTAAGAGGAGTCTCCCACAAACACACGTCTAAGAGGAGTCTCCCACACACACACACGCTCAAGAGTCTCCCACAAACACACGTCTAAGAGGAGTCTCCCACAAACACACGTCTAAGAGGAGTCTCCCACAAACTCACGTCTAAGAGGAGTCTCCCACAAACACACGTCTAAGAGGAGTCTCCCACAAACACACGTCTAAGAGGAGTCTCCCACAAACACACGTCTAAGAGGAGTCTCCCACAAACTCACGTCTAAGAGGAGTCTCCTACAAACACACATCTAAGAGGAGTCTCCCACAAACTCACGTCTAAGAGGAGTCTCCCACAAACTCACGCTTAAGAGAGTCTCACACAAACACACGTCTAAGAGAAAGAGACTCCCACAAACACAGGCCTAAGAGAAAGAGTCTCCCACAAACACACGCCTAAGAGAAATAGTCTCCTACAAACACACGTCTAAGAGAAAGGGTCTCCCACAAACACACGCCTAAGAGAAAGAGTCTCCCACAAACACACGCCTAAGAGAAAGAGTTTCCCACAAACACACGCGTAAGAGAAAGAGTCTCCCACAAACACGCCTAAGAGTTTCTCCAACAAATATATGCCTAAGAGAGTCTCCCACAAATACACGCCTAAGAGAAAGAGTTTACAACAAACACACGCCTAAGAGAAAGAGTCTCCCCCAAACACACGCATAAGAGAAAGAGTCTCTCACAAACACACGACAAAGAGAAAGAGTCTCCCACAAATAAACGCATAAGAGAAAGAGTGTCCAACAAAAACACGCCTAAGAGTAAGAGTCTCCCACAAACACACTCCTACGATAAAGAGTCTCCCAGAAATACACGCCTAAGAGAAAGAGTCTCCCACAAACACACGCCTAAGAGAAAGAGTCTCCCACAAACACATGCGTAAGAGAGTCTCCCATAAACATACGCCTAAAAGAGTCTCCCACAAACACACGCCTTAGAGAGTCTCCTACAAACACACGCCTAAGAGAGACTCCCACAAACATACGCCTAAGAGAAAGAGTCTCCCACTAACACACGCCTAAGAGAAAGGGTCTCCCACAAACACACGTCTAAGAGAGTCTCCAATAAACACACGCGTAAGAGAAAGATTCTCCCACAAACACGCCTAAGAGAAATAGTCTGCCACAAACACACGCCTAAGAGAGTCTCCCACAAACATACGCCTAAGAGAAATAGTCTGCCACAAACACACGCCTAAGAGAAAGAGTCTCCCACAAACATACGCCTAAGAGAAAGAGTCTCCCACAAACACACGCCTAAGAGAAAGAGTCTCCCACAAACACATGTCTAACAGAGTCTCCCACAAACACACGCCTAAGAGAAAGAGTCTCCCACAAACATACGCCTAAGAGAAAGAGTCTCCCACAAACATACGCCTAAGAGCGTCTCCCACAAACACGTGCCTAAGAGAGTCTCCCACAAACACACGCCTAAGAGAAATAGTCTCCCACAAACACATGCCTAAGAGAGTATCCCACAAACAAAAGCCTAAGAAAAGAGTCTCCCACAAACATACGCCTAAGAGCGTCTCCACAAACACATACCTAAGAGAGTCTCCCACAAACACACGCCTAAGAGAAATAGTTTCCCACAAACACACGCCTAAGAGAAATAGTCTCCCACAAACATACGCCTAAAAGAAAGAGTCTACCACAAACACACGTCTAATAGAAAGTGTCTCCCACAAACACATGCCTAACAGAATCTCCCACAAACACACGCCTAAGAGAAAGAGTCTCCCACAAACACACGCCTAAGAGAAAGAGTTTCCCACAAACACACGCCTAAGAGAAAGAGTCTCCCACAAACACACGCCTAAGAGAGTCTCCCACAAACACACGCCTAAGAGCGTCTCCCACAAACACACGCCCAAGAAAAAGAGTCTCCCAAAAACATACGCCTAAGAGAGTCTCCCACACACACACACGCCCAAGAGTCTCCCATAAACATACGCCTAAGAGGGTCTCCCACACACACACACACGCCCAAGAGTCTCCCACAAACACACGTCTATGAGGAGTCTCCCACAAACACACGTCTAAGAGGAGTCTCCCACAAACACACGTCTAAGAGGAGTCTCCCACAAACACACGTCTAAGAGGAGTCTCTCCCACACACACACGCCCAAGAGTCTCCCACAAACACACGTCTAAGAGGAGTCTCCCACAAACTCACGTCTAAGAGGAGTCTCCCACAAACACACGTCTAAGAGGAGTCTCCCACAAATACACGTCTAAGAGGAGTCTCCCACAAACACACGTCTAAGAGGAGTCTCCCACAAACTCACGTCTAAGAGGAGTCTCCCATAAACTCACGTCTAAGAGAAGTCTCCCACAAACTCACGCTTAAGAGAGTCTCCCACAAACTCACGTCTAAGAGGAGTCTCCCACAAAATCACGCTTACGAAAGTCTCCCACAAACACACGTCTAAGAGGAGTCTCCCACAAACACACGTCTAAGAGGAGTCTCCCACAAACTCACGTCTAAGAGGAGTCTCCCACAAACTCACGTCTAAGAGGAGTCTCCCACAAACTCACGTCTAAGAGGAGTCTCCCACAAACTCACGCTTAAGAGAGTCTCACACAAACACACGTCTAAGAGAAAGAGACTCCCACAAACACAGGCCTAAGAGAAAGAGTCTCCCACAAACACACGCCTAAGAGAAATAGTCTCCTACAAACACACGTCTAAGAGAAAGGGTCTCCCACAAACACACGCCTAAGAGAAAGAGTCTCCCACAAACACACGCCTAAGAGAAAGAGTTTCCCACAAACACACGCCTAAGAGAAAGAGTCTCCCACAAACATACGCCTAAGAGAAAGAGTCTCCCACAAACATACGCCTAAGAGCGTCTCCCACAAACACGTGCCTAAGAGAGTCTCCCACAAACACACGCCTAAGAGAAATAGTCTCCCACAAACACATGCCTAAGAGAGTATCCCACAAACAAAAGCCTAAGAAAAGAGTCTCCCACAAACATACGCCTAAGAGCGTCTCCACAAACACATACCTAAGAGAGTCTCCCACAAACACACGCCTAAGAGAAATAGTATCCCACAAACACACGCCTAAGAGAAATAGTCTCCCACAAACATACGCCTAAGAGAAAGAGTCTACCACAAACACACGTCTAATAGAAAGTGTCTCCCACAAACACATGCCTAACAGAGTCTCCCACAAACACATGCCTAACAGAATCTCCCACAAACACACGCCTAAGAGAAAGAGTCTCCCACAAACACACGCCTAAGAGAAAGAGTTTCCCCACAAACACACGAATAAGAGAAAGAGTCTCCCACAAACACACGCCTAAGAGAGTCTCCCACAAACACACGCCTAAGAGCGTCTCCCACAAACACACGCCCAAGAAAAAGAGTCTCCCACACACACACACACGCCCAAGAGTCTCCCACAACCACACGTCTATGAGGAGTCTCCCACAAACACACGTCTAAGAGGAGTCTCCCACAAACACACGTCTAAGAGGAGTCTCCCACAAACACACGTCTAAGAGGAGTCTCCCACACACACACACGCCCAAGAGTCTCCCACAAACACACGTCTAAGAGGAGTCTCCCACAAACTCACGTCTAAGAGGAGTCTCCCACAAACACACGTCTAAGAGGAGTCTCCCACAAATACACGTCTAAGAGGAGTCTCCCACAAACACACGTCTAAGAGGAGTCTCCCACAAACTCACGTCTAAGAGGAGTCTCCCATAAACTCACGTCTAAGAGAAGTCTCCCACAAACTCACGCTTAAGAGAGTCTCCCACAAACTCACGTCTAAGAGGAGTCTCCCACAAAATCACGCTTAAGAGAGTCTCCCACAAACACACGTCTAAGAGGAGTCTCCCACAAACACACGTCTAAGAGGAGTCTCCCACAAACTCACGTCTAAGAGGAGTCTCCCACAAACTCACGTCTAAGAGGAGTCTCTCACAAACTCAAGTCTAAGAGGAGTCTCCCACAAACTCACGCTTAAGAGAGTCTCACACAAACACACGTCTAAAAGAAAGAGACTCCCACAAACACAGGCCTAAGAGAAAGAGTCTCCCACAAACACACGCCTAAGAGAATTAGTCTCCTACAAACACACGTCTAAGAGAAAGGGTCTCCCACAAACACACGCATAAGAGAAAGAGTCTCCCACAAACACACGCCTAAGAGAAAGAGTTTCCCACAAACACACGCCTAAGAGAAAGAGTCTCCCACAAACACGCCTAAGAGATTCTCCCACAAATATATGCCTAAGAGAGTCTCCCACAAATACACGCCTAAGAGAAAGAGTGTCCAACAAAAACACGCCTAAGAGTAAGAGTCTCCCACAAACACACGCCTACGATAAAGAGTCTCCCAGAAATACACGCCTAAGAGAAAGTCTCCCACAAACACACGCCTAAGAGAAAGAGTCTCCCACAAACACATGCGTAAGAGAGTCTCCCATAAACATACGCCTAAAAGAGTCTCCCACAAACACACGCCTTAGAGAGTCTCCTACAAACACACGCCTAAGAGAGTCTCCCACAAACATACGCCTAAGAGAAAGAGTCTCCAACTAACACACGCCTAAGAGAAAGGTTCTTCCACAAACACACGTCTAAGAGAGTCTCCAATAAACACACGCGTAAGAGAAAGATTCTCCCACAAACACGCCTAAGAGAAATAGTCTGCCACAAACACACGCCTAAGAGAGTCTCCCACAAACATACGCCTAAGAGAAATAGTCTGCCACAAACACACGCCTAAGAGAAAGAGTCTCCCACAAACATACGCCTAAGAGAAAGAGTCTCCCACAAACACACGCCTAAGAGAAAGAGTCTCCCACAAACACATGTCTAACAGAGTCTCCCACAAACACACGCCTAAGAGAAAGAGTCTCCCACAAACATACGCCTAAGAGAAAGAGTCTCCCACAAACATACGCCTAAGAGAATGAGTCTCTCACAAACATACGCCTAAAAGGGTCTCCCACAAACACGTGCCTAAGAGAGTCTCCCACAAACACACGCCTAAGAGAAATAGTCTCCCACAAACACATGCCTAAGAGAGTATCCCACAAACAAAAGCCTAAGAAAAGAGTCTCCCACAAACATACGCCTAAGAGCGTCTCCACAAACACATGCCTAAGAGAGTCTCCCACAAACACACGCCTAAGAGAAATAGTCTCCAACAAACACACGCCTAAGAGAAATAGTCTCCCACAAACATACGCCTAAGAGAAAGAGTCTACCACAAACACACGTCTAATAGAAAGTGTCTCCCACAAACACATGCCTAACAGAGTCTCCCACAAACACATGCCTAACAGAATCTCCCACAAACACACGCCTAAGAGAAAGAGTCTCCCACAAACACACGCCTAAGAGAAAGAGTTTCCCACAAACACACGCCTAAGAGAAAGAGTCTCCCACAAACACACGCCTAAGAGAGTCTCCCACAAACACACGCCTAAGAGCGTCTCCCACAAACACACGCCCAAGAAAAAGAGTCTCCCACAAACATACGCCTAAGAGAGTCTCCCACACACACACACACACGCCCAAGAGTCTCCCACAAACATACGCCTAAGAGAGTCTCCCACACACACACACACGCCCAAGAGTCTCCCACAAACACACGTCTATGAGGAGTCTCCCACAAACACACGTCTAAGAGGAGTCTCCCACAAACACACGTCTAAGAGGAGTCTCCCACAAACACACGTCTAAGAGGAGTCTCCCACAAACACACGTCTAAGAGGAGTCTCCCACACACACACACGCCCAAGAGTCTCCCACAAACACACGTCTAAGAGGAGTCTCCCACAAACACACGTCTAAGAGGAGTCTCCCACAAACTCACGTCTAAGAGGAGTCTCCCACAAACACACGTCTAAGAGGAGTCTCCCACAAACACACGTCTAAGAGGAGTCTCCCACAAACACACGTCTAAGAGGAGTCTCCCACAAACTCACGTCTAAGAGGAGTCTCCCACAAACACACGTCTAAGAGGAGTCTCCCACAAACTCACGTCTAAGAGGAGTCTCCCATAAACTCACGTCTAAGAGAAGTCTCCCACAAACTCACGCTTAAGAGAGTCTCCCACAAACTCACGTCTAAGAGGAGTCTCCCATAAAATCACGCTTAAGAGAGTCTCCCACAAACACACGTCTAAGAGGAGTCTCCCACAAACACACGTCTAAGAGGAGTCTCCCACAAACTCACGTCTAAGAGGAGTCTCCCACAAACTCACGTCTAAGAGGAGTCTCCCACAAACTCACGTCTAAGAGGAGTCTCCCACAAACTCACGCTTAAGAGAGTCTCACACAAACAGCCGTCTAAGAGAAAGAGACTCCCACAAACACAGGCCTAAGAGAAAGAGTCTCCCACAAACACACGCCTAAGAGAAATAGTCTCCTACAAACACACGTCTAAGAGAAAGGGTCTCCCACAAACACACGCCTAAGAGAAAGAGTCTCCCACAAACACACGCCTAAGAGAAAGAGTTTCCCACAAACACACGCCTAAGAGAAAGAGTCTCCCCCAAACACGCCTAAGAGATTCTCCCACAAATATATGCCTAAGAGAGTCTCCCACAAATACACGCCTAAGAGAAAGAGTTTACAACAAACACACGCCTAAGAGAAAGAGTCTCCCCCAAACACACGCATAAGAGAAAGAGTCTCTCACAAACACACGACAAAGAGAAAGTGTCTCCCACAAATAAACGCCTAAGAGAAAGAGTGTCCAACAAAAACACGCCTAAGAGTAAGAGTCTCCCACAAACACATGCGTAAGAGAGTCTCCCATAAACATACGCCTAAAAGAGTCTCCCACAAACACACGCCTTAGAGAGTCTCCTACAAACACACGCCTAAGAGAGTCTCCCACAAACATACGCCTAAGAGAAAGAGTCTCCAACTAACACACGCCTAAGAGAAAGGTTCTTCCACAAACACACGTCTAAGAGAGTCTCCAATAAACACACGCGTAAGAGAAAGATTCTCCCACCAACACGCCTAAGAGAAATAGTCTGCCACAAACACACGCCTAAGAGAGTCTCCCACAAACATACGCCTAAGAGAAATAGTCTGCCACAAACACACGCCTAAGAGAAAGAGTCTCCCACAAACATACGCCTAAGAGAAAGAGTCTCCCACAAACACACGCCTAAGAGAAAGAGTCTCCCACAAACACATGTCTAACAGAGTCTCCCACAAACACACGCCTAAGAGAAAGAGTCTCCCACAAACATACGCCTAAGAGAAAGAGTCTCCCACAAACATACGCCTAAGAGAATGAGTCTCCCACAAACATACGCCTAAAAGGGTCTCCCACAAACACGTGCCTAAGAGAGTCTCCCACAAACACACGCCAAAGAGAAATAGTCTCCCACAAACACATGCCTAAGAGAGTATCCCACAAACAAAAGCCTAAGAAAAGAGTCTCCCACAAACATACGCCTAAGAGCGTCTCCACAAACACATGCCTAAGAGAGTCTCCCACAAACACACGCCTAAGAGAAATAGTCTCCAACAAACACGCGCCTAAGAGAAATAGTCTCCCACAAACATACGCCTAAGAGAAAGAGTCTACCACAAACACACGTCTAATAGAAAGTGTCTCCCACAAACACATGCCTAACAGAGTCTCCCACAAACACATGCCTAACAGAATCTCCCACAAACACACGCCTAAGAGAAAGAGTCTCCCACAAACACACGCCTAAGAGAAAGAGTTTCCCACAAACACACGCCTAAGAGAAAGAGTCTCCCACAAACACACGCCTAAGAGAGTCTCCCACAAACACACGCCTAAGAGCGTCTCCCACAAACACACGCCCAAGAAAAAGAGTCTCCCACAAACATACGCCTAAGAGAGTCTCCCACACACACACACACACGCCCAAGAGTCTCCCACAAACATACGCCTAAGAGAGTCTCCCACACACACACACACGCCCAAGAGTCTCCCACAAACACACGTCTATGAGGAGTCTCCCACAAACACACGTCTAAGAGGAGTCTCCCACAAACACACGTCTAAGAGGAGTCTCCCACAAACACACGTCTAAGAGGAGTCTCCCACAAACACACGTCTAAGAGGAGTCTCCCACACACACACACGCCCAAGAGTCTCCCACAAACACACGTCTAAGAGGAGTCTCCCACAAACACACGTCTAAGAGGAGTCTCCCACAAACTCACGTCTAAGAGGAGTCTCCCACAAACACACGTCTAAGAGGAGTCTCCCACAAAAACACGTCTAAGAGGAGTCTCCCACAAACACACGTCTAAGAGGAGTCTCCCACAAACTCACGTCTAAGAGGAGTCTCCCACAAACACACGTCTAAGAGGAGTCTCCCACAAACTCACGTCTAAGAGGAGTCTCCCATAAACTCACGTCTAAGAGAAGTCTCCCACAAACTCACGCTTAAGAGTGTCTCCCACAAACTCACGTCTAAGAGGAGTCTCCCATAAAATCACGCTTAAGAGAGTCTCCCACAAACACACGTCTAAGAGGAGTCTCCCACAAACACACGTCTAAGAGGAGTCTCCCACAAACTCACGTCTAAGAGGAGTCTCCCACAAACTCACGTCTAAGAGGAGTCTCCCACAAACTCACGTCTAAGAGGAGTCTCCCACAAACTCACGCTTAAGAGAGTCTCACACAAACACACGTCTAAGAGAAAGAGACTCCCACAAACACAGGCCTAAGAGAAAGAGTCTCCCACAAACACACGTCTAAGAGAAAGAGTCTCCCACAAACACACGCCTAAGAGAAAGAGTCTCCCACAAACACACGCCTAAGAGAAAGAGTTTCCCACAAACACACGCCTAAGAGAAAGAGTCTCCCACAAACACGCCTAAGAGATTCTCCCACAAATATATGCCTAAGAGAGTCTCCCACAAATACACGCCTAAGAGAAAGAGTTTACAACAAACACACGCCTAAGAGAAAGAGTCTCCCCAAACACACGCATAAGAGAAAGAGTCTCTCACAAACACACGACAAAGAGAAAGTGTCTCCCACAAATAAACGCCTAAGAGAAAGAGTGTCCAACAAAAACACGCCTAAGAGTAAGAGTCTCCCACAAACACACGCCTACGATAAAGAGTCTCCCAGAAATACACGCATAAGAGAAAGAGTCTCCCACAAACACACGCCTAAGAGAAAGAGTCTCCCACAAACACATGCGTAAGAGAGTCTCCCATAAACATACGCCTAAAAGAGTCTCCCACAAACACACGCCTTAGAGAGTCTCCTACAAACACACGCCTAAGAGAGTCTCCCACAAACATACGCCTAAGACAAAGAGTCTCCAATAAACACACGCGTAAGAGAAAGATTCTCCCACAAACAGGCCTAAGAGAAATAGTCTGAAACAAACACACGCCTAAGAGAGTCTCCCACAAACATCAGCCTAAGAGAAATAGTCTCCCACAAACATACGCCTAAGAGAATGAGTCTCCCACAAACATACGCCTAAAAGGGTCTCCCACAAACACGTGCCTAAGAGAGTCTCCCACAAACACACGCCTAAGAGAAATAGTCTCCCACAAACACATGCCTAAGAGAGTATCCCACAAACAAAAGCCTAAGAAAAGAGTCTCCCACAAACATACGCCTAAGAGCGTCTCCACAAACACATGCCTAAGAGAGTCTCCCACAAACACACGCCTAAGAGAAATAGTCTCCAACAAACACACGCCTAAGAGAAATAGTCTCCCACAAACATACGCCTAAGAGAAAGAGTCTACCACAAACACACGTCTAATAGAAAGTGTCTCCCACAAACACATGCCTAACAGAGTCTCCCACAAACACATGCCTAACAGAATCTCCCACAAACACACGCCTAAGAGAAAGAGTCTCCCACAAACACACGCCTAAGAGAAAGAGTTTCCCACAAACACACGCCTAAGAGAAAGAGTCTCCCACAAACACACGCCTAAGAGAGTCTCCCACAAACACACGCCTAAGAGCGTCTCCCACAAACACACGCCCAAGAAAAAGAGTCTCCCACAAACATACGCCTAAGAGAGTCTCCCACACACACACACACACGCCCAAGAGTCTCCCACAAACATACGCCTAAGAGAGTCTCCCACACACACACACACGCCGAAGAGTCTCCCACAAACACACGTCTATGAGGAGTCTCCCACAAACACACGTCTAAGAGGAGTCTCCCACAAACACACGTCTAAGAGGAGTCTCCCACAAACACACGTCTAAGAGGAGTCTCCCACAAACACACGTCTAAGAGGAGTCTCCCACACACACACACGCCCAAGAGTCTCCCACAAACACACGTCTAAGAGGAGTCTCCCACAAACACACGTCTAAGAGGAGTCTCCCACAAACTCACGTCTAAGAGGAGTCTCCCACAAACACACGTCTAAGAGGAGTCTCCCACAAACACACGTCTAAGAGGAGTCTCCCACAAACACACGTCTAAGAGGAGTCTCCCACAAACTCACGTCTAAGAGGAGTCTCCCATAAACTCACGTCTAAGAGAAGTCTCCCACAAACTCACGCTTAAGAGAGTCTCCCACAAACTCACGTCTAAGAGGAGTCTCCCATAAAATCACGCTTAAGAGAGTCTCCCACAAACACACGTCTAAGAGGAGTCTCCCACAAACACACGTCTAAGAGGAGTCTCCCACAAACTCACGTCTAAGAGGAGTCTCCCACAAACTCACGTCTAAGAGGAGTCTCCCACAAACTCACGTCTAAGAGGAGTCTCCCACAAACTCACGCTTAAGAGAGTCTCACACAAACACACGTCTAAGAGAAAGAGACTCCCACAAACACAGGCCTAAGAGAAAGAGTCTCCCACAAACACACGCCTAAGAGAAATAGTCTCCTACAAACACACGTCTAAGAGAAAGGGTCTCCCACAAACACACGCCTAAGAGAAAGAGTCTCCCACAAACACACGCCTAAGAGAAAGAGTTTCCCACAAACACACGCCTAAGAGAAAGAGTCTCCCACAAACACGCCTAAGAGATTCTCCCACAAATATATGCCTAAGAGAGTCTCCCACAAATACACGCCTAAGAGAAAGAGTTTACAACAAACACACGCCTAAGAGAAAGAGTCTCCCCCAAACACACGCATAAGAGAAAGAGTCTCTCACAAACACACGACAAAGAGAAAGTGTCTCCCACAAAAAAACGCCTAAGAGAAAGAGTGTCCAACAAAAACACGCCTAAGAGTAAGAGTCTCCCACAAACACACGCCTACGATAAAGAGTCTCCCAGAAATACACGCATAAGAGAAAGAGTCTCCCACAAACACACGCCTAAGAGAAAGAGTCTCCCACAAACACATGCGTAAGAGAGTCTCCCATAAACATACGCCTAAAAGAGTCTCCCACAAACACACGCCTTAGAGAGTCTCCTACAAACACACGCCTAAGAGAGTCTCCCACAAACATACGCCTAAGAGAAAGAGTCTCCAATAAACACACGCGTAAGAGAAAGATTCTCCCACAAACAGGCCTAAGAGAAATAGTCTGAAACAAACACACGCCTAAGAGAGTCTCCCACAAACATCAGCCTAAGAGAAATAGTCTCCCACAAACATACGCCTAAGAGAATGAGTCTCCCACAAACATACGCCTAAAAGGGTCTCCCACAAACACGTGCCTAAGAGAGTCTCCCACAAACACACGCCTAAGAGAAATAGTCTCCCACAAACACATGCCTAAGAGAGTATCCCATAAACAAAAGCCTAAGAAAAGAGTCTCCCACAAACATACGCCTAAGAGCGTCTCCACAAACACATGCCTAAGAGAGTCTCCCACAAACACACGCCTAAGAGAAATAGTCTCCAACAAACACACGCCTAAGAGAAATAGTCTCCCACAAACATACGCCTAAGAGAAAGAGTCTACCACAAACACACGTCTAATAGAAAGTGTCTCCCACAAACACATGCCTAACAGAGTCTCCCACAAACACATGCCTAACAGAATCTCCCACAAACACACGCCTAAGAGAAATAGTCTCCCACAAACACACGCCTAAGAGAAATAGTCTCCCACAAACATACGCCTAAGAGAAAGAGTCTACCACTAACACACGTCTAATAGAAAGTGTCTCCCACAAACACATGCCTAACAGAGTCTCCCACAAACACATGCCTAACAGAATCTCCCACAAACACACGCCTAAGAGAAAGAGTCTCCCACAAACACACGCCTAAGAGAAAGAGTTTCTCACAAACACACGCCTAAGAGAAAGAGTCTCCCACAAACACACGCCTAAGAGAGTCTCCCACAAACACACGCCTAAGAGCGTCTCCCACAAACACACGCCCAAGAAAAAGATTCTCCCACAAACATACGCCTAAGAGAGTCTCCCACACACACACACACGCCCAAGAGTCTCCCACAAACATACGCCTAAGAGAGTCTCCCACAAACTCACGTCTAAGAGGAGTCTCCCACAAACACACGTCTAAGAGGAGTCTCCCACAAACTCACGTCTAAGAGGAGTCTCCCACAAACTCACGTCTAAGAGGAGATTCCCACAAACACACGTCTAAGAGGAGTCTCCCACAAACTCACGTCTAAGAGGAGTCTCCCACAAACACACGTCTAAGAGGAGTCTCCCACAAACTCACGTCTAAGAGGAGTCTCCCACAAACTCACGTCTAAGAGGAGTCTCCCACAAACTCACGCTTAAGAGAGTCTCCCACAAACACACGCCTAAGATAGTCTCCCACAAACACACGTCTAAGAGAGTCTTCCATAAACTCACGTCTAAGAGAGTCTCCCACAAACACACGCCTAAGAGAGTCTCCCACAAACACACGTCTAAGAGAAGGAGACTCCCACAAACACACGCCTAAGTGCGTCTCCCACAAACACATGCCTTAGAGAGTCTCCCACAAACACACGCCTAAGAGATATAGTCTCCCACAAACAGATGTCTAAGAGAGTATCCCACAAACATACGCCTAAGAGAAAGAGTCTCCCACAAACATACGCCTAAGAGAAAGAGTCTCCCACAAACACACGTCTAATAGAAAGTGTCTCCCACAAACACATGCCTTAGAGAGTCTCCCACAAACACACGCTTAAGTGAAATAGTCTCCCACAAACAGATGCCTAAGAGAGTATCCCACAAACATACGCCTCAGAGAAAGAGTCTCCCACAAACATACGCCTAAGAGAAAGAGTCTCCCACAAACACACGTCTAATAGAAAGTGTCTCCCACAAACACATGCCTAACAGAGTCTTCCACAAACACACGCCTAAGAGAAAGAGTCTCCCACAAACATACGCCTAAGAGAAAGAGTCTCCCACAAACACACGCCTAAGAGGAAGAGACTCCCACAAACACACGCCTAAGAGAGTATCCCACAAACACACGCCTGAGAACGTCTCCCGCAAACTCATGCCTAAGAGAGTGTCCCACAAACACATGCCTCAGAGAGTCTCCCACAAACATACGCCTAAGAGTCTCCCCCAAACACACGCCTAAGAGAGTCTCCCACAAATACACGCCTAAGAGAGTCTCCCACAAACACACGTCTAAGAGGAGTCTCCCATAAACACACGCTTAAGAGAGTCTCCTACAAACACACGCCTAAGATAGTCTCCCACAGTCACACGTCTAAGAGAGTCTCCCACAAACACACGCCTAAGAGAGTCTCCCACAAACACACGTCTAAGAGAAGGAGACTCCCACAAACACACGCCTAAGAGAGTCTCCCACAAACACAAGCCTAAGAGAGTCTCCCACAAACACACGTCTAAGAGAGTCTCCCACAAACACACGTCTAAGAGAGTCTCTCACAAACACACGCCTAACAGAGTCTCCCACAAATACACGCTGAAGAGAAAGAGTCTCCCACAAACATACTCCTAAGAGAAAGAGTCTCCCACAAACACACGCCTAAGAGAAAGAGTTTCCCACAAACACACGCCTAAGAGAAAGAGTCTCCCACAAACACACGCCTAAGAGACTCTGCCACAAACACACGCCTAAGAGCGTCTCCCACAAACACACGCCTAAGAGAAAGAGTCTCCCACAAACATACGCCTAAGAGAGTCCCACACACACACGCCCAAGAGTCTCCCACAAACACACGCCTAAGAGAGTCTCCCACAAATACACGCCTAAGAGAGTCTCCCACAAACTCACGTCTAAGAGGAGATTCCCACAAACACACGTCTAAGAGGAGTCTCCCACAAACTCACGTCTAAGAGGAGTCTCCCACAAACACACGTCTAAGAGGAGTCTCCCACAAACTCACGTCTAAGAGGAGTCTCCCACAAACTCACGTCTATGAGGAGTCTCCCACAAACTCACGCTTAAGAGAGTCTCCCACAAACACACGCCTAAGATAGTCTCCCACAAACACACGTCTAAGAGAGTCTTCCATAAACTCACGTCTAAGAGAGTCTCCCACAAACACACGCCTAAGAGAGTCTCCCACAAACACACGTCTAAGAGAAGGAGACTCCCACAAACACACGCCTAAGAGCGTCTCCCACAAACACATGCCTTAGAGAGTCTCCCACAAACACACGCCTAAGAGATATAGTCTCCCACAAACAGATGTCTAAGAGAGTATCCCACAAACATACGCCTAAGAGAAAGAGTCTCCCACAAACATACGCCTAAGAGAAAGAGTCTCCCACAAACACACGTCTAATAGAAAGTGTCTCCCACAAACACATGCCTTAGAGAGTCTCCCACAAACACACGCTTAAGTGAAATAGTCTCCCACAAACAGATGCCTAAGAGAGTATCCCACAAACATACGCCTCAGAGAAAGAGTCTCCCCCAAACACGCCTAAGAGATTCTCCCACAAATATATGCCTAAGAGAGTCTCCCACAAATACACGCCTAAGAGAAAGAGTTTACAACAAACACACGCCTAAGAGAAAGAGTCTCCCCCAAACACACGCATAAGAGAAAGAGTCTCTCACAAACACACGACAAAGAGAAAGTGTCTCCCACAAATAAACGCCTAAGAGAAAGAGTGTCCAACAAAAACACGCCTAAGAGTAAGAGTCTCCCACAAACACACGCCTACGATAAAGAGTCTCCCAGAAATACACGCATAAGAGAAAGAGTCTCCCACAAACACACGCCTAAGAGAAAGAGTCTCCCACAAACACATGCGTAAGAGAGTCTCCCATAAACATACGCCTAAAAGAGTCTCCCATAAACACACGCCTTAGAGAGTCTCCTACAAACACACGCCTAAGAGAGTCTCCCACAAACATACGCCTAAGAGAAAGAGTCTCCAATAAACACACGCGTAAGAGAAAGATTCTCCCACAAACAGGCCTAAGAGAAATAGTCTGAAACAAACACACGCCTAAGAGAGTCTCCCACAAACATCAGCCTAAGAGAAATAGTCTGCCACAAACACACGCCTAAGAGAAAGAGTCTCCCACAAACATACGCCTAAGAGAAAGAGTCTCCCACAAACACACGCCTAAGAGAAAGAGTCTCCCACAAACACACGCCTAAGAGAAAGAGTCTCCCACAAACACATGTCTAACAGAGTCTCCCACAAACACACGCCTAAGAGAAAGAGTCTCCCACAAACATACTCCAAAGAGAAAGAGTCTCCCACAAACATACGCCTAAGAACGTTTCCCACAAACACGTGCCTAAGAGAGTCTCCCACAAACACACGCCTAAGAGAAATAGTCTCCCACAAACACATGCCTAAGAGAGTATCCCACAAATAAAAGCCTAAGAAAAGAGTCTCCCACAAACATACGCCTAAGAGCGTCTCCACAAACACATGCCTAAGAGAGTCTCCCACAAACACACGCCTAAGAGAAATAGTCTCCCACAAACACACGCCTAAGAGAAATAGTCTCCCACAAACATACGCCTAAGAGAAAGAGTCTACCACTAACACACGTCTAATAGAAAGTGTCTCCCACAAACACATGCCTAACAGAGTCTCCCACAAACACATGCCTAACAGAATCTCCCACAAACACACGCCTAAGAGAAAGAGTCTCCCACAAACACACGCCTAAGAGAAAGAGTTTCTCACAAACACACGCCTAAGAGAAAGAGTCTCCCACAAACACACGCCTAAGAGAGTCTCCCACAAACACACGCCTAAGAGCGTCTCCCACAAACACACGCCCAAGAAAAAGATTCTCCCACAAACATACGCCTAAGAGAGTCTCCCACACACACACACACGCCCAAGAGTCTCCCACAAACATACGCCTAAGAGAGTCTCCCACAAACTCACGTCTAAGAGGAGTCTCCCACAAACACACGTCTAAGAGGAGTCTCCCACAAACTCACGTCTAAGAGGAGTCTCCCACAAACTCACGTCTAAGAGGAGATTCCCACAAACACACGTCTAAGAGGAGTCTCCCACAAACTCACGTCTAAGAGGAGTCTCCCACAAACACACGTCTAAGAGGAGTCTCCCACAAACTCACGTCTAAGAGGAGTCTCCCACAAACTCACGTCTAAGAGGAGTCTCCCACAAACTCACGCTTAAGAGAGTCTCCCACAAACACACGCCTAAGATAGTCTCCCACAAACACACGTCTAAGAGAGTCTTCCATAAACTCACGTCTAAGAGAGTCTCCCACAAACACACGCCTAAGAGAGTCTCCCACAAACACACGTCTAAGAGAAGGAGACTCCCACAAACACACGCCTAAGAGCGTCTCCCACAAACACATGCCTTAGAGAGTCTCCCACAAACACACGCCTAAGAGATATAGTCTCCCACAAACAGATGTCTAAGAGAGTATCCCACAAACATACGCCTAAGAGAAAGAGTCTCCCACAAACATACGCCTAAGAGAAAGAGTCTCCCACAAACACACGTCTAATAGAAAGTGTCTCCCACAAACACATGCCTTAGAGAGTCTCCCACAAACACACGCTTAAGTGAAATAGTCTCCCACAAACAGATGCCTAAGAGAGTATCCCACAAACATACGCCTCAGAGAAAGAGTCTCCCACAAACATACGCCTAAGGGAAAGAGTCTCCCACAAACACACGTCTAATAGAAAGTGTCTCCCACAAACACATGCCTAACAGAGTCTTCCACAAACACACGCCTAAGAGAAAGAGTCTCCCACAAACATACGCCTAAGAGAAAGAGTCTCCCACAAACACACGCCTAAGAGAAAGAGACTCCCACAAACACACGCCTAAGAGAGTATCCCACAAACACACGCCTGAGAGCGTCTCCCGCAAACTCATGCCTAAGAGAGTCTCCCACAAACACATGCCTCAGAGAGTCTCCCACAAACATACGCCTAAGAGTCTCCCACAAACACACGCCTAAGAGAGTCTCCCACAAATACACGCCTAAGAGGGTCTCCCACAAACACACGTCTAAGAGGAGTCTCCCACAAACACACGCTTAAGAGAGTCTCCTACAAACACACGCCTAAGATAGTCTCCCACAGTCACACGTCTAAGAGAGTCTCCCACAAACACACGCCTAAGAGAGTCTCCCACAAACACACGTCTAAGAGAAGGAGACTCCCACAAACACACGCCTAAGAGAGTCTCCCACAAACACAAGCCTAAGAGAGTCTCCCACAAACACACGTCTAAGAGAGTCTCCCACAAACACACGTCTAAGAGAGTCTCTCACAAACACACGCCTAACAGAGTCTCCCACAAATACACGCTGAAGAGAAAGAGTCTCCCACAAACATACTCCTAAGAGAAAGAGTCTCCCACAAACACACGCCTAAGAGAAAGAGTTTCCCACAAACACACGCCTAAGAGAAAGAGTCTCCCACAAACACACGCCTAAGAGACTCTGCCACAAACACACGCCTAAGAGCGTCTCCCACAAACACACGCCCAAGAGAAAGAGTCTCCCACAAACATACGCCTAAGAGAGTCCCACACACACACGCCCAAGAGTCTCCCACAAACACACGCCTAAGAGAGTCTCCCACAAATACACGCCTAAGAGAGTCTCCCACAAACTCACGTCTAAGAGGAGATTCCCACAAACACACGTCTAAGAGGAGTCTCCCACAAACTCACGTCTAAGAGGAGTCTCCCACAAACACACGTCTAAGAGGAGTCTCCCACAAACTCACGCTTAAGAGAGTCTCCCACAAACACACGCCTAAGATAGTCTCCCACAAACACACGCTTAAGAGAGTCTCCTACAAACACACGCCTAAGAGATATAGTCTCCCACAAACAGATGTCTAAGAGAGTATCCCACAAACATACGCCTAAGAGAAAGAGTCTCCCACAAACATACGCCTAAGAGAAAGAGTCTCCCACAAACACACGTCTAATAGAAAGTGTCTCCCACAAACACATGCCTTAGAGAGTCTCCCACAAACACACGCTTAAGTGAAATAGTCTCCCACAAACAGATGCCTAAGAGAGTATCCCACAAACATACGCCTCAGAGAAAGAGTCTCCCACAAACATACGCCTAAGAGAAAGAGTCTCCCACAAACACACGTCTAATAGAAAGTGTCTCCCACAAACACATGCCTGACAGAGTCTTCCACAAACACACGCCTAAGAGAAAGAGTCTCCCACAAACATACGCCTAAGAGAAAGAGTCTCCCACAAACACACGCCTAAGAGAAAGAGACTCCCACAAACACACGCCTAAGAGAGTATCCCACAAACACACGCTTGAGAGCGTCTCCCGCAAACTCATGCCTAAGAGAGTCTCCCACAAACACATGCCTCAGAGAGTCTCCCACAAACATACGCCTAAGAGTCTCCCACAAACACACGCCTAAGAGAGTCTCCCACAAACACACGTCTAAGAGGAGTCT
Source organism: Megaustenia siamemsis (assembly GCA_032433765.1). Taxonomy (NCBI): domain Eukaryota; kingdom Metazoa; phylum Mollusca; class Gastropoda; order Stylommatophora; family Ariophantidae; genus Megaustenia; species Megaustenia siamemsis. The sequence goes on along the minus strand of JAVIAB010000047.1, from coordinate 95,275,479 downwards.
CCCACAGACACACGCTTAAGAGAGTCTCCTACAAACACACGCCTAAGATAGTCTCCCACAGTCACACGTCTAAGAGAGTCTCCCACAAACACACGCCTAAGAGAGTCTCCCACAAACACACGTCTAAGAGAAGGAGACTCCCACAAACACACGCCTAAGAGAGTCTCCCACAAACACAAGCCTAAGAGAGTCTCCCACAAACACACGTCTAAGAGAGTCTCCCACAAACACACGTCTAAGAGAGTCTCTCACAAACACACGCCTAACAGAGTCTCCCACAAATACACGCTGAAGAGAAAGAGTCTCCCACAAACATACTCCTAAGAGAAAGAGTCTCCCACAAACACACGCCTAAGAGAAAGAGTTTCCCACAAACACACGCCTAAGAGAAAGAGTCTCCCACAAACACACGCCTAAGAGACTGCCACAAACACACGCCTAAGAGCGTCTCCCACAAACACACGCCTAAGAGAAAGAGTCTCCCACAAACATACGCCTAAGAGAGTCCCACACACACACGCCCAAGAGTCTCCCACAAACACACGCCTAAGAGAGTCTCCCACAAATACACGCCTAAGAGAGTCTCCCACAAACACACGTCTAAGAGGAGTTCCCACAAACACACGCTTAAGAGAGTCTCCTACAAACACACGCCTAAGATAGTCTCCCACAATCACACGTCTAAGAGAGTCTCCCACAAACACACGCCTAAGATAGTCTCCCACAAACACACGTCTAAGAGAAGGAGACTCCCACAAACACACGCCTAAGAGAGTCTCCCACAAACACAAGCCTAAGAGAGTCTCCCACAAACACACGTCTAAGAGAGTCTCCCACAAACACACGTCTAAGAAAGTCTCTCACAAACACACGTCTAAGTGAGTCTCCAACAATCACACGCCTAAGAGTCTCCCACAAACACACGTCTAAGAGAGTCTCTCACAAACACACGTCTAAGAGAGTCTCCCACAAACACACGTCTAAGAGAGTCTCCCACAAACACACGTCTAAGAGAGTCTCTCACAAACACACGTCTAAGAGAGTCTCCCACAAACACACGTCTAAGAAAGTCTCCCACAAACACACGTCTAAGAGAGTCTCCAACAAACACACGCCTAAGAGTCTCCCACAAACACACGTCTAAGAGAGTCTCTCACAAACACACGTCTAAGAGAGTCTCCAACAAACACACGCCTAAGAGTCTCCCACAAACACACGTCTAAGAGAGTCTCCCACAATCACACGTCTAAGAGAGTCTCCCACAAACACACGCCTAAGAGAGTCTCCCATAAACACACGTCTAAGAGTCTCCCACAAACACACGCCTAAGAGAAGGAGTCTCCCACAAACACGCCTCTAAGAGAAAGAATATCACCAACGCAAACTTTTACTATTTACACACACCTCTCCGCTTCTACTCGTGCCACGACTAATGACAAACTCTCTCACTCTCTGGAATGCAAGCACCGCCGGGTCCCCGACTCAACAGCTAGCGAGTACAGTGGAAGCCCCGGCATGTCTCACATTGTCTCTGACTCCAGAATTGTCATGAACTGAGTTAAGCGCCGTACATTCCTTCCTCCTTCCTCAGAATCTACTTTTTCTGCTTTCCTGAGTGTAAGGAAGGTCGGAGTTGCCGGGACGACAATATACAAACTTGTTTGTAGCAGATGATGATGTGTAAACGTGAAGACATGTTGAGTTAATGGGATGGTAGAATGGATAGGAGAAATCATCCGCGCCATTCTACTCTGTCTCTTGCTTTGATGGTGCAGATTGTCATAGGTTGACTTGTCCATCTTTTGATGTTACTCGTCCATGTTAGTCTTGGCCTGGCTCTGCCTCTTTTACCTTATATTTTCCCTTCCAACATTACTTTTATTAATCTGTTGTTTTTTTTTACATGCCCCAAAAATTTCATTTGTCTTGTTCTAATTGTGTTTAGTAGTTCTCTTTTCATTTTTTTTTAGTTGTTTTGAGACTGCATCGTTTGTTTTCTTTTCCTTCCATCCAATTCTACATATTCTTCTATAAATCCACATTTCAAAGGCTTCAATTTTCTATTCTGTTTTCTTGTCTAATGTCCATGTTTCTGCACCATACAGGAATATTGAGAAGATGTAACATTTTTCTGTTCTTAGTTTTAGTCCTGGTGTCATTTATTTTGATGTTCATGGAGGAGAAATACAAAGAAAAATAAAACAAAGAAAGTTGTGGACATCTGATATTTTATTATTGACTGTATGTTCTGACACACCAACACACCTTTACTCAAACACATGCACACATAAACACACACACGTTCACATACAAGCACGCACGAACATGAAAATGGCAACTAAACGACATAACTGTCAATAGAATATTTAGCCATTGTTTTGTTATCAAATTCAAATGTGGTCTCCATCTAAGTCGCTAGAGAGGAGAACTACAGCATATGCGAATATATTTTTCATGTAAGCAAAAAGTATCACCGGAAAGGACAGAGAGGGGAGTGACAAAGTGTTGAACCTATTTCCTTTATCAAACATCTAAAGATGGACAACCTGGCTTGGCTATTTCTTGTAAACGTAGAGTAGCAAACAGGCACAGGACGCATAGACGGTCTGGGCTCAGGGTTCGAAGAAGAGAATAGTTGTGAAGATAAGCATGCAGTTGTTAAAGAATCCAACAACAGAAAATGCAACCCAAGGCTTATAAACAAATGGAAGACAGCAATTTCCCTTGAATCTACATGGGATATATTGATTGGATAGACGTAAGACTTTGTTGTCATTCCTGATATATGGAATCCTTTTATTTGTCTGCTCTTGGTGTGTACGAGATATGACGCGGTTCACCGGTCTCTGTGGCCGAGTTGTTAGTGTGCTCGCTTGCTGATCGGTGGCCGAGTTGTTAGTGTGCTCGCTTGCTGATCCGAAGAATACAGGTTCAATCCCCAGAAAGGCGGTATTTTTTTCCCCACCGACAGGGGTCCGGGGTTCACCCAGACTCAAAAAATTGGTACCAGAGGTTTTTCTGGGAAGTAAAGGCGGCTTGGCGTGATACCGATCACATCACCAAAAAATTATACAATGGTCACAGAAAAATATGGTCACTAGTACCATATTCCCCATACACAAGACGTGTAGGAAACCTTGACCTTAGTGCGTCACACGTTTGTTGTTCTATATAACTGCACACTTTGATTGAGAAGAATATGGAAAAAGTCAGAGACAGGCGAAGATGACTCAGTCATATTTTGTTATAAGTCAGGCCAAGATAACTCAGTCATGTTTTGTTATAAGACAGGCGAAGATGACTCAGTCATGTTTTGTTATAAGACAAGTGAAGATGACTCAGTCATGTTTTGTTATAAGATAAGACAGGCGAAGATGACTCAGTCATGTTTTGTTATAAGACAAGTGAAGATGACTCAGTCATGTTTTGTTATAAGATAAGACAGGCGAAGATGACTCAGTCATGTTTTGTTATAAGACAAGTGAAGATAACTCAGTCATGTTTAGTTATGAGACAAGCGAAGATGACTCAGTCATGTGTTGTTATATCAACAGCTGTAGTGCAATTAGGCCGAAGATAATACAAAAAGAAACATGTGACATTATCAAGAAAACAATCAACTTAATACAACAATACAATCAATATTTATTTCAATTTAAAAAAAAAAAACAACAACAACTTGAAATATGTAATCCAAAAACACACGCGGTGCCCATTTACATCAGCACAATTTGGAACAATTGAACAGCGTAACTCCATCAACAAGAGTCGCATTGCCTCGATACACTACCAGTACAATGTGAACTCTGCAAACATGTTTATATTTCTTTAAGTTACTCTCGGCTCAAGTCTCGCACATGCACATACATTCAGGACAGGCAGTCTACGATTCTATACTTGGACGTGACAATATATCTATAAATACAATGAGTTCTTTTAACCAAAAATATCTGTAATAATTAACAGTCAGATGCTACGATTTCTTCCACAACCATCTGAAGTAGTAAGGCCAGCGAGCAGAGAGGTAAGTACTAGAAGATCCCCACATTTGCGAGGTCTTCGGCTATGCGAGTTGTAGAGGGTTGACGTCATTCTACCTACAGCTGCTTCTGCTGGCAAAGCTGACAACGTCACTCAGGTGGGGTAATTCCTTTCTGTCAGCTAGCCTTACCATTATAGATGGCTGCAGATTGTTTTCAAGTGCTTATAATATTCAGGTTTATGAGGTTACTCATGTATGGTGACTAATCTCACCCCACAGCCATCTTTAGTAGTACGACTGTATATGGTTGCGATCCTGTCCACATATTGACGTCACAACAAAGTGCGACCCAAATCGATCACATTCACACACTAATCAATTGTAATCGATTACTAAAGACTTGTGTTAACACCATAACAGAACACACACGATGCTAATCAACATCCACCCTCTTGTATATTTGGTGGGTAAAGATAAATTAACATTTGAATTATCACATTATATTAAATACAGTGAAATAAATACATTGAAAAGCGCCTGACGATATTTAATTTCAGTTTTGTTTTCTGTTGACTTTTTCTTTTAATGTATTGAAGTTCGTTGAAGGAGGCGCGTCTGTTGCTGGTGTGTTGTGTAGGGACCGTCTACAAATCATCAACATCATACCGACTGGCGCAGGCGATCATATCGTTCCACAATTATCTCTGTTCACAATGGATCGTATTAATTCTGTTGTTGAATGTTTGCCGCGCTACACTAAGCTATGTAGTATTTTCTCTCTTTGTCGTTCGTGATATCTCTTCTCCTGTATGTTGTCAGTTTCAAGAAAGTATTTCATAATATTAAAACTGGTAAATGAATGTAAACACATGGAAACAATGTTAACCGCAGATGGTAGATGTACAATAGAGGTGATGCTGAATAGCTCAGGTAAAAACAGCTTTCTAAAAAAAATTAGGAAGATACTGTGCAGTCCATTTTGACAATGGAAACAAGAAATGTTCTTAAATGTTATGTAGAGCAAGTCTTAACATATGGATGTGAATCACGGACAATAGGGCAACAGGCAAGAAAATCAGTAGAGGCTGTAGAAATATGGTTTTACAGAAGACTGTTGAGAATACCGTGGACAGTTACAAAGAGTAATGAAATCATTCCGGAAAAAGCCAAAGCAAAAAGAGAGCTAATTTCCAAAATTAGGAAGAAACAATCATATTTTTTGGCAATATAATGAGAAGAGAACAACTGGAATATATTGTAACAACTGGAAAAATTGAGAGACGAAGAGATAGAGGTAAGCAAAGAGAAATGATACCAGACAGTTTAAGAGAATGACTTGGTAAAAGGTTAACAATAGAAATGATAGATAACTGTCGAGATCAAGAGTTGTGGAGAGACATGATCACCCACGCCAAAAGACATGGTATTTGATGATGATGATAATGATGATGCTAATGAACCATTTATTCTAACTTTCATCTACAAATAGACGCTTTTATTGTCTGAGTCTTGTGATGTGGTTGCCGATAGGTCCATCAATCTGTGACTCTTACCCTTCGGCCCATCACCATATATAGTTTTGTATTTTATATTCTGGGATGTATGTGGATTTTCTCTACATCCAGGTATGAAGTGACGTGACAGTAATGTCAGATCAAAGTATCATCCAGGTATGAAGTCACGTGACAGTAATGTCAGATCAAAGTTTGACATTAAGTTAACTGTGCTTTGATCAAGTGTAAGTTCAAGTGCGCTAATCCATCGCCACTGCTAAAAGGTTAGACTGAATCTTTCTAAGGTTCCAGGCTAATAGCTGTAAGTTTTAGACAAAGAGATCGTCACTTCCTGAGCCACTACAAAACGGTTACAGTGAACTTGTCGTCTACGGTTCCAGACGAATAGCTGTAAGATTTAGACAAAGAGATCGTCACTTCCTGAGCCACTACAAAACGGTTACAGTGAACGTGTCGTCTACGGTTCCAGACTAATAGCTGTAAGTTTTAGACAAAGAGATGCACATGCCCTGTACCACTAGTGTGCGTTTCAGACACCAGAAAGTATATCTACATTGCAGTTCTGGCTAATTATCAAGCCACCGACAGGCCGTGTATGTTACAAAACAGGACACACAATTATACATATGGAGATTGCACCACATACCTGTCTCCCTCCGTCCTGCCTTTCTTTTTTCCTCCTCGATGTTCTCACTATACCCTCCAATATTGCTTTATCTAGACCTGAGGAATGGGCTACATACCCGCCGTCTACTGCAGTAAGAAAATCGCCATGTTATCAAAATACCCCCCCCCCCCCCGAACTCTATTGCTCATGTCATCGAGATGAGATGCAAACATTTCTAAATACTCTACTCTCCATAGCTTGTGTATCATCATCGTGTGTCATGAACAACTCACACTGACCATCTCTTTGTTGACTTATACATTTTCCAAAACTGACGGAAAATCGGGAAAACCTCAGACGTGGTTGAAAGGCTTGTTTAGGATTAATTTAATGAATTTGTGATAGATTATAGAGCCAAATGAAGGCACAATCATACATAAGCCCAAACTGACGAAAAGGTATGCAACGAATAGTTAAGGAACAGTTTTAGCTGTGACCTTGACTCATTGTGTATTGAGTAGCTACTTAAGGCAGTATAACAGCACATAAGATACTGTTCTCGGTATGGATGACATCTATCATAGAATATTTCCCTGCAGACTGCACCACACGTCTCTTACCAATGGCCTATCTTACTACACCACACGTCTCTTACCAATGGTCTATCTTACTACACCACACGTCTCTTACCAATGGCCTATCTTACTGCACCACACGTCTCTTACCAATGGCCTATCTTACTACACCACACGTCTCTTACCAATGGCCTATCTTACTACACCACACGTCTCTTACCAATGGCCTATCTTACTACACCACACGTCTCTTACCAATGGCCTATCTTACTACACCACACGTCTCTTACCAATGGCCTATCTTACTACACCACACGTCTCTTACCAATGGCCTATCTTACTACACCACACGTCTCTTACCAATGGCCTATCTTACTACACCACACGTCTCTTACCAATGGCCTAGCTTACTACACCACACGTCTCTTACCAATGACCTATCTTACTACACCACACGTCTCTTACCAATGGCCTATCTTACTACACCACACGTCTCTTACCAATGGCCTATCTTACTACACCACACGTCTCTTAACAATGGCCTATCTTACTACACCACACTTCTCTTACCAATGGCCTATCTTACTACACCACACGTCTCTTACCAATGGCCTATCTTACTACACCACACGTCTCTTACCAATGGCCTATCTCACTACACCACACGTCTCTTACCAATGACCTAGCTTACTACACCACACGTCTCTTACCAATGGCCTATCTCACTACACCACACGTCTCTTACCAATGACCTAGCTTACTACACCACACGTCTCTTACCAATGACCTAGCTTACTACACCACACGTCTCTTACCAATGACCTAGCTTACTACACCACACGTCTCTTACCAATGACCTAGCTTACTACACCACACGTCTCTTACCAATGGCCTAGCTTACCAATGGCCTAGCTTACTACGCCACACGTCTCTTACCAATGGCCTATCTTACTACACCACACGTCTCTTACGAATGGCCTATCTTTTAAGAATACGCCCATGGCGCGTCCATGAGACCAACTTGAGTGAGGAAGTCATGGGCTGTTTATGTAACCGTGGCCTAGGCCAGCGTTTCCCAAACTATTGTCGGCCCACCCCCGGGTCTGTGGTGCCGTTACAGGGGATCACAGGAGAAGGCTTGAAGAATAATATGATATTTTGGAGAGAGAGAATGAATGCATGAAAGCACAAAAGAGAATCAGTCGTTAAAAAAAAAGAAATCTTGAGTTGAAACTGAATCCTGGGGATCCGCGACTACAAAACATTTTTATTAGGGGCTTGCGGTAAAGGATACCTTGAGAGCCGCTGGTCGTTACACTGACTTGCAGGCTAAAAGGTGTTCCAGCTTGAGCTCGCGCAGCATCTTTTACAGTATCAACAAGGTCACAAAGATCGTACAGGCAGATATCAGCGCAGTGCACGAACTCCGTAGGTACAGAAAATAACTACGCTGTCTTTTTTCCAAAGTGGTGAGCTATTGTCATCATCACATGTCTTTAACCTCATTCTACAACAATCTCTCTGTTGACTATTTTGATGCTAATTTTACTCTGAACGAAACTTTCTCATTCCACAGTAGATCTATGCTTTCTGGTCCTTTTGCTATATTTTATCATCTGTCTTGTTATAATATCACTGGATATCTCAGCTTTTCCTTCGTATTTCCATCTAACATTCCATCTAACTAAAGCAATACGCATTTATTAATTTATTTTTAGCAATGACTAATTACTTGATGTTCTACGGATTTTAGCATCAAGCACAAATATTCTCATTTCTCTATTTAGCTTAAGAACATATTAGATATGGGGGTAATGACATTTAACATAAACACCGAATTATATCTTCACCGTAAACTAGTTCAGCTCGAAACATAACAACCGGAACTTCCGGTCAACATGGCGGATAGGCGACAGGAGCCAATGAGGCCAAGTCTGAAAAGTGTTCCTTGTTGCAGTTTCGTCATATTTCAAGTCCGGTTTGCTGCTGAAGCGACTGAGTTTAGTGCTCTCTGCAAACCTATGAGCTGTGTTTCTCATCCGGATCGTGTTTCGATACTCCGACTGCTTATGATGAATGATGTTATCGTATGACGGAAGGACAGTTCAGCTGCGTTCACTTTTGGTGCCGCTTGGCGTTATGTCTTTTGGCGTATGCTGTAGCTGCTATTATGGGGACTGCAGCTGCCTTTCCTTGCTTATATTATTCAATGAGATGCCTTCGACTAACCATAACTAACCATAACACAACAACTGGCGTAACATCAACTTTGTTCACTACATTTTTCCCCTTTCTTTTTGCTTCATAGTGAACAGATAACAAGTTACAACCAGATAACAAGCAAATATTTACATACACCTCAATATTTTCATTAAGTAGTCGGTATGTTTTGATAATGAGAACGATACGTATATTATATATTAAATATTATTTTACATGGAACAACAAAGAGACATGAGCAATACATTGATAAATAAGATCACGGGAGATAATAGATGTACTGTTGGGTGAGAGAACTGATAACTATAGCTGTTTAATGGTGGTCAACAGCGGGCAGATTGCTGAAGTTGGTTGTAAAAAAGCTGAGACAGGCAAGAATCAGAACAATGTTGAGATATAGAACAAATAAATCAATGTTAAGATATAGAACAAACAGAACACTGTTGAGATATAGAACAAACAGAACACTGTTGAGATATAGAACAAACAGAACACTGTTGAGATATAAAACAAACAGACCAATGCTGAGATATAGAATAAATAGAACAATGTTGAGGCAGAAAAATACTAGAACATGCGGAGAGAGGGAACAAATAGAACAAAGCTGAGATAGAGAACAAACAGGTCAGTGCTGTGATAGAGAACAAATAGAACAATGCTGAGATAGATAACAAACAGAACAATACTGGTATAGAGAACAAACACGTAAGTGCTGAGATAGAGAAGAAATAGAACAATGCTGAGATAGAGAACAAACTGATCAATGCTGAGATAGAGAATAAACAGGTAAGTGTTGTGATAGAGAAAAAAATAGAACAATGCTGAGATAGAGAATAAACAGGTAAGTGTTGTGATAGAGAAAAAAATAGAACAATGCTGAGATAGAGAATAAACAGGTAAGTGTTGTGATAGAGAAAAAAATAGAACAATGCTGAGATAGAGAATAAACAGGTAAGTGCTGTGATAGAGAAAAAAATAGAACAATGCTGAGATAGAGAATAAATAGAACAATGCTGAGATAAATAACAAATAGAACAAAGCTGAGATAGAGAACAAATAGAACAATCCTAAGATAGAAAAGAAATAGAGCAATGCTGAGACAAACTGATCAATGCTGAGATAGTGAACAAACAAGTAAGTGCTGTAATAGAGAACAAATAGAACAATGCTGATATAGAGAACACATAGATTAATGCTGAGATATAGAACAAATAGATCAATGCTGTGATAGAGAACAAATAGAACAATGCTGAGATAGAGAACACACTGATCACTGCTGAGATAGAGAACAAATAGAACAATGCTGAGATAGAGAACAAACTGATCACTGCTGAGATAGAGAACAAATAGAACAATGCTGAGATAGAGAACAAATAGAACAATGCTGAGATAGAGAACAAATAGAACAATGCTGAGATAGAGAACAAATAGAACAATGCTGAGATAGAGAACAAATAGAACAATGCTGAGATAGAGAACAAATAGAACAATGCTGAGATAGAAAAAAAATAGAACGTTGCTGAGATAGAAAACACATAGAACAATGCTGAGATAGATAACAAATAGAACAATGCTGAGATAGAGAACAAATAGAACAATGCTAAGATAGAAAACAAATAGAACGCTGCTGAGATAGAGAACAAATAGAACAATGCTAAGATAGAAAACAAATAGAACGCTGCTGAGATAGAAAACAAATAGAACGCTGCTGAGATATAAAACACATAGAACAATGCTGAGATATAAAACACATAGAACAATGCTGAGATAGAGAACAAATAGAACAATGCTGAGATAGAGAACAAATAGAACAATGCTGAGATAGAGAACAAATAGAACAATGCTGAGATAGAGAACAGATAGATCAATGCTGAGATAGAGAACAAATAGATCAATGCTGAGATAGAGAACAAATAGATCAATGCTGAGATAGAGAACAAATAGATCAATGCTCGGATAAGGAATAAGTAGAACAATCCTGAGATAGAGAATAAATCAATGTTGAGGTAGGGAACAATCAGAATAATGCTGGGATAGATAAAACGCACAACGATGCTGAAGCAGACAGTAACCAGAACTGTAACAATGTGATAGATAACAATCAGGGACTATAACAATGTGACAGACAAAAATCAGGACTATAACAATGTCATAGACAACAATCAGGACTATAACAATGTGATAGACAATAACCTGGACTATAACAATGTGATAGACAATAACCTGGACTATAACAATGTGATAGACAATAACTTGTACTATAACAATATGATAGACAATAACCTGGACCATAACAATGTGATAGACAATAACCTGGACTATAACAATGTGATAGACAACAACCTGGACTATAACTATGTGATAGACAATAACATAGACTATAACAATGTGGCAGACAATAACATGGACTATAACAATGTGGCAGACAATAACATGGACTATAACAATGTGGCAGACAATAACATGGACTATAACAATGTGATAGACAACAACATGGACTATAACAATTTGGCAGACAATAACATGGACTATAACAATGTGGCAGACAATAACATGGACTATAACAATGTGGCAGACAATAACATGGACTATAACAATGTGGCAGACAATAACATGGACAATAACAATGTGATAGACAATAACATGGACTATAACAATTTGGCAGACAATAACATGGACTATAACAATGTGGCAGACAATAACATGGACTATAACAATTTGGCAGACAATAACATGGACTATAACAATGTGGCAGACAATAACATGGACTATAACAATGTGGCAGACAACAACATGGACTATAACAATGTGGCAGACAATAACATGGACTATAACAATTTGGCAGACAATAACATGGACTATAACAATGTGGCAGACAATAACATGGACTATAACAATGTGGCAGACAACAACATGGACTATAACAATGTGGCAGACAATAACATGGACTATAACAATGTGGCAGACAACAACATGGACTATAACAATGTGGCAGACAATAACAAGAACAAATCTGAGATAGGCACTTTGACTCTCACGAGATTCCAGAATATTGTTTTCTTTTGAATTTGACAGGCGTCTGAGAATGTGTGTGTGTGTGAGAGAGACAGAGGGAGTGCGCGTGTGCGTGCGCGCCTGTATGTCTGCATGCGTGTATGTTTGGGTAAGACTTTTTTACGACTGTATGACTTGAAAAGTATTTGATTCACTGAAAATAAAAGGCAGCGAAGAGCTTCAACAAAAGGGGCATCATGAGGCGAGTGAGAAACTTTCTTCATAGGAGGACGAGGTGCAATGTTTGTTTAATGACAATGTTGTTGTCTATAGGAGCGACAGTTTGTTTAATGACAATGTTGTTGTCTATAGGAGCGACAGTTTGTTTAATGACAATGTTGTTGTCTATAGGAGCGACAGTTTGTTTAATAACAATTTTGTTGTCTATAGGAGCGACAGTTTGTTTAATAACAATGTTGTTGTCTATAGGAGCGACAGTTTGTTTAATGACAATGTTGTTGTCTATAGGAGCGACAGTTTGTTTAATGACAATGTTGTTGTCTATAGGAGCGACAGTTTGTTTAATGACAATGTTGTTGTCTATAGGAGCGACAGTTTGTTTAATGACAATGTTGTTGTCTATAGGAGCGACAGTTTGTTTAATGACAATTTTGTTGTCTATAGGAGCGACAGTTTGTTTAATAACAATGTTGTTGTCTATAGGAGCGACAGTTTGTTTAATGACAATGTTGTTGTCTATAGGAGCGACAGTTTGTTTAATGACAATGTTGTTGTCTATAGGAGCGACAGTTTGTTTAATAACAATGTTGTTGTCTATAGGAGCGACAGTTTGTTTAATGACAATGTTGTTGTCTATAGGAGCGACAGTTTGTTTAATGACAATGTTGTTGTCTATAGGAGCGACAGTTTGTTTAATAACAATGTTGTTGTCTATAGGAGCGACAGTTTGTTTAATGACAATGTTGTTGTCTATAGGAGCGACAGTTTGTTTAATGACAATGTTGTTGTCTATAGGAGCGACAGTTTGTTTAATGACAATGTTGTTGTCTATAAGAGTGACAGTTTGTTTAATGACAATGGTGTTTTCTATAGTTACAGCCAAGTTGTTTCGTTGCCATGTCTACCATTTTAAAAACATTCGAATAATAAATGAAATGCAGATAAAAGTGGACAGATTTTTTAAGTAATGAATGCCGATTACAAGCATCTTCAAGTGCAAAGAAATAGACATGATAAATAACACAAGGAAGGTGATTTTTCTTATAAAATGTCTGTACTACTTCTTCTATTAACCTTTCAATGGTCCGCTCTGTTTTCTTCAGTGGAAGTAAAGTGTAGTTAAATTGTCATGAGAATTGTTTGGGTTTATTTTTTTTATCTAAATATACAATTATTACAAAACTGCTCAGGCAATCTCGTTATAGAGATTTAATGCAATAAGTAATCATGGGCGGTCTGAACGAATTATTTCAGTTTACATAACTTATTTTGGGGAAAATTGTTTCGGTATTCGTACAATTTAAACATGTTATTGTAACGAATTCTGCACAAACAGAAAGGATTTCAGATTTTGGAAGTTGACGTCTAGATATTGCTTCCAACGGAAAGTGTTTTCAAGAAAATCTGCCATGTTTTCCACATTCAAATGTTTGTGTCCTTCATTAGAACATAAATGTGAGAACACTGCTACAACAAATCAAACACACAAATAGATAGCGATGACGTAGAAGTCCTGCAGATTGACAAATCTCAGCCTTAAACTAATTGATTCTCAGGTTGGTGAGTCTGTGATATAACACGATGCCATTCTCTTTGATTTTCTTCAGGATTTACATATTTTCCCCCACGTCGGGATGACTGAAGTTGATCCGTCATATATATATATATATATATATATATATATGTAATTGGTAATGACTCCAAATTACAATTCCCACGTTCAGCTGACCAGTATGTGTCAGCAAAAGTATACTGCAAGTAAGGTTAAAGGAAGTCACATATAGTTGAATGTTGTCATCAAATAACGATATTGAGATCTGGTAGTAGGATTACTGAGTATTCACAGATGAGTTAGCCAAATGCTCTTACTTTCAACCTTACAATCCATAACTTAACAAGTCAGATATTCATTTACGGAAATGTTGACTTGGGAGTAGACAATCGCAAACACTTGACAATACACATCTTGCTGAAAATGTAGGCAGCACGAACACGCTCATCATAGCTACAGAGGCGATTCACAATATTTCTCCCTGACTCAGAAGTCAGTTTCCAATATTCGGCCAACAAGAAACGAATATTTGTCCATAACGCCAACACTTTAGCTTGAAGTACATTGTTTGTGACAATCAACTGATGACCACAACAAATAATTGTATCAACGTTTCTGTATGATAGCACTACCTCTGTTTGTATTGGTCCACTGATAAGGTAGGCATGTTTCTATTGGTCCGTGATATGGTATCTGTGTTTCTATTGGTCCACGCAGCCGGAAATGTCGTCAGAAACTCAATGGCTCGAACTCATTAACGAATGCGTCATCTCTGAGAAACTGAGTAATGGGTTGTCTCCCCGCTCAAATACCTTCAGTCCTAGGTGCTGAAACGAGAGAAGGAGAAAGTTAATGTGTGAGGAAAAATATTTAAATATATATATATAGGCAAAGTAAATGAGAAAGAGAGAGAGAGTGTGTGTGAAAGAGAGAGAGATTGGTAATAGAATCACACTCGGAGGCAACGGCGTTTCACAGCAGCAGAGCTGGAAGCTGTCAGCGACCCACAGCTGATGACTTGTGCCAGGATCGGTGAACTAGAACCATCCAGACCCCACTCCACCTCTTCGTGGTGCCTCATGAAACAGACTGACCTGTCTAGTCTGGCGAAGCGAGTGGGGGTCGAAGAAGGTAGACAACCCCGTTCTCAATAATAACCTGTTCAAACCGGATGTGCTGGGCCGAATGGCGCAAATATCCGAGCTTTACTGCAAACTACAACACAACGTATCTACGCCCACTTAACGTCCTTCTAAGGGCGGATGACGAAGAGGACGTCACTTCCTTTAGTAATAATCGGGTGAACGATAGAAAATCACACTCCCAGAGAGAATCACACTCCTAGAGAGAATCACACTCCTAGAGAGAATCACACTCCCAGAGAGAATCACACTCCCAGAGAGAATCACACTCCCAGAGAGAATCACACTCCTAGAGAGAATCACACTCCCAGAGAGAATCACACTCCCAGAGAGAATCACACTCCCAGATAGAATCACACTCCCAGAGAGAATCACACTCCCAGAGAGAATCACACTCCATCTATGATAATTAAAATACAGCTAACTTGAGACGGTTACGAAAACAAAACACTCTCAGTAATCTATTAGACTGAAACAATGGAAGCAATATCTGCTATTACGTGTAGAAACTATCTAGTGTATTTGATCTTAATGTCATTCACTTCAAATATAACTCAAAATGATGCCATTAATAAGAATAGATTATCTCAATTATAAAAAAAAGTAGTAAAGAGCCAATAGGGAATATGGTGTTAGTGACCATAAATTTTACAGACCATCAGCACATGATTTGTGGGGTAATGTGGTCGGTATTACGCCCGTGTCGCTTTACTTTCCCAGAAAAAAATCCGGTACCCATTTAAGGCTGAGTGAACCCGGAAGCCGTCGATAGGGATCGAACCCTACCCCTTGTCCTTTGTAGTCCAGTTCGCTAACCACTGAGCTATCGCCGCTTCCAAGATTATTTCAATAAATGATGAGATAGTTTGATTGTGAACATATCACCATCTTGTGCCATACCGGTAGGCGTAGGCGAAAATGTCCTTCCTCAATTGTCTACCCACCACACATCGTATCAATTCTGTTGCTGACTGTTTTCCAAACCATGACGCCAAGCTATCATTTTTATAGTATCTTCTCTCTTTGTCGTCCGCGATCTCTCTTCCCCTGTATTTTGTCAGCTGTAACCAAGTATTCCAACTTTCCTCTTCTCATGATGTACCCGAAAAATGTTTATCGTGGCTCCCTTTTTGGTGTTGGCCTCTTTGAGAATATCCTCCTTGGTCTTTTGAGCTGTCCAAGGAACTCTCAACATTCTTCTAAGAAATCCAATCTCTGTATCTCTAATCGTATTTTCATTTGTCTGTCTGCTATCCGCTATTCTCTTCCATAGGATAGAATTGGTTCTATACAGCGCCTCTGAAATCTCTTTGTCATTTCTATTGACATAGACTTTTTACACAAGACGTTTTTCATTTTCTGAAATGCTATTTTGACGTGAGCTATTCTACGTTTTGGGAGCCGCGATAGCTCATTGGTTAGTAAACTGGACTACAAAGGACAAGAGGTAGGGTTCGATCCCAACCGGCGACGGCTTCCGGGTTCACCTAGCCTTTAATGAGTACCGGATTTTTTTTATGGGAAAGTAAAGCGGCACGGGCGTAATACCGACCACATTACCCCAAAAATCATGCGCCGAAGGTCTGTAAAATTTATGGTCACTAACACCATATTCCCTATACGCCACTTGGCGTGACGGGGGTACTTTACTTTACTTTTTTACTATTCTACGTTTTATTTCTGTGGTACATGTTCCGTCTGATGTTATTATTGTGCCCAAGTATTTGACCCTCTATACTTGCTCAAGATCTGGACATCAGTTCCTGGACAAAATATACGAAAACAAAAACGTCCATCAACTTCTATTGCGGTTAAATTATATACCTCACAGCTGTTTGATGTCATATCAAAGTGGCATTTTAGTGAATATCATTATTTCTAATCTTGGAAATTGTGCATCGTTTATGGTCAAAGATGTCCTGAGCCTAGTACATTCCTCTCATTATTCAAATTGAAATTATAGGGAAGTGGTTTCAGTTTGTGACACTAAACACACACACGACGTTCATTTTCTTTCTTTTTTTTTCTGAAAATGTAACTGAAGTCAATATTTATGTATGAGTGGTTAGGGTTAGTGTTTAGGGTTTAGGGTTTAGGGTTAGGGTTGGGTTAGGGTTAGGATTGGGTTATGGTTTAGGGGTTAGGGTTGGGTTAGGGATAGGATTGGGTTAGGGTTAGGGTTGGGTTAGGGTTAGGGTTAGTTTGGGTAAGGGTTAGGGTTTAGGGTTAGGGTTAGGGTTAGGGTTAGGGTTAGGGTTAGGGTTGGGGTTGGGTTAGGGTTAGGGTTAGTGTTAGGGTTAGGATTATGCTTAGTTTGGGTTAGTGTTAGGGTTAGGGTTAGTTTGGGTTAGGGTTAGGGTTTAGGGTTAGGGTTAGTGTTAGTGTTAGGGTTAGGGTTAGGGTTAGGGTTAGGGTTAGTGTTAGGGTTAGGGTTAGTGTTAGGATTAGGATTATACTTAGTTTGGGTTAGTGTTAGGGTTAGTTTGGGTTAGGGTTAAGGTTGGGTTAGGGTTAGGGTTATGGTTAGTTTGGGTTAGGGTTAGTGTTAGGGTTAGTGTTAGGGTTAGTTTGGGTTAGGGTTAGTGTTAGGGTTAGTGTTAGGGTTAGGGTTATGGTTAGTTTGGGTTAGGGTTAGGGTTGGGTTAGGGTTAGGGTTAGTTTGGGTTAGGGTTAGTGTTAGGGTTAGTGTTAGGGTTAGGGTTATGGTTAGTTTGGGTTAGGGTTAGTGTTAGGGTCAGGGTTAGTGTTAGGGTTAGTGTTAAGGTTAAGGTTAGGGTTAGGGTTGGGTTAGGGTTAGGGCTAGTTTGGGTTAGGGTTAGGGTTGGGTTAGGGTTAGTTTGGGTTAGGGTTAGTGTTAGGGTTAGGGTTAGTTTGGGTTAGGGTTAGTGTTAGGGTTAGGGTTAGGGTTAGGGTTAGTTTGCAATGCTCGTAACAAAGAAGCTGAAAGATAACCACATCTGAGTGTTGTGGGGGGGGGGGGAGAGTGCAGTTTTGAATGTTAAACCACACAAGTTTTTTTTTTTAATGTTAAGACACTACTTCTAGTTACTCGTAATGTCTGATACGAGTAGAAGGAGTTTGTGTAATTGATCTTCATTGAGAAATGGGTAAATAAACTAAGGTATCAGTGTCAAACAGCTATGTCAGACTGAACTGATGCTAGACACCTAGACCGTCAATATCTGACTGAACTGATGCTAGAAACCTATACCGTCAATATCTGACTGAACTGATGCTAGACACATAGACCGTCAATATTAGACTGAACTGATGCTAGACACCTAGACCGTCAATATCTGACTGAACTGATGCTAGACACCTAGACCATCAATATTAGACTGAACTGATGCTAGACACCTAGACCATCAATATTAGACTGAACTGATGCTAGACACCTAGACCATCAATATTAGACTGAACTGATGCTAGACACCTAGACCGTCAATATCAGACTGAACTGATGCTAGACACCTAGACGGTCAATATCAGACTGAACTGATGCTAGACACCTAGACGGTCAATATCAGACTGAACTGATGCTAGACACCTAGACGGTCAATATCAGACTGAACTGATGCTAGACACATAGACCGTCAATATCAGACTGAACTGATGCTAGACACATAGACCGTCAATATCAGACTGAACTGATGCTAGACACATAGACCATCAATATCAGACTGAACTGATGCTAGACACATAGACCATCAATATCAGACTCAACTGATGCTAGACACATAGACCATCAATATCAGACTGAACTGATGCTAGACACATAGACCATCAATATCAGACTGAACTGATGCTAGACACATAGACCGTCAATATCAGACTCAACTGATGCTTGACACATAAACCATCATTATCAGACTCAACTGATGCTTGACACATAGACCATCAATATCAGACTCAACTGATGCTTGACACATAGACCATCAATATCAGACTCAACTGATGCTAGACACATAGATCATCAATAATCGCAAACAGAGCAGTAGACTAGAGGTTGTCCACCGCCACAGATATCGCTGAGCCTGCCCGCTGAGGAGGGACCGACCAATAGTTGTGACGTTATCTGCATTGCGAGCAGGGGCGGTTTTGGGTAAAATGAGGTCAGCCGTCTATAGCTCGTGACGTCATACGTATTGGTGTGTTTTTGGAAAAACCCCATCAGCGGGCAGGCTCAGAGATATCGGTGGCGACTGGTTGTTCCTGTTTTTTTATTTGTTTGCAGCATCTCGTGAACGCTGCCTTCTGTAGGCCAAGCTTCCATGGGCGGCCGTTGGGGTCGGTACAGTAGAGCATGTTCAGGAGGGCCCGCAGTCTGTGAGGCCCCCGTTGCTGCAGCCCAGTTCACTAACACATGTGCTAACACTGGACTTTTGGATGTCAATTACAGACTGCCATATTTCAGCATAACATTCCATGAATATACAAATATGTCACATTTAGACCTAAACAGAAAAGTCCTGATTCTAAATAAAGATTTTTCTCGATGTAGCGGTCCGGAACGCGTTCCGGCAAACATCTAGGACTTGAAAGTACACATGTGACTAACTAGCTGTTTTTATCTTTTATTTTATACATGAAAGTAATCAAATAATGTCCATTGAACAAATGTAAGCGCACTAGAACCTCCGAGGTCTGTTATATTTTCATTTTCTTGTTAAAAAAGCTTCAGTGTAAATATTAAAAAAACTAACTATTATTATAAAAAAAAGAACGATAACACTCAAAACCTCCATTTGGATATCAACGCAGAATCTAAACAGGTGAAACAAATATCTGTCCTGGACAAGTTGTAACAAATAATGTACAATGAAGACAGAAATAGACAAAGGAGTAGGACTGTCAACAAGTAATTTTAACAACATGAAAATATATACTAACATCAAAGCAAGGAACATCAAAACTACGAATTGCAAAATGCTACATTTACTCAACATTCCTGTATAGTGGGGAAACATGGACATTAAATAAGAAATCTGAGCAGAAAATGGAAGCCTTTCAAATGTAGATTTATGTAAAAGTGGGGATAATTGGGTGGAAGGAAAATAAAAGAAACAAGAAGGTTGTGAATCAGCTGACAATGAAAGAAGAACTACACAACACAATTAGAAAAAGAACTACACAACACAATTAGAAAAAGAACTACACAACACAATTAGAAAAAGAACTACACAACACAATTAGAAAAAGAACTACACAACACAATTAGAAAAAGAACTACACAACACAATTAGAAAAAGAACTACACAACACAATTAGAAAAAGAACTACACAACACAATTAGAAAAAGAACTACACAACACAATTAGAAAAAGAACTACACAACACAATTAGAAAAAGAACTACACAACACAATTAGAAAAAGAACTACACAACACAATTAGAAAAAAGAACTACACAACACAATTAGAAAAAGAACTACACAACACTAATCGAAAAAAGGCCACTGAAATGTTATGGACATGTGAAGAGACATGTTTCTAACTAAAAGTCATCTTAGGGAAGGTACAAAGTAGACGAGGCAGACCAAGACTAAAGTGGACTGATAATATAACAAAAATGGTCACGTGACAACATGCACCATCAAGATAAGAGACTGAGTGAAATGGCGCTCCATGGTAGCCAATATTCGATGTGAAGACGGCACCCAATGACTGAATAAATAATAGAGTATTATTAGATAGAATTTACTATATTTTCCTTCTTTTCTTTTTTTAGAAATGAAAGCACTGGTTATAAAACTTGTTGACAATACTTTCATAAAGTTGTTTCAAAACTTCTAGTGTCGTGAATGACAGTCTTGTATGGATAGTCATCATCAATGTATCAAGACAGCTTTCTGACTTCCGGTCTGACTACATAGAGATATAACAGCACCGAGCACGTACTACGCGCGCCCTTGGACAGACCCTAGATGGCAATCAATTATTGACCCGTGAATAGTTCAAGGGTCGTGAAAGGTTATGACCTTTGACCGGTGAAAAGAAAATTGTTGAGTGGGTCTTTCACTACAAACCTTGACATGAGAGTGACATGTGTCAGGAAAGATAACCCGGGGTATCGTTGAGTTAAAATCTGCGCCTGAGCTCACCCAATCTCTGTCGGTGAACAAGACGTGGTTGCTGCTGGAGATGGCGTTGCCGCTGTTGATGTTCCCTAAACTGCTGCTGTTGATGTTGTTGTTGTCGGTGTTGACGTTGTTGCTGCTGGCCGAGTGCAGCCATGGAGACTGCTTGACCACTGAGACTGGGATGCCTGTTAGGGTTGGGTCCTTGGACTGTAACCTGCAGAACCAAAAATAAACTGATTTTCTACGGGCGTACCTGACATCTCTCCTTTAGTTATAATAATAATAATACTAATAATAATAATAATAATAATAATAACAATGAAGATGATGATGATAATAATAATAATAATAATTATTATTATATTTATTTAACGGGGATAGTGCGACTGGGTAAAGCACTATCTCCATATCCTGTGCCCAGGCAGAGTAGGCAAAGTGAAATGAGGAAGAAATTACCAATATTTAAATTTGGCACATGGAACGTAAGGACCATGTGCCCTGGACTTACTAAAACAAGCACACTGAAAGAAGGACAAATTAGAACAACAGCACTCCAATCAAATCACCAAGGATCAGCTCAAACATGCGCAAGCCACCCTACAACGCGAAGCAAGAAGATGCGCAAACGAATACTGGAACAATCTATGCTCTGAAATACAGAAAGCCTCAGACAAGGGCGACTCAAAAACCATGCATGACAATATAAAAAAGGCCCTTGGACCAAAAATAACAAAGTCAGCCCCCCTAAAATCCAAGTTTGGAGAACCTATTACTGACAAGGGACAACAAATGCAAAGATGGGTTGAACACTACTCTAATCTATACAGTGACGACAGACCAGCAAACACAGCTCTAGCACAATCAATACCCAAATATCCTACAATGTTTGAACTTGATGTTGAGCCTACTATGAACGAACTTGCTGACGCTATACATGCCCTCTCAAGAGGAAAAGCTGCAGGAAATGACAACATTCCCACAGATGTACTAAAGGACAACCTAGGCGTACTACTTCCACACCTATACAAACTGCTAATTAAATGCTGGAGAAACGGAGAAATACCTCATGATATGGGAAATGCCAAGATTATAACGCTGTACAAGAATAAAGGAGACAGGGGCGACTGCAATAATTACAGAGGCATTTCTCTCCTTAGCACAACAGGCAAAGCTTTTGCTAGAGTCGTACTTAATCGCCTGCATAGACTTGCAGAACGGGTGCTTCCCGAGTCCCAATGCGGTTTCAGACCCGGGAGATCAACTATAGATATGATCTTCACTCTTAGACAACTGCAGGAAAAATGTCGGGAACAAAATATGCCGCTCTATATTGCCTTTGTGGATCTCACAAAGGCATTCGACACAGTAAACAGAGATGGTCTCTACAAGGTGTTAGAAGGCATAGGCTGCCCTCCTAAATTACTTAGGCTGATAATTTCCTTCCATGAAGACATGAATGGCAAAGTTCATTTTGATGGGAGTCCATCAGAGAATTTCAAAGTCAACAAAGGAGTGAAACAGGTATGTGTCCTCGCCCCCACCCTTTTTGGTATATTTTTTGCTGCCCTCCTAAATTACGCCTTCGAAAACAGCTCAGGAGATATTTACATTCGCACTAGACCAGATGGCTCACTGTTCAACCTAGCACGACTAAGAGCAAAAACCAACCTCTATCTATTACTCTAAAAGACTGCCCACTAGAATCAGTACAGAAATTTACATATCTTGGATCCACAGTTACGCAAACCATCTCTCTTGATGAAGAAATAAACTGTCGAATTGGTAAGGCAGCTACGACCTTCGGCAAACTCACAAAAAGGGCATGGAACAACACGAAACTAACTCGAAAGACTAAACTCCTAATATATCAAACATGTGTGCTTAGCACACTACTATATGGATCCGAAACCTGGACAACATACTCAAACCAGGAAAAAAGACTAAATGTCTTCCACATGCGATGTCTCCGCAAAATAATGCACATCAAATGGCAGGACAAAATAACCAACTTAACTGTCCTGCAACGTGCTAAGACCTTAACAATCATGTCGATGCTCAGAAGTCGAAGGCTAAGATGGCTGGGGCATGTTCAACGGATGGAAGAAAAACGCATTCCTAGGCAAATACTATATGGTGAGCTAAAACACGGAAAACGACAAATCGGCAGACCTAAACTACGATATAGAGATATCTGCAAATCATCTCTGAAAGACTTCTCCATCTGTGAAAACGACTGGCAACATCTGGCAAGTGATCGCACATCATGGAGAGCACGTATAAGGAACGGTATAACAACATTTGAGACTGTGCTAAGACAGGACTTAGAAGAGAAGAGACTCATGTAAAAGGATGGTAAACCCTGTGGACCAGCGAGCCTGACCTGTTCATTATGTGACCGCGTGTGTTTGTCAAACATTGGTAGAATTAGCCACGAGAGAAGCTGTTCTGCAAAAACAATACCTCAAAAAAAATACGCAATAGCCTCCACTAGACCGTCTGACAAGACGAAAAGGGCCATTTATATTTATTTAACAAATAATAATAAAATAATAATAATTATTATTTACCTAAAAAAAAAAAGTGAAGTACCCCCGTCGCGCCAAGAGGCGTATAGGGAATATGGTGTTAGTGAACATAAATTTTACAGGCCCCCGGCACATGAATTTTGGGGTAATGTGGTCCATTTTTTACCTTAAGTCTCTAAAAAGTTGTCAGTCCCTTGTACAGTGTCTATTAGTTACTTCTTCTACTTCTTCTTCCTCTTCTTCTTCTTCTTTTTTTCTTCAATTTTTTCTCCTTCTTCATCTGCGCACACCTCCAGACGTCAACATTAATAAGTTCGAAGAAAGCGTTCGTCAGCTCAAGGCTGGTGACATCTCCATACAGTTTGACCTAATCTAGTACCGGTGATGGCCACAAGAACCTTCTCTGTTCATCATATGGGCATGATTGTAGCAGATGTTCAGCAGTCATTTTGCCTGTGCTACCTTCACATTCATCAGAGGTTCATATATGGCCTTATATAAGTGTACTAGTAGATAAAAGAGGTTCCTGTAGTGTGTTGACAAGATAGTAGTTCAATCTGGTGTGTTCTGTTCGGAGTCTAACAATTGTTGCTTGTTCTTTTCTGTTGAGCTGGTGGTTGGCATCATTAATTCTGGTAGCCATGGTGTTCTATACTCTAATTGTTCCTGATAAACCGCTTTAATTCCTCACAATTTGTACTTGTATCTGGCTGGTGTAATTCTGTCCATGTCTTACAGTCACAAAAGAAGATTGGTCTCTGCACATCACAGACTCTTGTTCTACATACAGAAATTATAAGCTAAGCATGTTTGTATATTTTTATTGATGATTTTGTTCTCCTTTGATGGATCATTCATTGGGTGCCGACTCCACATCGAGGGTTGGCTAACATGGACGTCATTCATTCATTGGGTGCCGACTCCACATCGAGGGTTGGCTAACATGGACGTCATTCATTCATTGGGTGCCGACTCCACATCGAGGGTTGGCTAACATGGACGTCATTCATTCATTGGGTGCCGACTCCATATAGAGGGTTGGCTAGCATGGACGTCATTCATTCATTTGGTGCCGACTCCACATCGAGGGTTGGCTAACATGGAGCGTCATTCATTCATTGGGTGCCGACTCCACATCGAGGGTTGGCTAACATGGAGCGTCATTCATTTATTGGGTGCCGACTCCACATCGAGGGTTGGCTAACATGGACGTCATTCATTCATTGGGTGCCTACTCCACATCGAGGGTTGGCTAACATGGAGCGTCATTCATTTATTGGGTGCTGTCTCCACATCGAGGGTTGGCTAACATGGACGTCATTCATTCATTGGGTGCCTACTCCACATCGAGGGTTGGCTAACATGGAGCGTCATTCATTTATTGTGTGTTGTCTCCACATCGAGGGTTGGCTAACATGGAGCGTCATTCATTCATTAGGTGCCGTCTCCACGTCGAAGGTTGGCTACCATGGAGCGCCATCTACCCAGTCTCTTGTCTTGATGGTGCACGTTGTCATAAGTTCACCAGTCCAACCTTTGATGTTATCAGTCCACTTTAGTCTTGGTCTGCCTCTGTCTCAAATACCTTGTATCTTCCAAGATGATTTTTGGAAGGGTTTTGTGTCTCTTCGTGTCCAACATTTCTCTTCTCTTTATCCAATTATGTTAAGTACTCATTTTCCAGCTGATTCACAACTTCCTTGTTTGTCTTCTTTCCCTTCCACCCAATTCCCCCCATTTTCCTAGACCCACATTTCAAAGGCTTCAATTTTCTGCTCTGATTTCTTATTTAATGTCCATGTTTCTGCACCATACAGGAATGTTGAGTGAATGTAACATTTTACAATTCGTAGTTGTATTTCTGCTTTTTAATCTGCTTTAATGAGAGTATATTTATTTATGTTGTTAAACATTGGTTTTTGCTATTAATATACTTCTGTTGTCATGATTATTCAATAAAAGGAAAGAGAGATCGCGGGCGACAAAGAGAGAAAATACTGGATAGCTTGGTGTCATGGCATGGAAAACAGTCAACAACAGAACTGATACGATGCACTGTAGATAGAAGATTGTGGAGGGACATGATCACTTACGCCAACCGGTATGGCACATGATGATGATACTTCTGTTTATTTCTGTCTTACATTTTCCATCATTGCTATAGTATGTCCAATATTGCCACATTCTTGAAATCCTTCTAGATTCCCACCATCTACTTCAATATCTCTTTGTTTATTGTGTGCATAATAATAATAGTTTTAGTATTTTTAATATTTATTTTAAATCCATATTATTTGGTTATCTTGTTTACTTTGTTCACTAGTTGTTGAAGGACTTGTGTGTGTTCTGCTATTAGTTTGGTATCAGTAATGATAATAATCAGGTATTGTCATCTAAGATATATTTGATTCTATATATAGTTATATATCTGAAATTATTCTTATCTTGTGCTTGAATATTTTCTCTAATCTCACAACAACCAAACATCAAAGAGCAAGTTCGAATGTTCGAAAATAATTAACACAACTTCAGAATGGCAACAAAACAATATCAAATCATCAAAATGACTACAAAACAATATCAAATCATCAAAATGACTACAAAACAATATCAAATCATCAAAATGACTACAAAACAATATCAAATCATCAAAATGACTACAAAACAATATCAGATCATCAAAATGACTACAAAACAATATCAAATCATCAAAATGACTACAAAACAATATCAAATCATCAAAATGACTACAAAACAATATCAAATCATCAAAATGACAACAAATCAATAGATCGTCTAGTTTGATTATCCATCTGATTTCTCTGTTGAACATCATCCCTGAGAGAAGCCTAACAACATAGCAGCGGCGGATATAAAGATGGGGCAACGGGGGTCACGACTTCTCTAATATTTGATCAGAATACACAATCACATTCCAGCTCAGTTAATGTCATTGTACAACCAGCTACCGTATTCTTGTGTGTGGCTGTGATATAGTTCAATGTCAGTGTACAACCAGCTACCGTATTCTTGTGTATAGCTGTGATATAGTTCAATGTCAGTGTACAACCAGCTACCGTATTCTTGTGTGTGGCTGTGATATAGTTCAATGTCAGTGTACAACCAGCCACCGTATTCTTGTGTGTGGCTGTGATATAGTTCAATGTCAGTGTACAACCAGCCACCGTATTCTTGTGTATAGCTGTGATATAGTTCAATGTCAGTGTACAACCAGCCACCGTATTCTTGTGTGTGGCTGTGATATAGTTCAATGTCAGTGTACAACCAGCCACCGTATTCTTGTGTATAGCTGTGATATAGTTCAATGTCAGTGTACAACCAGTTACCGTATTCTTGTGTATAGCTGTGATATAGTTCAATGTCAGTGTACAACCAGCTACCGTATTCTTGTGTGTGGCTGTGATATAGTTCAATGTCAGTGTACAACCAGCCACCGTATTCTTGTGTATAGCTGTGATATAGTTCAATGTCAGTGTACAACCAGCTACCGTATTCTTGTGTATAGCTGTGATATAGTTCAATGTCAGTGTACAACCAGCTACCGTATTCTTGTGTGTGGCTGTGATATAGTTCAATGTCAGTGTACAACCAGCCACCGTATTCTTGTGTGTGGCTGTGATATAGTTCAATGTCAGTGTACAACCAGCCACCGTATTCTTGTGTATAGCTGTGATATAGTTCAATGTCAGTGTACAACCAGCCACCGTATTCTTGTGTGTGGCTGTGATATAGTTCAATGTCAGTGTACAACCAGCCACCGTATTCTTGTGTATAGCTATGATATAGTTCAATGTCAGTGTACAACCAGTTACCGTATTCTTGTGTATAGCTGTGATATAGTTCAATGTCAGTGTACAACCAGCTACCGTATTCTTGTGTGTGGCTGTGATATAGTTCAATGTCAGTGTACAACCAGCTACCGTATTCTTGTGTATAGCTGTGATATAGTTCAATGTCAGTGTACAACCAGCTACCGTATTCTTGTGTGTGGCTGTGATATAGTTCAATGTCAGTGTACAACCAGCTACCGTATTCTTGTGTATAGCTGTGATATAGTTCAAGTAATTCGAGCCGTTACTAATGAAGAAACCTAGCACCATAATGAAGGTCACCTCGGAGAGGAAGATGCAAGGTAGACGAGGCAGACCAAGACTAAACTGGACTGATGGCATCAAAAGGTGGTCAGGTGAACCTATAACAACGTGAACTATGAAGACAAGAGCCAAGAGACAAGAGACAAGAGACAAAAGATAAGAGTAAAATGGTGTTCTATGGTCGGTTAATCTTGGATGTGAAGACAGAACCCAGTGAATGAAATCAGAGGAATGGTTCACAACGATTCACTTACCTTAGATGTCCGTCGTGCGACTTGTGAAGGTCATCGCTGCAATCCCTAGAACTGTTCACGTGACCAATGTCATGTCCGCACTTGGACATGTCTGCCTCCAGTTGATTGGTTCTAACCGGTGACACGGAAGTGATTCCAGACTGTTCCCCCAAACAGGTACCGGACTTACTGCACGAGCTCCAGGCAGGTTTGGCGAGTGGTACGTGAGAGATGATGCCTTCGGAAGTAGCCTGACTTAACGAGTGAGTTAGACTGTGGGAGGAAGGCACGAGGGGCAAATCTTGTTGGCGTGTTGACTTTATAACAGAATTGTGGGGTAGAGATAAATGGGAAGTGACGTCAAATGGCATAGAACTGGGCGGGGCATCAATACCAGCCGCTGAGAGTTTGAACTTTGACGAAGTTTGCTCTTTACCTACAAGTAGGTGTGTTGTGGGCATTGACTTTAAAACCGAAGATGGCGCACACGGGGAGGTAACCGCACAAGGGGCGTCAACTGTGTTCATGTAGGAGCTGGTGTTGTACAACGAAGCTGAGTTTCTGAGATCGACGGGGTCCAGTGTGGACATGTTTAACCTGCTGCCTGAGAAACGGTCAGCGCTGTGTAGGTCTATGTGCGAATACGACGGGTGGTGGTAGTCAAACGTGTACCGTCGAACGTCCGTGTGGAGTTGTGGAATATCACTGCAGTCAACTCGCTTGCTAAGATCAAGGCTGTACGAGTCAAAGCCATACTTGGGCAGGTCGTACCCATATTTAGAAGGAGGGGCGTAGTCTGTGTACCCATTGTTTGCGTAAGGGAGAGTAGAATGTTGGTATTGTCTTTGATCAAAGAAATATCCGTGTTTATCTACATCCACCCTGTAGGGGTCTGAGTTCTGATACACTGTTGGGGTCAACGCGCTGTAGCTTTGAGATCTGTATCCATCTGTGTCAAACCCGAAGCTGTTTCCCCCGTATTTGTACAGTGGGTCTGTATGTTTAACCTCGCCTCCCCCACCGTCGTATGCAGTGAAACCTGCCGGGTATGAGCAGTAAGACGGAATTCCCCCAATGATGCATGACGTCTTTCGTTTCTTGCCGTTCTGGCACTCTTTGTTACCTCCAGAGCTAGAGAAGTTGTTGGTTGCTAGGTTGTTGTTGTTGTTGTTGCCAGGCACGCAACTGTTGACGTTACTGTTGCCAGATTTCTTCTTGTTCTTGCTGGGCTTGGACTTCGTGGCAATCTCGTCATCACCGAAACCAAACCCAGTGCAGACGTCGATGTCGAGGAGCGGGTACGGAAGTTTGAACTCGTTCCCACGTTTTCCAAAGAGGTTCTGACCTTCATCCTCACTGGAGAGTGCAAAGGAGAGATATTGATGTAGAAGAGATGATACGTTATGGTGAGAGTATGACACCAAAGTAGTAGAAATGACACGTAAGAGAGTATGACACCGAAGTAGTAGAAATGACACGTAAGAGGGTATGACACCAAAGTAGTAGAAATGACACGTAAGAGAGTATGACACCAAAGTAGTAGAAATGACACGTAAGAGAGTATGACACCAAAGTAGTAGAAATGACACGTAAGAGAGTATGACGCCTACGTAGAAGAGTTGACAGTAAGAGAGTATGACGAAAACGTAAAAGAGCTGACACTTAACGTGGTGTATGACACCAACGTAGAAGAGGTGACACGTAATAGTGAGTGTATGACACCAGCGTAGAAGAGGTGACACGTAATAGTGAGTTTATGACACCAACGTAGAAGAGGTGACACGTAATAGTGAGTTTATGACACCAACGTAGAAGAGGTGACACGTAATAGTGAGTTTATGACACCAACGTAGAAGAGGTGACACGTAATAGTGAGTTTATGACACCAACGTAGAAGAGGTGACACGTAATAGTGAGTGTATGACACCAACGTAGAAGAGGTGACACGTAATAGTGAGTTTATGACACCAACGTAGAAGAGGTGACACGTAATAGTGAGTGTATGACACCAACGTAGAATAGCTAACACGTAATAGTGAGTGTATGACACCAACGTAGAAGGGCTAACACGTAATAGTGAGTGTATGACACCAACGTAGAAGAGATAACACGTAATAGTGAGCGCATGACAACAAAGTAGAAGAGGTGACACGTAACTGCACGAGTGATACACAATGAATGGGTGTAAACACGCACAGGCATCAATTAACATTTTAAAAACGTCCATAATATTTACACAAAATGAGTAAAAAAAATGAAAATGCTAATTTTTTTAATGACATAAAATAATTTAATGATAATGTGTCCATCTGTGTCTGCTAAAGGTGTTTTATGTATGGGACCCATTGAAAAAAGACAAGAGGTAGGGTTCGACCCCAATCGACGGCTCCGATTCATCCAGCCTTTAATGGGTCATCATCATCAAGTACCGTGCCTACAGGCTTATGTGATCATGTCTCTCCACAACTTTCGATCTCGGCAGCTATTTATCATTTCTGTTGTTGACTTTCTGCCAAGCCATTCTCTTGAGCTGTCTGTTATTTTTCTCTTTGCTTCCCTCTATCTCTTCGTCCCTCAATTTTTGCAGTTGTTACAATATATACCAGTTGTTCTCTTCTCATTAGATGGCCAGAAAATGATGATTGTTTCTTCCTAATATTGGGAATTAGCTCTCTTTTTGCTTTGGCCTCTTTCAGAACGTTGTCATTACTCTTCTTAGCTGTCCATGGTACTCTCAACATTCTTCTGTAAAACCACATTTCTACAGACTCCAGTGATTTTCTTGTCTGTTGCCCTATTGTCCATGATTCGATTCCATATGTTAAGACTGGCTCTACATAACATTTAAGAACTCTTTAATGGGTACCGGATTTTTTTCTGGGAAAAGAAATCGGCACGGGCGTAATGCCGACCACATTACCCCAAAAATCATGTGTCGAAGGTCTGTAAAATGTATGGTCACTAACACCATATTCCCTATACGCCACTTGGCGTGACGGGGGTACTTTACTTTACTATACTTCACTTCACTTCACTTCACTTTACTTTACTTTACTTTACTTTACTTTACTTTACTTTACTTTATTTTACTTTACTTTACTTTACTTCATTGAAAAAAAATCATGTTTTGGCCATTGGTATGCGCAAGTGATGTTAGAGAGCAATTGGGCAACATGCCTATCTTTCAGAAAATGCCAGAAAATGTTAACTGGGGGTGGCACAACCACACGCCCCATCCACTAGAGCTGAGTAAGACAACGTTTGCAGGACAATGAATATAAACGATCAGCAAGCGTAGAAGCGGGAAGGTAACATCAAAGAATAAACAAACTTTGGTATCGTAGACTTTCAGTCGGTTGTCATGGCAACGCTTATTGCCCTAACAATTGTTAATGGTCCAGAGACGAATGAGAGAGCATGAGCGTTCTTTTTTCTTTCTGTCGTTCACCCGATAACTACTAGATGAATGAATTCTCCCTTTCGTCATCCGTCCTTAGAAGGACGTTAAGTTGGCGTAGATACGTTGTGTTGTAGTTTGCAGTAGAACTGTGATATCTGAGCTTTTCGGCCTAAAACATCCGACTTCAACATGTTATTATGGAGAACGGGGCTATCTTCCCTCTTCGGTCCCTACTCGCTTCGCCAGACTAATCAGGTTAGTCTGATTTTGGAGGCACCGTGAAGAGGTCGAGTAGGGTCTGGATGGTTCTGGTTTCTCGATCTAGGCACAAATCATCAGCTGTGGGTCGCTAACAGCTCCAGCTCTGCTGCTGTGAGGCGCCATTCAGTGTGTATGACGTAATCTTGACTGATAATTGTTCTTTCACGCCATTCAGTGTATGACGTAATCATGACTGATCATTGTTCTTTCACGCCATTCAGTGTATGACGTAATCTTGACTGATAATTGTTCTTTCACGCCATTCAGTGCATGACGTAATCTTGACTGATAATTGTTCTTTCACGCCATTCAGTGTATGACGTAATCATGACTGATCATTGTTCTTTCACGCCATTCAGTGTATGACGTAATCATGACTGATCATTGTTCTTTCACGCCATTCAGTGTATGACGTAATATTGACTGATCATTGTTCTTTCCCGCCATTCAGTGCATGACGTAATCTTGACTGATAACTGTTCTTTCACGCGATTCAGTGCATGACGTAATCTTGGCTGATCATTGTTCTTTCACGCCATTCAGTGCATGACGTAATCTTGGCTGATCATTGTTCTTTCACGCCATTCAGTGTATGACGTAATATTGACTGATCATTGTTCTTTCACGCCATTCAGTGTATGACGTAATATTGACTGATCATTGTTCTTTCACGCCATTCAGTGTATGACGTAATATTGACTGATCATTGTTCTTTCAACCAAGCTTGTAGTTCTCTCATGTAAGAATTATATTTGAACTGTTTTGGACGGAGTTCTTTGTCTATAAAAGTGACGCTACTACCGCTCCCTATAACTCGGCAACAAGTGGAACAATATTAAAACAGGTCAATGAATTTAAATATCTAGGAACAATGTTAACCTCAAATGATAAATGTACAACAGAGGTGAGATGCAGAATGGCTCATGCAAAAACAGCGAAAAATGTGGAATATACTGTGCAATCAATTTTTGACAGTGGAAGCAGCGAAAAGAGTTATTAAATAATATGTAGAGCGAGACTTAACATATGGATGTGAATCATGGACAATAGACCAACAGACAAGAAAATCACTGGAGGCTGAAGAAATGTTGTTTTACAGAAGAATGTTGAGAGTACCATGGACAGCTAAGAAGAGAATTGAAAACGGTCTTAAAGAAGCCAACGCAAAAAGAGAGTTAATTTCCAATATTAGGAAGAAACAATCATCATTTCTTGGCAATGTAATGAGAAGAGAACAGCTGGAATATATTGTAACAACTGGGAAAATTGAGGGACAAAGATATAAAGTGTAGCAAACAAAACAGGTACCAGACAGCTTAATAGAGTGGCTTGGCAGGAGGTCAACAACAGAAATGATAAATAACTTCGAGAGTTGTGGAGAGACATGATCACCAACACCAACAGGCATGGTACTAGATGATGGTGATACGTGGGTAACTGTTTCAACATTTGTTAAAACTCTTCATTGTATCGTAATGCTGCAGTAATTATGAGGTATTGCGGGACATTACCGTGACATCCCTAAGTTGTAATTTGAGCATTAGCTAATTATATCGATCGATATCATGGACGGGCCTATCATCTACTTGCTTTAAGGTGAGTTTAAAATATTCCACAGAAACGCGTTCATGCAGATATGGGTAAATAACACGCAAGTGAAGTGCCCAAAAATGGTTTGACACAACAAAAATGGTTTGACACAACAAAATGGTTTGACACAACAAAATTACGTCCGTTGTCCCCCGTCTGAGTCTGCCCTATATTTTGTTTTATCTGATATAAAAGTAACAGGTGTCACGTGATATGACAGACATAAAGTTACAAAATAATGTACTGAATTTAGACATTCGCAATAAACAAACATACGGAATTTAGACATTCGCAATAAATAAACATACGGAATTTAGACTTTCGCAATAAACAAAGATGACAAATTATGCAACGAATTAAAACAAACATACACAATTCAAACATTTGGAATAAAAATATACCAAAGGAAGCAAAATCACAGAAATCAAAACACATTCGCGGTTGATATGTGAGCAGTGCGTTAGAGCAAACACTTGCAGTGCTCTTACGTGAGTTGTCGATGTGTGCAAATGATGAAGTCTGGTTTACTGTTCTTGTAGATAACTTTACAGCTTGACTGTAGCCACAACCAATGGAAGTGCTTCGTCTGCCAGCGATAGGAGATGAGGCCAGAGCTTCCTGTTTTAATAACTGGAAGAGAACACACAATTTTGGTATTAACTAATAATGTTAACTGGGAGAGAACACAATATTTAGGTATTAATTTGTTAACTAGAAGAGAACACAACATTTAGGTATTAATTTGTTAACTGGAAGAGAACACAACATTTAGATATTAATTTGTTAACTGGAAGAGAACACAACGTTTAGGTACTAACTAATTTGTTAACTGGGAGAGAACACAACATTTAGGTATTAATTTGTTAACTAGAAGAGAACACAACGTTTAGGTACTAACTAATTTGTTAACTGGGAGAGAACACAACATTTAGGTATTAATTTGTTAACTAGAAGAGAACACAACATTGAGGTACTAACTAATTTGTTAACTGGGAGAGAACACAACATTTAGGTATTAATTTGTTAACTGGAAGAGAACACAACATTTAGGTATTAATTTGTTAACTAGAAGAGAACACAACATTTAGATATTAATTTGTTAACTGGAAGAGAACACAACATTTAGATATTAATTTGTTAACTGGAAGAGAACTCAACATTTAGGTATCATCTGCCATCATTTGTACATTTAGGTATTAATTTGTTAACTAGAAGAGAACACAACGTTTAGGTACTAACTAATTTGTTAACTGGGAGAGAACACAACATTTAGGTATTAATTTGTTAACTAGAAGAGAACACAACATTGAGGTACTAACTAATTTGTTAACTGGGAGAGAACACAACATTTAGGTATTAATTTGTTAACTGGAAGAGAACACAACATTTAGGTATTAATTTGTTAACTAGAAGAGAACACAACATTTAGATATTAATTTGTTAACTGGAAGAGAACACAACATTTAGATATTAATTTGTTAACTGGAAGAGAACTCAACATTTAGGTATCATCTGCCATCATTTGTTAACAAATTAATACCTAAATGTTGTGTTCTCTTCCAGTTAACAAATTAATATCTAAATGTTGTGTTCTCTTCTAGTTAATAAATTAATACCTAAATGTTGTGTTCTCTTCCAGTTAACTAATTTGTTAACTGGAAGAGAACACAACATTTAGGTACTAACTAATTTGTTAACTTGGAGATTAAACTCAATGAAGTCGTTGATTTTTAAATAAAGTAGAGACAGATCTCCTTCAAGGCAGAGTAATAGGCCCCCTTCTCCCCATCATGACATAGGATGTTTAGACACATGATAAATGTTTATATTGAGACAGTTATTGTCTTCCAAATAGGAGGTTGCTCTTTCGCTTACCTTACATGTAGACGATATCGACGACAAATAATGTGTGGTTTTGAAAACAAATAGACGGCTGAATGAACAAAACAATGAAAATATCATTGCGTAAACCCAGAAAGAGCATTATAAAACTATAAATACGATCGTATATATATATATAAGACGACAAAGAGAGAAGATACTAGATAGCTTGGTGCCATGGCACTGAAAACAGTCAACAACAGAACTGATATGATGCACTGCGGATGAAGATTGAGGAAGAAGAACATGATCGCCTACACAAACTGTTATGGCTCATGATGATGGTTGTATATATAAATCTTACACAAACACACGCAAATAATTACGATGCTATTAAAAAAAAATAACAAATCAGAACAATGAAGACAAAGAATTATTGAGTTATTAGCGGGTTATCATCATTGCACTCTGAACATGTCCATGGGTACTCAGATTCCCTCCTCAGCAGGTCTTTCAGTGTCCAACGACTGACGACTCCAATTCTGTGTTGGTTGATAAGTCTTCTTACACGCCCACTAAGTTTCTCATTTCTGGCTGTGCCCATCTT
This sequence comes from Megaustenia siamemsis, assembly GCA_032433765.1. Taxonomy (NCBI): domain Eukaryota; kingdom Metazoa; phylum Mollusca; class Gastropoda; order Stylommatophora; family Ariophantidae; genus Megaustenia; species Megaustenia siamemsis. The sequence continues at coordinate 95,240,022 of JAVIAB010000047.1, read as the reverse complement.
AACTCCCATCTCTTTCATACGAAGGAGTGACGTGGACTCATGGTTGTCGAAGTCCTGTGTCCTTCCCACTTCCTGGGGGAGGGGGGGGGGGGCATTGATGATGTCCGCCCGATCCATTGGTTGACCGTCCTCAACAATAGCGCATGCTAGCCAACCTGTCCGCTTTTTCATTTCTCCGTACTCCCGCATGTCCTGGGACATAGACAAACTTGACCTTACGTATTTTTTAATTCTGAAACGACTCTAACCATTGCATGCGTACAGATCCCGCCTCCACTTTTCTTATCATGCTCATCGAATCACTCAGTAAACAGGCTTGGGTGTAGTCTTGTGACTCTAAGCAGATGAATGCCCTGGCCACTGCCATCACCTCCATCGTCATGCTACTCGTGGCCACTGCCATCACCTCCATCGTCATGCTACTCGTGGCCACTGCCATCACCTCCATTGTCATGCTACTCGTAGTCACTACCATCACCTACATTGTCATGCTACTCGTGGTCACTGCCATCACCTCCATCGTCATGCTACTCGTGGTCACTGTCATCATCTCCATCGTCATGCTACTCGTGGCCACTGCCATCACCTCCATCGTCATGCTACTCGTGGTCACTGTCATCACCTCCATTGTCATGCTACTCGTAGTCACTACCATCACCTCCATTGTCATGCTACTCGTGGTCACTGCCATCACCTCCATCGTCATGCTACTCGTGGTCACTGCCATCACCTCCATCGTCATGCTACTCGTGGTCACTGCCATCACCTCCATCGTCATGCTACTCGTGGTCACTGCCATCACCTCCATCGTCATGCTACTCGTGGCCACTGCCATCACCTCCATCGTCATGCTACTCGTGGTCACTGCCATCACCTCCATCACCTCCATCGTCATGCTACTCGTGGTCACTGCCATCACCTCCATCGTCATGCTACTCGTGGTCACTGCCATCACCTCCATCGTCATGCTACTCGTGGCCACTGCCATCACCTCCATTGTCATGCTACTCGTGGCCACTGCCATCACCTCCATCGTCATGCTACTCGTGGTCACTGCCATCACCTCCATCGTCATGCTACTCGTAGTCACTGCCATCATCTCCATCGTCATGCTACTCGTAGTCACTGCCATCATCTCCATCGTCATGCTACTCGTAGTCACTGCCATCACCTCCATCGTCATGCTACTCGTGGCCACTGCCATCACCTCCATTGTCATGCTACTCGTAGTCACTACCATCACCTACATTGTCATGCTACTCGTGGTCACTGCCATCACCTCCATCGTCATGCTACTCGTGGTCACTGCCATCATCTCCATCGTCATGCTACTCGTGGCCACTGCCATCACCTCCATTGTCATGCTACTCGTGGTCACTGTCATCACCTCCATTGTCATGCTACTCGTAGTCACTACCATCACCTCCATTGTCATGCTACTCGTGGTCACTGCCATCACCTCCATCGTCATGCTACTCGTGGTCACTGCCATCACCTCCATCGTCATGCTACTCGTGGTCACTGCCATCACCTCCATCGTCATGCTACTCGTGGTCACTGCCATCACCTCCATCGTCATGCTACTCGTGGCCACTGCCATCACCTCCATCGTCATGCTACTCGTGGTCACTGCCATCACCTCCATCACCTCCATCGTCATGCTACTCGTGGTCACTGCCATCACCTCCATCGTCATGCTACTCGTGGTCACTGCCATCTCCTCCATCGTCATGCTACTCGTGGCCACTGCCATCACCTCCATTGTCATGCTACTCGTGGCCACTGCCATCACCTCCATCGTCATGCTACTCGTGGTCACTGCCATCACCTCCATCGTCATGCTACTCGTAGTCACTGCCATCATCTCCATCGTCATGCTACTCGTAGTCACTGCCATCATCTCCATCGTCATGCTACTCGTAGTCACTGCCATCACCTCCATCGTCATGCTACTCGTAGTCACTGCCATCATCTCCATCGTCATGCTACTCGTGGTCACTGCCATCACCTCCATCGTCATGCTACTCGTGGTCACTGCCATCACCTCCATCGTCATGCTACTCGTGGTCACTGCCATCACCTCCATTGTCATGCTACTCGTGGTCACTGCCATCACCTCCATCGTCATGCTACTCGTGGTCACTGCATGCTACTCGTGGTCACTGCCATCACATCCATCGTCATGCTACTCGTGGTCACTGCCATCACATCCATCGTCATGCTACTCGTGGTCACTGCCATCATCTCCATCGTCATGCTACTCGTGGTCACTGCCATCACCTCCATTGTCATGCTACTCGTGGTCACTGCCATCACCTCCATTGTCATGCTACTCGTGGTCACTGCCATCACCTCCATCGTCATGCTACTCGTGGTCACTGCATGCTACTCGTGGTCACTGCCATCACATCCATCGTCATGCTACTCGTGGTCACTGCCATCACATCCATCGTCATGCTACTCGTGGTCACTGCCATCATCTCCATCGTCATGCTACTCGTGGTCACTGCCATCACATCCATCGTCAAGCTACTCGTGGTCACTGCATGCTACTCGTGGCCACTGCCATCACCTCCATTGTCATGCTACTCGTGGTCATTGCCATCACCTCCATTGTCATGCTACTCGTGGTCACTGCCATCATCTCCATTGTCATGCTACTCGTGGCCACTGCCATCACCTCCATTGTCATGCTACTCGTGGTCACTGCCATCACCTCCATTGTCATGCTACTCGTGGCCACTTCCATCACCTCCATTGTCATGCTATTCGTGGTCACTGCCATCACCTCCATTGTCATGCTACTCGTGGCCACTGCCATCATCTCCATTGTCATGCTACTCGTGGCCACTGCCATCACCTCCATTGTCATGCTACTCGTGGCCACTGCCATCACCTCCATTGTCATGCTACTCGTGGTCACTGCCATCACCTCCATTGTCATGCTACTCGTGGTCACTGCCATCATCTCCATTGTCATGCTACTCGTGGTCACTGCCATCATCTCCATTGTCATGCTACTCGTGGCCACTGCCATCACCTCCATTGTCATGCTACTCGTGGCCACTGCCATCACCTCCATTGTCATGCTACTCGTGGCCACTGACATCACCTCCATTGTCATGCTACTCGTGGTCACTGCCATCACCTCCATTGTCATGCTACTCGTGGTCACTGCCATCACCTCCATCGTCATGCTACTCGTGGCCACTGCCATCACCTCCATCGTCATGCTACTCGTGGTCACTGCCATCACCTCCATCACCTCCATCGTCATGCTACTCGTGGTCACTGCCATCACCTCCATCGTCATGCTACTCGTGGTCACTGCCATCACCTCCATCGTCATGCTACTCGTGGCCACTGCCATCACCTCCATTGTCATGCTACTCGTGGCCACTGCCATCACCTCCATCGTCATGCTACTCGTGGTCACTGCCATCACCTCCATCGTCATGCTACTCGTAGTCACTGCCATCATCTCCATCGTCATGCTACTCGTAGTCACTGCCATCATCTCCATCGTCATGCTACTCGTAGTCACTGCCATCACCTCCATCGTCATGCTACTCGTGGCCACTGCCATCACCTTCATTGTCATGCTACTCGTAGTCACTACCATCACCTACATTGTCATGCTACTCGTGGTCACTGCCATCACCTCCATCGTCATGCTACTCGTGGTCACTGCCATCATCTCCATCGTCATGCTACTCGTGGCCACTGCCATCACCTCCATTGTCATGCTACTCGTGGTCACTGTCATCACCTCCATTGTCATGCTACTCGTAGTCACTACCATCACCTCCATTGTCATGCTACTCGTGGTCACTGCCATCACCTCCATCGTCATGCTACTCGTGGTCACTGCCATCACCTCCATCGTCATGCTACTCGTGGTCACTGCCATCACCTCCATCGTCATGCTACTCGTGGTCACTGCCATCACCTCCATCGTCATGCTACTCGTGGCCACTGCCATCACCTCCATCGTCATGCTACTCGTGGTCACTGCCATCACCTCCATCACCTCCATCGTCATGCTACTCGTGGTCACTGCCATCACCTCCATCGTCATGCTACTCGTGGTCACTGCCATCACCTCCATCGTCATGCTACTCGTGGCCACTGCCATCACCTCCATTGTCATGCTACTCGTGGCCACTGCCATCACCTCCATCGTCATGCTACTCGTGGTCACTGCCATCACCTCCATCGTCATGCTACTCGTAGTCACTGCCATCATCTCCATCGTCATGCTACTCGTAGTCACTGCCATCATCTCCATCGTCATGCTACTCGTAGTCACTGCCATCACCTCCATCGTCATGCTACTCGTAGTCACTGCCATCATCTCCATCGTCATGCTACTCGTGGTCACTGCCATCACCTCCATCGTCATGCTACTCGTGGTCACTGCCATCACCTCCATTGTCATGCTACTCGTGGTCACTGCCATCATCTCCATTGTCATGCTACTCGTGGTCACTGCCATCATCTCCATTGTCATGCTACTCGTGGCCACTGCCATCACCTCCATTGTCATGCTACTCGTGGCCACTGCCATCACCTCCATTGTCATGCTACTCGTGGTCACTGCCATCACCTCCATTGTCATGCTACTCGTGGTCACTGTCATCACCTCCATTGTCATGCTACTCGTAGTCACTACCATCACCTCCATTGTCATGCTACTCGTGGTCACTGCCATCACCTCCATCGTCATGCTACTCGTGGTCACTGCCATCACCTCCATCGTCATGCTACTCGTGGTCACTGCCATCACCTCCATCGTCATGCTACTCGTGGTCACTGCCATCACCTCCATCGTCATGCTACTCGTGGCCACTGCCATCACCTCCATCGTCATGCTACTCGTGGTCACTGCCATCACCTCCATCACCTCCATCGTCATGCTACTCGTGGTCACTGCCATCACCTCCATCGTCATGCTACTTGTGGCCACTGCCATCACCTCCATTGTCATGCTACTCGTGGCCACTGCCATCACCTCCATCGTCATGCTACTCGTGGTCACTGCCATCACCTCCATCGTCATGCTACTCGTAGTCACTGCCATCATCTCCATCGTCATGCTACTCGTAGTCACTGCCATCATCTCCATCGTCATGCTACTCGTAGTCACTGCCATCACCTCCATCGTCATGCTACTCGTAGTCACTGCCATCATCTCCATCGTCATGCTACTCGTGGTCACTGCCATCACCTCCATCGTCATGCTACTCGTGGTCACTGCCATCACCTCCATTGTCATGCTACTCGTGGTCACTGCCATCATCTCCATTGTCATGCTACTCGTGGTCACTGCCATCATCTCCATTGTCATGCTACTCGTGGCCACTGCCATCACCTCCATTGTCATGCTACTCGTGGCCACTGCCATCACCTCCATTGTCATGCTACTCGTGGCCACTGCCATCACCTCTATTGTCATGCTACTCGTGGTCACTGCCATCACCTCCATTGTCATGCTACTCGTGGTCACTGCCATCACCTCCATCGTCATGCTACTCGTGGCCACTGCCATCACCTCCATCGTCATGCTACTCGTGGTCACTGCCATCACCTCCATCACCTCCATCGTCATGCTACTCGTGGTCACTGCCATCACCTCCATCGTCATGCTACTCATGGTCAATGCCATCACCTCCATCGTCATGCTACTCGTAGTCACTGCCATCACATCCATCGTCATGCTACTCGTGGCCACTGCCATCACCTCTATTGTCATGCTACTCGTGGCCACTGCCATCACCTCCATCGTCATGCTACTCGTGGTCACTGCCATCACCTCCATCGTCATGCTACTCGTAGTCACTGCCATCACATCCATCGTCATGCTACTCGTAGTCACTGCCATCATCTCCATCGTCATGCTACTCGTAGTCACTGCCATCACCTCCATCGTCATGCTACTCGTGGCCACTGCCATCACCTCCATTGTCATGCTACTCGTAGTCACTACCATCACCTACATTGTCATGCTACTCGTGGTCACTGCCATCACCTCCATCGTCATGCTACTCGTGGTCACTGCCATCATCTCCATCGTCATGCTACTCGTGGCCACTGCCATCACCTCCATTGTTATGCTACTCGTGGTCACTGTCATCGCCTCCATTGTCATGCTACTCGTAGTCACTACCATCACCTCCATTGTCATGCTACTCGTGGTCACTGCCATCACCTCCATCGTCATGCTACTCGTGGTCACTGCCATCACCTCCATCGTCATGCTACTCGTGGTCACTGCCATCACCTCCATCACCTCCATCGTCATGCTACTCGTGGTCACTGCCATCACCTCCATCGTCATGCTACTCGTGGTCACTGCCATCACCTCCATCGTCATGCTACTCGTGGCCACTGCCATCACCTCCATTGTCATGCTACTCGTGGCCACTGCCATCACCTCCATCGTCATGCTACTCGTGGTCACTGCCATCACCTCCATCGTCATGCTACTCGTAGTCACTGCCATCATCTCCATCGTCATGCTACTCGTAGTTAGTCACTGCCATCATCTCCATCGTCATGCTACTCGTAGTCACTGCCATCACCTCCATCGTCATGCTACTCGTAGTCACTGCCATCATCTCCATCGTCATGCTACTCGTTGTCACTGCCATCACCTCCATCGTCATGCTACTCGTGGTCACTGCCATCACCTCCATTGTCATGCTACTCGTGGTCACTGCCATCACCTCCATTGTCATGCTACTCGTGGTCACTGCCATCACCTCCATCGTCATGCTACTCGTGGTCACTGCATGCTACTCGTGGTCACTGCCATCACATCCATCGTCATGCTACTCGTGGTCACTGCCATCACATCCATCGTCATGCTACTCGTGGTCACTGCCATCATCTCCATCGTCATGCTACTCGTGGTCACTGCCATCTCCTCCATTGTCATGCTACTCGTGGTCACTGCCATCACCTCCATTGTCATGCTACTCGTGGTCACTGCCATCACCTCCATCGTCATGCTACTCGTGGTCACTGCATGCTACTCGTGGTCACTGCCATCACATCCATCGTCATGCTACTCGTGGTCACTGCCATCACATCCATCGTCATGCTACTCGTGGTCACTGCCATCATCTCCATCGTCATGCTACTCGTGGTCACTGCCATCACATCCATCGTCAAGCTACTCGTGGTCACTGCATGCTACTCGTGGCCACTACCATCACCTCCATTGTCATGCTACTCGTGGTCATTGCCATCACCTCCATTGTCATGCTACTCGTGGTCACTGCCATCATCTCCATTGTCATGCTACTCGTGGCCACTGCCATCACCTCCATTGTCATGCTACTCGTGGTCACTGCCATCACCTCCATTGTCATGCTACTCGTGGCCACTGCCATCACCTCCATTGTCATGCTATTCGTGGTCACTGCCATCACCTCCATTGTCATGCTACTCGTGGCCACTGCCATCATCTCCATTGTCATGCTACTCGTGGCCACTGCCATCACCTCCATTGTCATGCTACTCGTGGCCACTGCCATCACCTCCATTGTCATGCTACTCGTGGTCACTGCCATCACCTCCATTGTCATGCTACTCGTGGTCACTGCCATCATCTCCATTGTCATGCTACTCGTGGTCACTGCCATCATCTCCATTGTCATGCTACTCGTGGCCACTGCCATCACCTCCATTGTCATGCTACTCGTGGCCACTGCCATCACCTCCATTGTCATGCTACTCGTGGTCACTGCCATCACCTCCATTGTCATGCTACTCGTGGTCACTGCCATCATCTCCATCGTCATGCTACTCGTGGTGTGTATGCACCACAAAGACAAAGAGTACGAGTTGGTATTATTTGCAGAATCAGTGACGTTCCTAAATTAACTGAAAATGAAACTATCAGAATTAAAAAAAATAGGCAACTGAAACTGTGTGGACATGTGAAGAGACAAGACCCTTCTAAAAGTCATCTTTGAAGGGAAGGTACACGGTAGACGAGGCAGAGGCAGACCAAGACTAAAGTGGACTGATAAGACGAAAAGGTGGACAGATGAACCTTCGACAACGTGAACCATCAAGACAAGAGACAGAGTAAAATGGCGCTCCATGGTAGCCAAACTGCGATGTGGGCACCAAAACATGACAATTATTGTTATTTGCAAGTTGTATTTTGTGTCATGACTATTGCTTCCATGTATATGGCGTTCTTGTATGTTGAGCACTTGTTTTATTCATGTTATATGCATACTCACAGCTTGATATGTCATGTGTTGATAAGTTGTTGACATTTGTGTTTGTCCTTGATGTGTCATATGCTGATAAATTGTCAATATTTGTGTTTGTCCTTGATGTGTCACATGGTGAAAAGTTGATATGTTTGTTTCTCCTTAATGTTCTTTATGCACTCTCATTCTAGATAAACTGTGTGCAAACAAGTTCTCTGTGTGTTTTGTTTACTAAAGTTCACGGTGTTCTTTTGCAAAATCGAATTCCAATGAAATTGATGATTCGTGTTTATTTACATTCTTGATGTTGATTGTTTACTGATGTCATAAACTAAATGTGTTTGTTGGCACTTGATGTAATACGTGTTTGTGTGCTAGCTTCCATGATGTTCTGGCTTGGGTTCTTGATGTTCTTTTCTACTAACGTTCATTATGCTCTTTTCTACTAACATTCATGATGTCCTATTCTACTAACATTCATGATGTCCTATTCTACTAACGTTCATGATGTCCTATTCTACTTACGTTCATGATGTTCTATTCTACTTACGTTCATGATGTTCTATTCTACTTACGTTCATGATGTTATATTCTACTTACGTTCATGATGTTCTATTCTACTTACGTTCATGATGTTCTATTCTACTTACGTTCATGATGTTCTATTCTACTCACGTTTATAATGTTCTATTCTAATTACGTTCTTGGTGTTCTATTCTACTTACGTTTATAATGTTCTATTCTAATCACGTTCATGATGTTCTATTCTAATTACATTCTTGATACTCTATTCTACTTACGTCTATAATGTTCTATTCTACTCACGTTTATGATGTTCTATTCTACTAACGTTCATGATGTTCTATTCTACTAACGTTCATGATGTTCTATTTTACTAACGATCATGATGTTCTATTCTACTAACGTTCATGATGTTCTATTCTACTAACGTTCATGATGTTCTATTTTACTAACGTTCATGATGTTCTATTCTACTAACGTTCATGATGTTCTATTTTACTAACGTTCATGATGTTCTATTCTACTAACGTTTATGATTTTCTATTCTACTAACATTCATGATATTCGATTCTACTGACGTTCATGATGTCCTATTCTACTTACGTCCATGATGTTCTATTCTACTTACGTTCATGATGTTCTTTTCTCTTAACGTTCATGATGTTCTATTCTACTAACGTTTATGATGTTCTATCCTACTTACGTTCATGATGTTCTATCCTACTAACGTTCATGATGTTCTATTCTACTGACGTTCATGATGTCCTATTCTACTTACGTCCATGATGTTCTATTCTACTTACGTTCTTGATGTTCTTTTCTCTTAACGCTCATGATGTTCTATTCTACTAACGTTTATGATGTTCTATTCTACTAACGTTCATGATGTTCTATTCTACTAACGTTTATGATGTTCTATTCTACTAACGCTAATGTTATTCTATTCTACTAACGTTTATGATGTTCTATTCTACTAACGTTCATGATGTTCTATTTTACTAACGTTCATGATATTCGATTCTACTAACGTTTATGATGTTCTATTCTACTAACGCTAATGATATTCTATTCTACTAACGTTTATGATGTTCTATTCTATTAATGTTCATGATATTCTATTCTACTGACGATAATGCTGTTCTATTCTACTTACGTTCATGATATTCTATTCTACTAACGTTCATGATATTCTATTCTACTAACTTTCATGATATTCTATTCTACTAACTTTCATGATATTCTATTCTACTAACGTTCATGATATTCTATTCTACTGACGTTCATGATGTCCTATTCTACTTACGTCCATGATGTTCTATTCTACTTACGTTCTTGATGTTCTTTTCTCTTAACGCTCATGATGTTCTATTCTACTAACGTTTATGATGTTCTATTCTACTAACGTTCATGATGTTCTATTCTACTAACGTTTATGATGTTCTATTCTACTAACGCTAATGTTATTCTATTCTACTTACGGTTATGATGTTCTATTCTACTAACGTTCATGATGTTCTTTTTTACTAACGTTCATGATATTCGATTCTACTAACGTTTATGATGTTCTATTCTACTAACGCTAATGATATTCTATTCTACTAACGTTTATGATGTTCTATTCTATTAATGTTCATGATATTCTATTCTACTGACGATAATGCTGTTCTATTCTACTTACGTTCATGATATTCTATTCTACTAACGTTCATGATATTCTATTCTACTAACTTTCATGATATTCTATTCTACTAACTTTCATGATATTCTATTCTACTAACGTTCATGATATTCTATTCTACTAACGTTCATGATTTTCTATTCTACTAACTTTCATGATGTTCTATTCTACTAACGTTTATGGTGTTCTTTTCTATTAACGTTCATGATGTTCTATTCTACTTACGTTCATGATATTCTATTCTACTAACTTTCATGATGTTCTATTCTACTAACGTTTATGGTGTTCTTTTCTTTTAACGTTCATGATGTTCTATTCTACTTACGTTCATGATGTTCTATTCTACTTACATTCACGATGTTCTATTCTACTAACGATCGTGATGTTCTATTCTACTTACGTTGATGATGTTCTATTCTACTTACGTTCATGATGTTCTATTCTACTACCGTTCATGATGTTCTATTTTTCTAACGTTTATGACGTTCTATTCTACTAACGTTTATCATGTTCTATTCTACAAATGTTCATGGTGTTCTATTCTAGTAACGTTCATGATGTTCTTTTCTGCTTACGTTCATGATGTTCTATTCTACTAACGTTCATTATGTTCTATTCTTCTAACGTTCATGATGTTCTATTCTACTAACGTTCATGATGTCCTATTCTACTTACGTCCATGATATTCTTTTCTACTTACGTTCATGATGTTCTTTTCTACTAACGTTCATGATGTTCTATCCTACTAACGTTCATGCTGTTCTTTTCTTCTTACGTTCATGATGTTCTATCCTACTAACGTTCATGATGTTCTATTCTACTAACGTTCTTCCTCTTCTACTTTTCTCTTTTCACTGATACCTAAAAGGTGTCGTGGTTTATATCATTTGTCGTTCTTGTGCTGTTAGAATTGTCTGAATTAGTGATTTTCCTTTGTTGTTACATGTCTCTGTCACTGCATCTATCCATCTTCTTCTGGGTCTTCCTCTTGGTCTTTTTCCATGCATTCTCGAGAAGAACGCCCTTGATGGTGAATGGTAAGGATTCATTCTGACCAGGTGGCCAAACCATTTAAATTGTTGTTGTTCTATAATGTTCTATTCTACTTACGTTCATGATGTTCTATTCTATATACGTTCATGATGTTCGATTCTACTTACGTTTATAATGTTCTATTCTAATTACGTTCATGATGTTCTATTCTACTTACGTTCATGATGTTCTATTCTACTTACGTTCATGATGTTCTATTCTACTTACCTTCTTGGTGTTCTATTCTACTTACGTTCATGATGTTCTATTCTACTTACGCTCATGATGGTCTATTCTACTTACCTTCTTGGTGTTCTATTCTACTTACGTTCATGTTGTTCTATTCCACTTACGTTTATAATGTTCTATTCTACTTACGTTTATAATGTTCTATTCTACTTACGTTTATAATGTTTTATTCTACTAACGTTTATAATGTTCTATTCTACTAACGTTCATGATATTCTATTCTACTTACGTTCATGATGTTCTATTCTACTTACGTTCTTGGTGTTCTATTCTACTTACGTTTATAATGTTCTATTCTACTAACGTTCACGATGTTCTATTCTACTAACGTTCTTGGTGGACTTTTCTACTAACGTTCTTAATGTTCTTTTCTACTTACGTTCTTGATGTGCCGAAGAGAAATAGTTGAGGTCGTCGGGATGAATAAGGTCATAGCCGGATTTGGTGGACAGCTCCTGGTCTGTGTAACCGAAAATGGTCTTGCCCCTGGGAGACGGCAGGAGAAATAGGGGAATAGTAGTGTAAGGTAATGTACAGAGAAATAGGGGAATAGTAGTGTCAGGTAATGAACAGAGAAATAGGGGAATATTAGTGCCATGTAATGAACAGAGAAATAGGGGAATAGTAGTGTCATGTAATGAACAGAGAAATAGGGGAATAGTAGTGTCATGTAATGAACAGAGAAATAGGGGAATAGTAGTGAAATGTAATGAACAGAGAAATAAGGGAATAGTAGTGTCATGTAATGAACTGTGAAATAGGGGAATAGTAGTGTCATGTAATGAACTGTGAAATAGGGGAATAGTAGTGTCATGTAATGAACTGTGAAATAGGGGAATAGAAGTGTCTGGTAATGTACAGAGAAATGGGGGAATAGTAGTGTCATGTAATGTACAGAGAAATAGGGAAATAGAAGTGTCTGGTAATGTACAGAGAAATAGTGGAATAGTGATGTCAGGTAATTTACAGAAATATAGAGCAGTATTACTGTCAGGCAATGTACAGAGAAATAGAAGAATAGCAATGTCAGGCAATGTACAGAGATGTGGAGCAGTCATAATGTCAGGTAATGTTCAGAGATGTGGAGCAGTCATAATGTCAGGTAATGTTCAGAGATGTGGAGCAGTCATAATGTCAGGTAATGTTCAGAGATGTGGAGCAGTCATAATGTCAGGTAATGTTCAGAGATGTGGAGCAGTCATAATGTCAGGTAATGTTCAGAGATGTGGAGCAGTCATAATGTCAGGTAATGTTCAGAGATGTGGAGCAGTCATAATGTCAGGTAATGTTCAGAGATGTGGAGCAGTCATAATGTCAGGTAATGTTCAGAGATGTGGAGCAGTCATAATGTCAGGTAATGTTCAGAGATGTGGAGCAGTCATAATGTCAGGTAATGTTCAGAGATGTGGAGCAGTCATAATGTCAGGTAATGTTCAGAGATGTGGAGCAGTCATAATGTCAGGTAATGTTCAGAGATGTGGAGCAGTCATAATGTCAGGTAATGTTCTCAGTCATAATGTCAGGTAATGTTCAGAGATGTGGAGCAGTCATAATGTCAGGTAATGTACAGAGATGTGGAGCAGTCATAATGTCAGGTAATGTCCAGAGATGTGGAGCAGTCATAATGTCAGGTAATGTACAGAGATGTGGAGCAGTCATAATGTCAGGTAATGTACAGAGATGTGGAGCAGTCATAATGTCAGGTAATGTTCTCAGTCATAATGTCAGGCAATGTACAGAGATGTGGAGCAGTCATAATGTCAGGCAATGTTCAGAGATGTGGAACAGTCATAATGTCAGGTAATGTTCTCAGTCATAATGTCAGATAATGTCCAGAGATGTGGAGCAGTCATAATGTCAGGCAATGTACAGAGATGTGGAGCAGTCATAATGTCAGGTAATGTACAGAGATGTGGAGCAGTCATAATGTCAGGTAATGTACAGAGATGTGGAGCAGTCATAATGTCAGGTAATGTTCTCAGTCATAATGTCAGGCAATGTACAGAGATGTGGAGCAGTCATAATGTCAGGCAATGTTCAGAGATGTGGAGCAGTCATAATGTCAGGTAATGTTCTCAGTCATAATGTCAGGTAATGTTCAGAGATGTGGAGCAGTCATAATGTCAGGTAATGTTCAGAGATGTGGAGCAGTCATAATGTCAGGTAATGTTCTCAGTCATAATGTCAGGTAATGTTCAGAGATGTGGAGCAGTCATAATGTCAGGTAATGTACAGAGATGTGGAGCAGTCATAATGTCAGGTAATGTCCAGAGATGTGGAGCAGTCATAATGTCAGGTAATGTACAGAGATGTGGAGCAGTCATAATGTCAGGTAATGTACAGAGATGTGGAGCAGTCATAATGTCAGGTAATGTTCTCAGTCATAATGTCAGGCAATGTACAGAGATGTGGAGCAGTCATAATGTCAGGCAATGTTCAGAGATGTGGAGCAGTCATAATGTCAGGTAATGTTCTCAGTCATAATGTCAGATAATGTCCAGAGATGTGGAGCAGTCATAATGTCAGGCAATGTACAGAGATGTGGAGCAGTCATAATGTCAGGTAATGTACAGAGATGTGGAGCAGTCATAATGTCAGGTAATGTACATAGATGTGGAGCAGTCATAATGTCAGGTAATGTTCTCAGTCATAATGTCAGGCAATGTACAGAGATGTGGAGCAGTCATAATGTCAGGCAATGTACAGAGATGTGGAGCAGTCATAATGTCAGGTAATGTCCAGAGAAATCGAACAGTAACAATATCATGCACTATTATTAGTTTACCTTCAGAAATGAACTTTTTTGTTTTCAACTTGGCCTTCCTTAGAACATCTTCGTTCCTCTTTTTCATTATCCGTGATATTCTCAACATTGTTATACACATCATCATCAAGCACCATGGCTGCTGGCGTCGGTGATCATGCCTTTCCAGAACGCTCGATCTCGACAGTTATTTATAATTTATGTTGTTGACCTTCTGCCAAGCCATCTCTTTAGCTGTCTGGTATCTTTTATCTTTGCTTCCCTCTATTTTTTCGTCCCTCGATTTTCCCAGTTGTAACAATTTATTTTATTATGCTCTATTGTGACAATAGAGCATAATAAAACACTGTATACAGCTTTTATTGACCAAGAAAAGGCGTTCGATAAGGTGGACAGGGAACAACTATGGTCCGTATTGCCCTTGTACGGAGTGAGTCACCACCTAGTAGAGATATGCAAGAGCCTCTATGAAAGTAGTCGCACTACAGTAAGATCTTCAGCAGGCTACTCTAAACCACTTCACCATTAACTCCGGAGTAAGACAAGGCTGCGTGCTTTCCCCCTTACTTTTCATCACATATATGGACAATATAAGCAAATTAGCATGCCCAATCAAAGGAAACATACCAACACGGATGACAATAAACGATAACACAGAAGAGAACGAAATATACGTACCAGAAAACAACAGAAGAGAGGAAGAAATAAATGAAATACTATTTGCAGACGACCAAGTTCTGATACATGAAACAACTGAGGACCTACAAGAACATATCAACAGGCTAAACAACACTTGTAAACAATACAACATGAAGATCAACATAAGCAAAACCGAAGTAATGGCAATAGCGAGAAAGGAAGAAAAACTAAAAATCATAATAGATAATACATCTTTGAAGCAAGTTGACAATTTTAAATATCTGGGTAGCACGCTAACACAAGACAATAACCAAGAAACAGAGATAGATATAAGGTGTAACAAAGCATGCCAAGTTATAGGCCAAGTATCAACACTATTGAAAAACAAAGCAATAACTACGGAAGCAAAAAGGGCAATATACAAATCAATTTTTCTACCAACTCTGTGCTATCAGTGCCAGAATTGGACGCTGGACTCTAGAACAATAAGAAAGATAACGACCACCGAAATGAAATGTGTCAGAAGAATGACAGGATACAGCTTAAGGGACAGAGTAAGAAACACTGACCTGAGGAAGAAACTCGAAATTGAACCAGCCATCGAATACATAAAGAAACAACAGATAAATTGGTTCGGCCACATAACAAGACAGAAAGAACTAACAATGAATCAAAGAGCCATAAACAAACGCTACGAAAACGTCAGATTAAGAGGAAGACCGAGAAAGAGATGGATAAATGGAATACTAGAGTCACTAGGAGGAATAACATCAGAAGATGCCAACAGAAGAGCAAAGAATCGCAGATTGTTTCTCCCCTCGACGCCAACGGCAACAGAGGAAGGATAGAAGAAGAACAATTTATTTCAGCTATTCCCTTCTCACTGCACGACCAAAAATAATAATTGTTTCTATCTAATATCGGATACTAGCTCTCATTTTGCCTTGATCTCTTTCAGAACATTTTCATTACTCTTCTTAGCTGCCCTTGGTATGCTCAACATTCTTCTGTAAAACCACAATTCTACAGCCTACAGTGATTTTCTTGTCAGTTGTCATATTGTCCATGATTCGCATCCACATGTTAAGACTGCCTCTACATAACATTTACAAACTCTTTTCCTTGTTTCCATTTTCAAAAACACAGTAATGGATTGCACATTATCTTCAACATTTTATGGAAAGCTGCTTTTGTCTGAGCCATACTGAATCTCACATCTGTTGTACACCTACCATCTCAGGTTAACATTGATCTCAGGTAAATTCATTCTACATTGACCATATATATGTGATGATTGTACACAAAAATTACGACGGTGGTTTTCTGTTGCCTTCCGTCGGTTTGTTTACGGTTGGCTCCGCTAGCCTTTGACTAAAATGTCTCACGCACAAGGTAGTGAGGTTGTTTTATTTCGGGGTACCCTCCCTTAGCCTTTTACTCTCCCGAGCTTACCTGCAAGGCAGCCACAGGTTGTACTGTTTACTGCATAGAGTAGCAGGTAAAATTATCTGACCTGACATACTAAAGAAAAAGACATCACCTCAGTGCAAAATAAAGACAAGTGGAACAATATTAAAACAGGTAAATGAATTTAAATATTTGGGAACTTTGTTAACCTCAGACGGAAGATGTACAAAAGAAGTGAGATGCAGAATGGCTCAGGCAAAAGCAGCTTTCCAAAAAATGAGGAAGATACTATGCAATCCATTTTTGACAATAGAAACAAGAAAAAGAGTTCTTAAATGTTATGTAGAGCCAGTCTTAACATATGGATGCGAACCATGGACAATAGGACAACAGACAAGAAAATCACTGGAGTCTGTAGAAATGTGGTTTTACAGAAAAATTGTGAGAGTACCATGGACAGCTAAGAAAGGAAATGAAAACGTTCTGAAAGAGGTCAAAGCAAAAAGAGAGCTAATTTCCAATATTAGGAAGAAACAGGCGTCATTTTTTGGCCGTGTAATGAGAAGAGAACAACTGGAATATATTGTAACAACTGGGAAAATTGAGGGACGAAGAGTTAGAGGGAAGCAAAGAGAAAAAACACCAGACATCTTAAGAGAAATAAATTGGCAGAAGGTCAACAACAGAAATGATAAATAACTGTCGAGATCGAAAGTTGTGGAGAGACATTATCACCTACGCCAGTAGGCACGGTACTAGATGATGATATATATGTATTTAAATTAATTCTACACTGACCATAAATATGTATTTAAATTACCGCGGTGAGACAACTGATCCAAAGGTGGGATAGACGATGTCAGCAGTTGAGAAGCTCACGTAGCTACAAGAAATCATGACATATATAATACACATATAACACAAACAAGTCTATAGTACTGGAGTCGAGAGGAGAAAATGCATGCTCAGAAATGCCAGGCACAAACCAATCATTTTAACAAGGCTGGATTACTTTTTACTTGTAGAGCAGTCTGCGGAAAATTTACAACTCAGAAATCGATGACGTCATGCTGTTTTATTAAAACCGGTGTGTGAGGACAGCCCAGGTAGGCCTGACCCCTTCATTGATTCCTGTGTTACCTCACCTTGCTCTGGTGTCGCTCCGCAGATGCCATATGCTACCAGCGTGGCCAATCAATGGGAGGCTGTAGTTAATTAACTAATCAACAAATATCGGCAAGTCCATAAAGGTAATTAGTTTGGGTTTGGGAAGTGATGAGAATCTGCAGTCGGGCGTTCGTGAGAGGAAGGGTTGAATACACGAGGAGACGTGGGTGGGGTGTATATTCAGGGATAGAACGAGAACAAAAGAGGTGTATGAAGAAGGTGACAAATAATAAGGAATGTTGTAGCAAGATACAGTTGTTGACAGACTAAGAAACATTGATATAGCAGCATCTGAGATGGCATACCATTATTCAATACTGTAGCCACCACATCACCTTCGTCAACAGTTGCTACTGTTGATTTCGTATCGTAGCTAATTATATGGTATCTTTCTTCTGGAGCATAGAAGAGATCTCCACCCAATCCGGTCTGGAGCATAGAACACCCAATAGAGATCTCCACCCAATATCGATCTGGAGCATAAGGCACCCACAAGAGATCTCCCAATCCGGTCTGGAGCATAGTACACCCAAAAGAGATCTCCACCCAATAAGATCTGGAGCATAAGGCACCCACAAGAGATCTCCATCAAATCCGGTCTGGAGCATAGAACACCCACTAAAGATCTCCACCCAATCCGGTCTGGAGCTTAGAACACCCACTAGAGATCTTCACCAAATCCGGTCTGGAGCTTAGAACACCCACTAAAGATCTCCACCCAATCCGATCTGGAGCATAAGGCACCCACAAGAGATCTCCCAATCCGGTCTGGAGCATAGTACACCCAAAAGAGATCTCCACCCAATAAGATCTGGAGCATAAGGCACCCACAAGAGATCTCCATCAAATCCGGTCTGGAGCATAGAACACCCACTAAAGATCTCCACCCAATCCGGTCTGGAGCTTAGAACACCCACTAGAGATCTTCACCAAATCCGGTCTGGAGCTTAGAACACCCACTAAAGATCTCCACCCAATCCGATCTGGAGCATAAGGCACCCACAAGGGATCTCCACCCAAACCGATCTGGAGCATAGAACACCCACTAGAGATCTCCACCCAATCCGATCTGGAGCATAGAACATCCACTAGAGATCTCCACCCAATCCGATCTGGAGCATAGAAAACCCACTAGAGATCTCCACCCAAACCGATCTGGAGCATAAGGCACTTACAAGAGATCTCCACCCAAACCGATCTGGAGCATAGGGCACTCACAAGAGATCTCCACCCAATCCGGTCTAGAGCATAGGGCACTCACTAGAGATCTCCACCCAAACCGATCTGGAGCATAGGGCACTCACAAGAGATCTCCACCCAATCCGGTCTAGAGCATAGGGCACTCACAAGAGATCTCCACCCAATCCGGTCTAGAGCATAGGGCACTCACAAGAGATCTCCACCCAAACCGATCTGGAGCATAGGGCACTCACAAGAGATCTCCACCCAAACCGATCTGGAGCATAGGGCACTCACAAGAGATCTCCACCCAAACTATCTGGAGCATAGGGCACTCACAAGAGATCTCCACCCAAACCGATCTGGAGCATAGAACACCCATAAGAGATCTCCACCAAATCCGGTCTGGAGCATAGGGCACCCACAAGAGATCTCCACCAAATCCGGTCTGGAGCATAGAACACCCACAAGAGATCTCCACCAAATCCGGTCTGGAGCATAGGGCACTCACAAGAGATCTCCACCAAATCCGGTCTGGGGCATAGGGCACCCACAAGAGATCTCCACCAAATCCGGTCTGGAGCATAGAACACCCACAAGAGATCTCCACCCAAACCGATCTGGAGCATAGGGCACCCACAAGAGATCTCCACCAAATCCGGTCTGGAGCATAGAACACCCACAAGAGATCTCCACCCAAACCGATCTGGAGCGTAGGGCACTCACAAGAGATCTCCACCCAAACCGATCTGGAGCATAGGGCACCCACAAGAGATCTCCACCAAATCCGGTCTGGAGCATAGAACACTCACAAGAGATCTCCACCCAATCCGATCTGGAGCATAGAACACCCACAAGAGATCTCCACCCAATCCGATCTGGAGCATAGAACACCCACAAGAGATCTCCACCCAATCCGATCTGGAGCATAGAACACCCACAAGAGATCTCCACCCAATCCGATCTGGAGCAAGCATGGACAACTCTCGCCAGGACCTGCCAGCCTCCATCATTTCATCATGTATGGTAAGCCCCCGCCATGTCTCCCACGGTCTGCCTATTCTTCGTTTGCCCACTGGTTTCCATGTTAACTCCATTCCTAGAACGTAGCCTAGCCATTTCCAACGCCTTCTTTTCACTTCTTGATTGATGTTGTTAATACCTGATCTTCTGTGAACTACTTCTGGCCACATCTCTATATTTACAATTGTTAAAACATCCTCCAGCTGCCCCCCCCCCCTTTCTCATGAAATGGCTAAAACACAATAAGCTGTTACATGTCATGTATAGGGGTGAAGATGTTCTGAAAGATCAGCGATCCTCACAGTCTATTCGGGATTCCTTCCTGATGCTAAATATTCTAACCACATTGTTTATTGTTCTTTCAACAATCTCATATTGTGTTTATTGTTCTTTCAACAATCTCATATTTTGTTTATTGTTCTTTCAACAATCTCATATTTTGTTTATTGTTCTTTCAACAATCTCATATTTTGTTTATTGTTCTTTCAACAATCTCATATTTTGTTTATTGTTCTTTCAACAATCTCATATTTTGGTTATTGTTCTTTTAACAATCTCATATTTTGTTTATTGTTCTTTCAACAATCTCATATTTTGTTTATTGTTCTTTCAACAATCTCATATTGTGTTTATTGTTCTTTCAACAATCTCATATTTTGTTTATTATTATTTCAACAATCTCATATTTTGTTTATTGTTCTTTCAACAATCTCATATTGTGTTTATTGTTCTTTCAACAATCTCATATTTTGTTTATTGTTCTTTCAACAATCTCATATTGTGTTTATTGTTCTTTCAACAATCTCATATTTTGTTTATTGTTATTTCAACAATCTCATATTTTGTTTATTGTTCTTTCAACAATCTCATATTGTGTTTATTGTTCTTTCAACAATCTCATATTTTGTTTATTGTTCTTTCAACAATCTCATGTTTTGTTTATTGTTCTTTCAACAATCTCATGTTTTGTTTATTGTTCTTTCAACAATCTCATATTTTGTTTATTGTTCTTTTAACAATCTCATATTTTGTTTATTGATCTTTCAACAATCTCATATTTTGTTTATTGTTCTTTCAACAATCTCATATTTTGTTTATTGTTCTTTCAACAATCTCATATTTTGTTTATTGTTATTTCAACAATCTCATATTTTGTTTATTGTTCTTTCAACAATCTCATATTTTGTTTTATTGTTCTTTCAACAATCTCATATTTTGTTTATTGTTCCTTCAACAATCTCATGTTTTGTTTATTGTTATTTCAACAATCTCATATTTTGTTTTATTGTTCTTTCAACAATCTCATGTTTTGTTTATTGTTCTTTCAACAATCTCATATTTTGTTTATTGTTATTTCAACAATCTCATATTTTGTTTATTGTTCTTTCAACAATTTCATATTTTGTTTATTGTTCTTTCAACAATCTCATATTTTGTTTATTGTTCTTTCAACAATCTCATATTTTGTTTATTGTTATTTCAACAATCTAATATTTTGTTTATTGTTCTTTCAACAATCTCATATTTTGTTTATTGTTCCTTCAACAATCTCATGTTTTGTTTATTGTTCTTTCAACAATCTCATATTTGGTTTATTGTTATTTCAACAATCTCATATTTTGTTTATTGTTCTTTCAACAATCTCATATTTTGTTTATTGTTCGTTCAACAATCTCATATTTTGTTTATTGTTCTTTCAACAATCTCATATTTTGTTTACAATCTCATGTTTTGTTTATTGTTCTTCCAACAATATCATCTAGTTCCTGACAATATACAATTCCTTGAACTTGCGTGGGCTGTGCATGGAAGTGTTGTATTGTTCCGAACTTGAGGCGAACATGTTGAACCTTCCAAGTTTTCATCTGCCCAGTGGGCGTAGCCAATTAATATAGTCCCTATCAATTTCGACCAATCAAGACCGACAGTGGTTACCTCTCGCTATGTTATGATCATGAGAAAACTAACCTGTTGTCCATGGTGACAGGAGAGAAGTCCATCTTGTGCTTGGTCTTAAAGGTCATCTCTCGCGAGGGGATGTCGAACAGGCTGAGCGGCCCAAACGGTGAGCACGTGGCAAACAGCGCTAGCTGTGGCTCCTCACATCTGGACGTTTGTCTTTGTAAGACGCGGATCCAGCCGTTGATCTCCAGGGTCTGTGAAATTAAAATACAAACAATTTTCTGCTGTAATCTTCCCTGTGGTCAGGAGAATGGTGATCAAAACAACAAAAATACAACTGTATGTTGGTTCATATGCTGTTTCCGAAAGGTCAAATAAAGTACCTTTTAAAAAAAAAAATGTACACCCGCGTGGCGACCCGAGGCCCGCATGATGAGGGAAGAAAAGAATAGAGCCACTGTTACCTGTCACGCATGTTGTAAGAGGCGACTAAGGAGGTTTGGAATCGTCGCCTGTGTAGTCGAGTAGGACGTGGACGGAGCGACCTTGACAACGGAATTTACCGATGCATTTTGGGAAATGCTGGGACAAGAGGTGGAGTGGTTATAGGGAATCCCTTACCACAATGTGCCTGGTTCCATGGGTAGAATAGAATAGAATAGAATAGAATAGAATAGAATAGAATAGAATAGAATAGAATAGAATAGAATAGAATAGAATAGAATAGAATAGAAACTCGTTTCAATTGAAATGTTGGCAACGCTGGAGGAAGTACCAGATTGAGACTTTGTGAGACCCTAAATGAAACTTTGATTACCTCACCTCCTTCAGATGGCTGCCAGTTCAGAAATATTGAGTCTTAATTGTCACTGTCACTGGATATTTAACAGCTTTGATAACATATAGTGACACACACACGCACACACACACACACACACACACACACGCACATACACACACGCGTACACGCACACACGCACGATAATATCTATAAGAATCAACGTCTGCTCTGAATTGACTTTTGGAGTCTGAGACGCCTCACAGCTACTGAGCTGGAAGTTGTCAGAGACCCACAGCCAGGATCGATGAACCACCTCCTCGGTGCCTCCAGAAACAGGCCCTCAACTGTCTAGTCTGGACAAGTGAGCAGCAATCAAGGAGGAAAGACAACCAAGTACTCAGAAATGTCGTGCTGAAGTCGGATGTGTTGGGCCAAAAGGCACAAATATCAGTTTTACTGCAAACTAACACAATGCAGACACGCCTTCTTAACATCCTTTTAAGGGCGGATGACGAAGAGGTGTGATCCTTTAATCATCGGATGAAAGCAAATGAATTGTCCTTTCATTGTTTCATAACAGATCCGAATGTCTTATAACCTCAGTATCAGTTATCTACAATAATCAGTTATTACTATTTACGCATACGATAACACTTGATTTACTTTCGAAATTTAGTAACATATTTATTGTCTCTTAGTATTTCTTATTTTTCTTATTTTTCTTCCTCTTCTTCTTCTGCTTCTTCTTCAGTGTTCAAATCTTGTGATTATGCGAATTTGACTCTTTGTCCTGTTTCAAGATGGAGGGGTAAGAACAACATCATGACACACGATGAGCTGGTCGCATGGTCAGTACTTGTATATGGAGGGGTAAGAACAACATCATGACACACGATGAGCTGGTCGCATGGTCAGTACTTGTATATGGAGGGGTAAGAACAACATCATGACACACGATGAGCTGGTCACATGGTCAGTACTTGTATATGGAGGGGTAAGAACATCATGACACACGATGAGCTGGTCACATGGTCAGTACTAGTATATGGAGGGGTAAGAACATCATGACACACGATGAGCTGGTCACATGGTCAGTACTAGTATATGGAGGGGTAACAACATCATGACACACGATGAGCTGGTCACATGGTCAGTACTTGTATATGGAGGGGTAAGAACAACATCATGACACACGATGAGCTGGTCACATGGTCAGTACTTGTATATGGAGGGGTAACAACATCATGACACACGATGAGCTGGTCACATGGTCAGTACTTGTATATGGAGGGGTAAGAACAACATCATGACACACGATGAGCTGGTCACATGGTCGGTACTTGTATATGGAGGGGTAAGAACAACATCATGGCACGATGAGCTGGTCACATGGTCAGTACTTGTATATGGAGGGGTAACAACATCATGACACACGATGAGCTGGTCACATGGTCAGTACTTGTATATGGAGGGGTAAGAACAACATCATGGCACGATGAGCTGGTCACATGGTCAGTACTTGTATATGGAGGGGTAAGAACAACATCATGACACACAGTGAGCTGGTCACATGGTCAATACATGTATAGACGTTTGTGTCCTAATTTTTCCCTAATTATGTGCCGTAGCTGACACACGTGTGTTTTTCTTAAACTAAGCCCTTAACTTACGACTGACTTAGCAGGTCGGTAAGGGATAATTGCTTTTATGCTCAGAGAAATATTAAAAGTCTCTACGCCAACAGCAGCTGCAGGGTCAGAACAGCAACAGGCTACACAGACCACTTCGAAGTTAGATCAGGTGTAAGAAAGGGGTGCGTACTATCCCCCCTTCTGTTTATTACATACATGGACCATATATGCAAGCTAGCCAATCCATCAGAGACAGAGGAGATCAACGAGCTTCTATTTGCAGACGATCAGGCACTAATACATGAAACAATAGCAGACCTACAAGAACACTTAAACAAACTCAACATCTTAGGAACAAAATACAACATGAAAATCAACATCCACAAAACAGAAGTCATGAATGTCGCCAAAAATAAACAGAACAGCAACATAACTATAGAAGGCAGACAACTAAAACAAGTAGAGGAATTCAAATACCTAGGAAGTCTAATGACAAACGATAATTCCCAAACAGCAGAGATAGAATCAAGATGCAACAAAGCTTGTCAAATCATTGGGCAGTTATCACCACTATTGTCCAACAAGGAAATAACTCTGGAGGCAAAAC
Source organism: Megaustenia siamemsis (assembly GCA_032433765.1). Classification (NCBI taxonomy): domain Eukaryota; kingdom Metazoa; phylum Mollusca; class Gastropoda; order Stylommatophora; family Ariophantidae; genus Megaustenia; species Megaustenia siamemsis. The sequence continues at coordinate 95,215,213 of JAVIAB010000047.1, read as the reverse complement.
GAGCACTATACAATACAATCTTCATCCCAACGTTGTGCTACCAATGCCAGACCTGGACCCTAGATGCAAGAACAATAAGAAAAATAACCTCTACAGAGATGAAATGTGTTAGACGAATGACAGGAAACAGTCTGAGCGACAAGATAAGAAATGAAGAACTGAGAAAAAAGCTAGAAATAGCCCCAGCCATAGAATATATAAGGAAATAACAGATAAAATGGTTCGGCCACGTGACAAGGCAGAAAGAACAAAACACAACGCGCCTTGAACAAACATTGTGAGAACACCAGACCCAAGGGTCGACCACGAAAAAGATGGATCGATGGAATATTAGAAGCACTAGGAAACATAACAGCAGCAGAGGCGAACAGAAGAGCAAAAGACCGCAAATTATATCTCCCCTCGACGCTGAAAGGCAAATGAGGAAGGAAAGAGGAAGAAGAAGCTGACACACTCCGTCTTCGGCAGAGTGGATTTGGGTATTTCAATTATGCCGTTTAATGAAGGAATAGATGTCTTGTCCTTATTGGTGGTGATTTTCTCTAATTTCTATAGTTTAATGAAAGAATAAATAGCATCTTCATACCAACTTTGTGCTATGAAAGTCAAACATGGACCCTTTCTAAATCACATTTAAGAAAGATCAATACATGTGAGATGCGATGCTTGAGAAAAGTAGCAAACAACACAAGAAGAGATAGAATACCAAATGAAACCATAAGAAAAATAGTAGGAACAAAACCCTGCCAAGAATATATAGAAGAACAACTTAAATGGTTCGGCCACCTGGTCAGAATGAGTCCTCACCAATCACCATCAAGGGCGTTCTTCTCGAGAATGCATGGAAAAAGACCAAGAGGAAGACCCAGAAGAAGATGGATAGATGCAGTGACAGAGACATGTAACAACAAAGGGAAATCACTAATTCAGACAGTTCGAGCAGCACAAGAACGACAAATGATATAAACCACGACACCTTTTAGGTATCAGTGAAAGAGAAAAGAAGACGAAGAAGAAGAATGAAAGAATAGATGTCTTGTCCTTGTTGGTAGTGATTTTCTCTAATTTCTATAGTTTAATGAAAGAATAGATGTCTTGTCCTTGTTGGTAGTGATTTTCTCTAATTTCTATAGTTTAATGAAAGAATAGATGTCTTGTCCTTGTTGGTAGTGATTTTCTCTAATTTCTATAGTTTAATGAAAGAATAGATGTCTTGTTCTTGTTGGTAGTGATTTTCTCTAATTTCTGTCCTTCGGTCTATTTTTACCAGACGATTGTTTCCTACCTGCCTCTGTTCCTTATAGATCGACCATTTTTATTGCTGTCCAGCCGAGTTTGCTCTTTACAACATGCAAGAACTGTTCAACTAAATGACAATAATCATGAACCACGCCACGTGAAGTTCTTTCTTGTTGTTCTGATCATCTCTCAACAACAGCACCAGCAGTCCAGATAAACGCCGCTGTTCTCTGATCATCTCTCAACAACAGCACCAGCAGTCCAGATAAACGCCGCTGTTCTCTGATCATCTCTCAACAACAGCACCAGCAGTCCAGATAAACGCCGCTGTTCTCTGATCATCTCTCAACAACAGCACCAGCAGTCCAGATAAACGCCGCTGTTCTCTGATCATCTCTCAACAACAGCACCAGCAGTCCAGATAAACGCCGCTGTTCTCTGCAGATTGTTGAATTAGTCGAATGATACAATACAACAGTTATCAGCCTTGACACTTCACATTTGTTGTTTCTCCCAAATCCTTTGATTTCCTCGTAGGAAAGTTAGTTTTGGAGAATGAAACTAGTGACGAGCACATCACGTGCCGACTGTACTGGGATAATAACAGATTCTGTTTCGCCATTCCTGGTTAAGACTCACCTTTCCACTTTATCCCCGACAGAGCCCCAAACTTAAATAATTACTGCAATCTTTTTTTTTTTTTTTTTTTTAAGGGATAGGCCATCTCGATCGTTTTATTATTTATTTATATTTTTTAATGACGAAATTGTTCCTGGGAGGGTTACTACTTGTTTAGGTTGCCTAGTTGGCTGTGTGTCCTAGCATTTCTTTCTCGTGGCAAGGCTTTGTGTCGAGGAGTATGGGTTCGATCAAGCTTCGGCCTGTCTATTGTTCTTTGCTGTTGATTTTTTGCTGTTGATTATTTGTGATGTTTGTTGCGAGTGTTGTAAACATAGCTCTTCCCCTGAATTGATTCGCTGATCTATCACCTCCAAAGTTTCGCTCCAAAATAAAAAAGTAAAAAAAAAAAAAAGTGAAGCGCCCGTCACGCCAAGTGGCGTATAGGGAATATGGTGTTAGTGCCCATACATTTTACAGACCTTCAGCACATGATTTTTGGGGTAATGTGGTCGGTATTACGCCCGTGCCGCTTTACTTTCCCAGAAGAAAATTGTATTCCCGTTCATTAACCACTGAGCTGCTCCCTCCATAATAATATCCATTTATTTTTATTTGTTCC